>CM053615.1:29546421-29604375 GCA_028646535.1 Procyon lotor
AAGTCAGGAAGTGACAGATGTTGGGGGGATGTGGAGAAAGGGGAACCCTCCTACACTGTTGGTGGGAATACAAGCTGGTACAGCCACTCTGGAGAACAGTATGGAAGTTCCTCAAAAAGTTGAAAATAGAGCTACCCTATGACCCAGCAATCGCACTACTGGGTATTTACCCTAAAGATACAAATGTCATGATTCAAAGGGGCATGTGCACCCGAATGTTTATAGCAGCAATGTCCACAATATCCAAACTATGGAAAGAACCTAGATGTCCATCAACAGATGAATGGATAAAGAAGATGTAGTATATATATACAATGGAATACTATGCAGCCATCAAGAGAAACGAAATCTTGGCATTTGCAATGACATGAATGGAACTGGAGAGTATTATGCTAAGTGAAATAAGTCAGTCAGAGAAAGACAATTATAACATGATCTCTCTGATATGAAGAATTTGAGAGGCAAGGCGAGGGTTTTTGGGGGATATGGGGGAGAGAAATTAAACAGGAGGGGATGGGGAGGGAGACAAACCATAGAGACTCTTAGACTCATGAAACGAACTAAGGGTGGCTGGGAGGCGGTGGAATAGGGATAGTATGGCTGGGCTGTGGCCATTGGGGAGGGTATGTGCTATGGTAAGTGCTGTGAAATGTGTAAGCCTGATGATTCACAGACATGTACCCTGGGGTAAATAATACATTATATGTTAATAAAAAATTTAAAAAAAACACAAAACAACATGAATAAATCTCATTAACAAAAAAAATAATTTATGGTCAACTTTTTTGAAGTAAATCTACAGAGAATTCTCTCCTTAATCCTGCCTTTTTCAAGTTTATAAAATATGTTGACCAGAAATATACATCTCATGAAATATAAAAGATACGTAACTGGAAAGGAAAACAAGTACAGTAGTCCCTTAAATAATGCAAGGGTTAGGGGCATTGACCCTCATACAGTTGACAATCTGTGTATAATTTTTGATTCACCCAAAACCTAAGAACTAATAGACTACCGTAGCCTGGAAGCCTTACTGACAACATAAATAGCTGATTAATACATATTTTATATGTTTTATGTATTATATACTATATTCTTACAGTAAATAAGCTAGAGCATTGAATGTTAAGAAAATAATAAGAAAAAATATATTATAGTACCACTCTGTAAAAAAAATTATATATTTTTTAAGAGGACACATATAGTTCAAACCTGTGTTGTTCAAAGGTCAACTGCATATTGGATAGTATAATTAGTATCCAAAAATATGATAATGTCTATAAATCCATTGATTCTGTGATGAAACATAGGTGATTAAACATATAAAAGTTAATTTCTGAACTTTTGCCCTAAAAACAAGTACCTAAAAACAGGCCTATGAATCTGCAGGCCATCTATCTTTATCCATTTTTGAAAAAGTTTGTGTAAAGTTCTCCTGATTTCCTTAACGTACTGGAAAAATTCATCATTTAAGCCATCTGCATCAGTAGTTTCCTTGGGAAAAATTTAGAAATTGCAGTCACTACAACTTCAGTAATATGGAGCTATTCAGATATTTATTTTCTATTTCTGCTATGTTTTATTTTTCAGGTTTTTTTTTTTAAATCTAAGTTGTCAAATTCTTGGCCATAAAGTTTTCATAGTTTAGAAAAGACATTTGTAAAAATTGTGAGTCACTGGACATGTCTGCATGACAAGAAACATTGTTTCATGATAAGGTAAAAGTGTAATTTTGAATTAAGCTTGAAAAATAGTGTGGTTAAATGATAAACACCATGCTATGGAGGAAAAATAAACTCTTCATATATATCCATCTCATTCCTATCCAATAACCAAGGATTTTTTAGTTGAAAGGAATATGATCTTGTGTTGATTTGTCCTATGTTTGTAGTTGCCTAACCATATTATTTTGAACTATTAGTTGATAATATCATAGAAACAGTCAAGCATTAGACGGCTGGTTCATTATGGTGTCCTTTAAATAAAAATTCAGAGACTTACTTTTTTTGTTTTTAACTAAAAGGAAGATAATAAATTACACATTTTTTTTTAGTACTTAGGGATCTTGTGAACATCACTTTGAGTTAGAGATAATGGAAAGGATAAGCTAGAATTAATTTAAGCTTAGCAAAAGTATTACTCAGGTATAAATAGTAGGCACTTTAAGGACAAATTAAAGTATGTAACTTATCTCTGAAATCTTTCATTCTTTTTCATTGTAAATAAAGGGGAAATAAAAGTTTTTAAAGTTTTATTTATTTTTTTTAAACTTTTATTTTATTTTTTCAGTGTTCCAAAATTCATTGTTCATGCAACACACCCAGTGCTCCATGCAATATGTGCCCTCCTCAATACCCACCACCGGGCTCACTCAAACCCCCAACCCCTTCCCCTTCAAAACCTTTAGTTTGTTTTTACTTTTATAAGAGAAAATTTAGATGATTAGGAAAGATGAAGTGTCTTGTCACCAAAATGTTGATTTTTTTATGATATCCACAAAATATGGGTGGAAAAGTTTAGGTAAACATCAGTGAAGATTTTTATCTAATTCCATAGCATGTCCACAAGCAATCATGTCTCACCTTATTAAATAGAACAAACAATGTGCTATTGGGAGAGGCTTAAGTCACATTTGTATTTGTGCACGTATAGAGTACATAGAAAATACTATTATTAGCAATCATAATTTAATATTTGTATGCACTGTAGTAAATTTTACTGTAATAAAATGAGATGGCATGAAATTAATTTAATATTTGAAGATATTCATTTTAAGATATAGTCAGTAGCTTGGCCAATGGCAAATAGCTAATACATTGTAGAATTTGTAGCAAGACAGATTTGTCTTGCTGTAAAATCTTTCCTTGTTTTAATACTTGAGCACTATCTTTCCTGCCGTAAACTCACCATGCAATAGTAAAAAAAGATAATTTAAATTTCCTGTTCCATATTAAGTGCTTAATTCAATTCACGTTAATGCACAAAATCAGAAGGATAGAGTGCAACTTTCTAATCCATATAAAATAGAATGTAGTTATTTTTCCCTTGATTTAGAGTTACAACTCTTTCAGTAATACTAAATTGCCTTCACCTGTGTTGGATTCCCAAACTCAACAAATATACATTGTTATGTAAATTACTATCCCTTTTTTTTAAATGATGGAAATAAAGACAGAAGTGGTTAACTATCTCACAGAATTTTGCCTCGTGATTGATGTGGTTAGGATTTTGATTTGGATACAAGTCTGTCTGGATCCAATATCTGGGTTTTTTTCAGACTATTTAATAGCTTGAGACTAAAGGGGAAAAAAAGCAAAAATGACAGGCAAAATTAGAGAAAATGTGTTTTCTCTTGAATGTGTTAAGAATAATATGTGGTCTTTAAATATATGTAATGTATATCTCTTCACTTGTGGGGAAAATGTACTCTGAGAAGCATTAGCTATATAAATCACCAAAAATAAAAAATCCTTAAGTCCACAAAAGGACTATTATCACTGATGTTCACAACTGCTTTGCAGAATTACCCCAAAGCTCTGTATATATTTTTTTCTTTTTTTAAATTTAAACCAAGCATCATCAATTTTATGGGTAAAGACATAACATGATCTAATTGAATTGCATTATTTAAAAATTTCCATGTAATTGCAAACAATATAACTTGCCAGAAAACCATATTTCCCCAAGTTAAAAAGTAGTTTTGATTTGTGCAACCATGTTTTAATATCTAATAAATGCAAAATTAGCATTATTTTCCACTGATTTAAAATACCATCTTTTGCACTCTGAATAATTAAGTTATCTATTTTTCAATTAGTGTAAAAATCTGTCTTAATTTCTTCTGGGAAGAAAATATAACATTATAGACTGATGAACTTAACTTCATACCTTAGTTTGAAAATTAGTAAATCTGTGTGAACACATTCATGGGTGTGTATGTGTATGTGCTTATTTATACAACTGTAAACACATACAAGGTTTATAAGATAAATGTACATATACATACTATAAGATCTTATCAAAAATTGCAAATACAACTTAAGGCAGCAAGATACAAGTGCAATAGCATAGATTTTGGAATTTACTTAAAAGCCATAATTCCATAATTTACGACTGATAAAATTCTAGCAAGTTACCTAATACACTCTTGAACCATATCTTCTTTGGTGTATTGCTGCAAAAATCAAATGAAATATTACATGAAAATTGTATTACATGTGAAATAAAATACGTTGATATAAAAGTTATTGATCCTGAATAGTATTTGTAACACAGTTGTGTTTTCCTAAAAACTTATACTTTTTAACCCATTTCCTGACTGTGTAATTTTTCAGGGTGGAATGCTGGCACAGCCATTTGTTCTATGTACAGATAAATTATTCTCTAGCTCTTAGTATGCAAACTGTTCCCTTACACAGAGGACAAAGAGAGATAGACAAAAGAGGCAGATAACTTCTGATTGGTAGGTGGCAGTTTTAATAAATGAACTTAGTTATGAGGTTTATTTTAGGTGGCTGCAAGATGAGATCTCCACTCCCCCCATCCCAACTCTAGACCCGCACTACTGAATTTTAAAAGTATCTATAGAGGCCTTAACTGAGTTCAGTCATGTATACCATCTTGATGGTCTGGACAGCCCTTTACTCTCTCAGGCTATGCTCTTGGAACACCTTCCACTGTAGGAACAGTAAGCAAAGCATATATTCCAAGGACAAGGGAGGGGGTCAGGACCCTCTGGTTGTCTGGGCCCAGCTCAAGGGTCAACCTATGGTCATGTTCTCTTGATTACCTCCTCCAAGACTAGCCAGCAGGCAAAATATGTGGCCAGTAGTGTCCAGGTAGTTTGTTATACCAGTATTTTATATGGTAATGATTTAAGCTAGAAAGAATTGATCTACAAATAAGAAAAGCATAAACTTATTTTTACATCCTCACTGGCAGGATGATAGAAGATTTTTTAAATTTTTGAGTGCTTGGCTTGTAAATAATTGATGAAATCTGAAGAAATAGCAAATCTAATGGCTTGAGTGGAAGTCATCAATTTAGGTACACAGAAAACATAAATAGGTAGGTAGGTAGATAGAATGTGTTCTCAGTAGGCAGATAGAACGTGTTCTCAGTATTTTCCCTCCAAACATCACAACGTGTCTTTATAGAAGCTCCATAAGAGTACTCTGTTTGCAGGAACAATGATCATTTATAAATGGGAAAATAAAAGTACTTAGAGTTGTGGATAACATTTCTAGAACCTGACTACCAGCTGATCTTCTCACTCAAGGGATGTATTATTTCTGCTCAAGATAAGTATTTTTTTTTTAGAAACCAAAATGAGCTTGGTTTTTTAAAGGAATTTCATAGCTTCTGAAAAATTTTTCCAAAGAAAAGAAGTTATACTAAGATACCATGTGAATAAGCACAAGATAATACATTGAGCTCCTCTCTCCTATTCCCTGCTGTTCATAGAAAATATCAAGGATATTGTCTGTGTTGGGCAAGTCTGGTGTTGGGTAGTGGGGAGGGCACGTATTGCATGGAGCACTGGGTGTAGTGCAGGAACAATAAATCTTGTAACGCTGAAAAAATTAAAAAATAAAAATTAAAAAATTAAAAAAAACCCAGAAAATATTAAGGAGCCTCTGGTACAATAGGTAGTAGCTCTTACTCATCCAGCAAACCAGACTTCAGTGTATGCTCTGCTCTAACAAGAGGGCATTTGGATCAAAACCAAACATAGAAAGAAAGTCCAATAGGAAAACACTTTCATTCTACAGTGCTAAAAGGACTGAGTTTTCTAACTAAAACTACTTTTTGAGAAATGTTAGCTATCCTTACCTAAGTCATGTCTTAACTAAGGCAACACTACTGATGCAATTGTTAATGTCAGAATAAAAAAAATATCGTTATTTTTTCATTAGGAAAATAGAAATATGCTTCCTTAATCACCCTATTTGGCTGCCTATTCAGGTTCTCCATTTAAGTGGTTGCACCAACCACAGAAGTTAATGGGTGCAGAGTGTTAGGTACCTGCTGTTTCCATTTATTCTCCAGCTAACATGCACAATGTACTTCCTAAATAACTACAACTCAGGGACCTGATGTCCAATGCTCAAATCACAGGAGCAGGAAAAATTTAATGGTATTAATATTTTAGTAGTGATTTAAGCCACACTATGATTAGTTATCAAAGACAGTTACTGCGTAATGAAGGGGAAAATTAATTTTATTGAATTAGTTAATGATATTTTTTATAATTATAGCACTGCAGGTGTTTATATCTACAGACTGTATTGGTAAAGTAATTAGGTCCAGCAAGTATATGAATTATGTTAGGTTAAATTAGTTTATCATCAGATAGGAATTTAATGAAGTGGAAATGTGTTTTTCTAGGTTATGCACTAGTCATCAGCAGTTGCAATGACCACTTAACATGATATTAGGAAATAACCAGCTCAAATGAGGAAGCAGAAATAGCTTAGAACAAATCTCATTCTTTAAGAGACTTTTTTTTTTTCATTTTGGGAAACATAAATCAAATGATGAATGGTGCAAATCTTTAATTTCCCATTAATCATACAGTCACTTATCTTTCTCAATAGTGGTTGACTGTATTAAGACACATATTGACTCTGTATATATTCAAGTAAAATAGTCAAACCATTATCTTCTTGACTGAGTTACTTTAGCTACAAAAGAAATTTAGTAAGTTGCCCTAGAAGGCAAAACAAGATTAGAAAAACACCTCAGTCGTTGATGCTGTTGCAATATTAACACAAATGCTAAAATAAGACTAGCCAGGGGCACTTGGGTGGCTCAGTGGGTTAAAGCCTCTGCCTTCGGCCCAGGTCATGATCTCAGGGTCCTGGGATCGAGCCCAGCATCCGGCTCTCTGCTTGGCGGGGAGCCTGCTTCCCCCTCTCTCTCTGCCTGCCTCTCTGCCTACTTGTGATCTCTCTCTCTGTCAAATAAATAAATAAATAAATAAATCTTTAAAAAAAAAATAAGACTGGCCAATAAGGCTGACTTCTCTAACACTCAGAAAGCTCTATTTATATGAAATAAAAATCAGGCTGGGATGGCTAGGTGGTGCGGTTAGTTAAGCAGTTTTGGACAGTTGGTTTCAGCTCAGGTCATGATCTGAGTGTCATGGGATTCATCACCCTGTTGGGCTCCCAGCTCATCATGGAGCATGCTTGAGATTCTCCCTCTCCCTCTACCCTTCCCATTTGTGCTCTCTCTTTTTCTCTAAAATACATAAAATCATTAAAAAATCAGGTTATGTTTTTATCCTTATGTCCTCCAAAAGTAGTACACATATTTTTTTTATATTTCTACCTTTCCCTGCCTATCAAAAAGCAAAACAAAAACAAAAACTAAACTAAATGTTATGCTTATTTAAGGTTCTCTCTCTCTCTTTAAAGATTTTACCTATTTATTCTAGAGAGAATGAGAGAGAGAGCATGAGAAGGGAGAGTGTCAGAGGGAAAAATGCAGACTCCCCGCTGAAGCAGGGAGCCCAGTGCAGAACTCCATCCCCAGACTCCAGGATCATGACCTGAGTTGAAAGCAGTCGCTTAACCAACTGAGCCACCCAGGCACCCTTTTTAAGGTTCTTTTAACACCATTTCTCCAGGGGGCACCTGCGTGGCTCTGTGGGTTATGTCTTCAGCTCAGGTCATGATCTTTAGTCCTGGACTTGATGCCTGCATCAGGCCTCCTGCTCTGCTGGGAGTCTGCTTCTTCCCCTCTCTCTCTTCCTCTGCCCCTCCCCTGTGCTCATCTCTTTCTCTCTCCCCCTGCTCCTCCTCTGTGCTCATCTCTCAAATAAATAAAATCTTTGAAAAAAAGCCATTTCTCAAAAAAAACCCCAAAAAACAAAAAACATAGATGCCATACCAAGGTTAGGCATCGTAAGAAAAACTAAAGTTAACACAAAATTGAACACGTAGACACTATATTCAAAGGCTAAAATTTTCAAGTAGGTATGGTCTAATTTGAACAGTTCTCTAACCCCCACTTTGATGCCTTTTACCCTTTAATCAAGGGGTTTAGGATAAGAGTATTTGCATTTTATTATTCATCTACTTATATTGTAAATAGATTGATTCAAACTTATTTTTAGCTCTGTGTGCATGTGTGTTTTGTGAAAGATCCAAATCTTAAACAAATAATGGAAAAATAAAACATTATAATTGTTTGTGTTGTTTCCTAAGCAATCTTTTTACAAACTTTTTTTCCAAACCAGGATGGCTATCCTAACTTGAATGTGCTCATACAAAGATCAATAATACAGGAAAACTACCAATTAAATGATGCTAAACAAAGCATCAGGTTACACATTGTCAGACATCTTGTTAACTTAGAGAAATGTTTAGTTTCCAGTAAAATCAAAAGGGAAACACAGAAGAAAGTTGCTCATTAACACTACATAATGCTCACACTTGAAAAGCCTACATGAGGTGAGTTTTTCTCATATTTTATAAGATGCTTGAAGGGATCACTAAAAAAGGGATTTTCCTAAATGGAAAGATCAATTAGAAATGAACTGGTGCTGGGTTAACACTCATTAGAGTATAAGATAGTTTTTGCAAGTATTTTGAGCCTATTTTTTGGTACCTCATCAACACTATGAACTTAAGACCAAGTTATGGATTTGAAGCTACTGTAAAAATAACAATATACATGAGATTGTGCATCTCCATATGTTTACTTTAACACATGCTTTCATAATCATCTCATTTGATCTACTCAGCAACTTGTGGAGGTAAATGAGGTTATATTTTAATATTAAAAGTAATGGGGGCGCTGGGCGGCTCAGTGGGTTAAAGCCTCTGCCTTCAGCTCAGGTCATGACCTCGCGGTCCTGGGATGGAGCCACACATCGGGCTCTCTGCTCAGCAAGGAGCTTGCTTCCCCCTCTCTCTCTACCTGCCTGTCTCCCTGCCTACTTGTAATCTCTCTCTCTCTCTCTCTCCCTCTCTCTCTCTCTGTGTCAAATAAATAAATAAATAATCTTAAAAAAAAAGTAATGAAAATCACAACCCAGTGACCTACATATCTAAGGTTGGACATATTGGGGGTTGAACTGAAATAAATCTTTTTTTTGTTTGTTTTTTCCAGTTGTAAATCATTGGAGTTCTTGTCAAAGACTACATACCTTTTAACAAAACAAAATAGCTTTTTAAAATGCCTGTTTCTATGCAAATACTAAAACATACACAAAGACTTTAGAATTCAGAGTTTCAGAAAAATTCTAGTTCTTTTCTTACTTTTTGTCATGGTCTTATAATCTTTTACAATTTATCTCATATTTTATTTGACTAATTTTTGTTAAAAAAGCATGAAAGGAAAACCATGTAACAATATTACCTTAGAGTGTTATACTGCTGTAAGCATGGGAAAATTCATTTTTACCCTTTGCATATAAACCTTTGAATGTAAGACCAACTTGAGTCTTCTTTCCCCTCTCATTTATAGTTTCTCACAATTGCATTGCCTTCTTATTGGTAAGGTTTACAGTATTCAATTAACACCTACAAACTAAATAATCAATGAATTAAGTAATCCTTATAATAGTCTGCTTCATGGCATATTTGAACTAGTCTTATCCATAGACATCTCCCATTTTTGAGGGCAGGGATTAAGAAGGGAAATTCAGAGAATAGATGCAAAAAAAAAAATCATGATAGTTATAATAATAATGATAGATTGAATATCAGAAATAATGGTAAGTCATTTTCATAATTTATCACAGTCATGTTGCAACTATTTTTAGTTGAAAAATAGTTTCTGTTCTGCAAGCCATTCTGAGAAAAATAAGACATTTGCAAATATTGCTAAATTCCAAATGTAATAGATGGCCAATAAATACTGGTTTATGTTCTTTATAGATTGATCATTATGGGAGGTGAGACAAAGGAAAGAAAAGGTTCTATTATTATTATTATTATTATTACAATTATTGAGGCATAATTCTATGTGTTTTTGCTATGCTAGTACCTTCAATTGCATAAAAATGTCTATTCATACATACAAATAATCACTTATCTACTCTTTAAAATAGACTTCGTGGGGCGCCTGGGTGGCTCAGTCATTAAGAGGCTGCCTTCGGCTCAGGTCATGATCCCAGGGTCCTGGGATCGAGCCCCACATCGGGCTCCCTGCTTGGTGGGAAGCCTGCTTCTCCCGCTACCATTCCCTCTGCTTGTGTTCCCTCTCTCACTGTGTTTCTCTCTGTTAAATAAAGTCTTTAAAAAAAATAGACTTCATTTTTAGAGTTTTTATAAGTTCATAGCAAAAATGAGTAGAAAATAAAGATTTCCCACATATCTTCTGCTCCCACACAGGCATAGGTCCCCCATTATCAACATCTCTTATCAAAGATGTACATTTCTTACTATTGATTAATATACATTGTACATCATTATTATCCAGAGTTTTCGTTGACATTAGGGTTCTCTTTTGGTGTTGTATATTCTATGGGTTTGAGCAAATGTATAATGATGTGATTTCACCATTATAATATCTTCCACAGTAGTTTAACGGCCCTGAAATTTCTGTACTTTGCTTATGTTTCCCTACTCCCAAGCCATGGAAATCACTGGTCTTTTTATATTCTCCATATTTTTACTTTTTCCAGAATGGCATATAGTTGGAATCACATAATAGGGTAGCTGTTTCAGATGAGCTTCCTTCACTTACTAATATCCATTTAAGGATCTTCCATGTATTTTTATGGTTTGAGATCTCATTTCCATTGCACACTGAATAATATTCCATTTTCTGGATGTACTACAGTTTATCAGTTTACCTCTTGAATGACATCTTGGTTGTTAATGAATGTTGACATTATGAATAAAGCTTCAATAAACATCCACATGCAGGCTTTTGTGTAGACAAACTTTCAACTCTTTTGGGTAAATACCAAGGAACATAATTGTGGGATCACTAAAGAATATTTTAGTATATTTTTTTAAGATTTTATTTATTTATTTGACAGAGAGAAAGAGATCACAATTAGGCAGAGAGGCAGGCAGAGAGAGAGGGGGGAGCAGTCTCCCCACTGAGCAGAGAGCCCGATGCGGGGCTCGATCCCAGGACCCTGAGATCATGACCTGAGCCGAAGGCAGAGGCTTTAACCCACTGAGCCACCCAGGGGCCCCAAGAATATTTTAGATTTTTTAAAGCCTGCTAAACTCTCTTCCAAAGTGATTATAACATTTTTCTTCTTTTTTTTTTTTTTTTACTCAACTTAAGTCTTTTTTTTTTTTCAATTTAAATTCAATTAGCCAACTTATAGTACATCATTAGTTTCAGATTAAGTGACTAAAATATTACACATGCCCATGAGCAGTAAATGAGAATTTCTGTTGCTCCATATCTTTGCTAGCACTTTGTGTTGTCAATATTCTGTATTTTGGCCATTTTAATGGATGTGTAGTGTTATGTCATTGATTTAACTTACCGTTCCTGATGACATATGATGTAAATCATCTTTTCACGGGTTTATTTGATATCTGTATTTCTTTGAGGTTTCTGTTTCAGGTATTTGTCCCCTTTTAAAATCTGGTTGTTTGTTTTCATTATTTACTTAGAATCGATTTGTTGATATATATGTTGAAATCTGTGAATTTGGTCAGGATTGAATTTATGGATAAAGTTGAGAGGAACCATACTATCCATGATCACAGAATAGCTCTTGATTTATTTAGGTCTTTGATTTCTTTCAACAGACTTTTGTAGTTCTTCTGATACAGATCTTCTTCCTTTTTTATTTATTTTTTTAAGATTTTATGTCTTTTTTAAAAAATATTTTATTTATTTATTTATTTGACAGAAAGAGATCACAAGTAGGCAGAGAGGCAGGCAGAGAGAGAGAGGGGAAAGCAGACTCCCTGCCAAGCAGAGAGCCCGATGCAGGTCTAGATCCCAGGACCCTGAGATCATGACCCAAGCAGAAGACAGAGGCCTTACCCCACTGAGCCACCAAGGCGCCCTAAGATTTTATTTCTTTAATTGACAGAGAGAGACAATGAGAAAGGGAATACAAGCAAGGGAGAGTGGCAGAGGAAGTAGTAGGCTTCCTGCTGAGCAGGGAGCCTGATGCAGACCTGGATCCCAGGACTCTGAGATCATGACATGAGCAGAAGGCAGACACTTAATGACTGAGCCACCCAGGCACCCTGGTATGGATCTTCCACATTCTATTCCTACATATCTTATTGGTGAGGATGTTAATATAAGTGTTATGTGTATTTGTTTTCCTTTTTCTTCCAAATAATTTGTTTATTTTTTATCAACATATAATGTATTATATACCCCAGGGTACATGTCTGTGAATTGTCAGGTTTACACATTTCACAGCACTTAACATTGCACATACCCTCCCCAATGTCCATAACCCAGCCACCCTATCCCTAGCCCCCTGCCTCCCAGCCACCCTTAGTTCCTTTCGTGAGTCTCTTATGGAGTCTCTAATGGTTGGTCTCCTTCCCCATCCTATCTTTTTTTATTTCTCTCCTGCACCTCCCTACACCCTCCCTGCCTCTCAAATTCTTCATATCAGAGAGATCATGTGATAATTGTCTTTCTCTGACTGACTTTTTTCGTTTAGCATAATACCCTCCAGTTCCATCCATGTCGTTGCAAATAGCAAGATTTCATTTCTCTTTATCCATTCATCTATTGATGGACATCTAGGTTTTTTCCATAGTTTGCCTTTTGTGGACATTGCTGCTATAAACATTTGGGTGCATGTGCCCCTTTGGATCACGACATTTGTATCTTTAGGGTAAATACCCAAGAGTGCGACTGCTGGGCCGTAGGGTAGCTCTATTTTCAACTTTTTGAGGAACCTCCATACTGTTCTCCAGAGTGGCTGTACCAGCTTGGATTCCCACCAACAGTGTAGGAGGGTTTCCCTTTCTCAGCATCCTTGCCAACATCTGTCATTTCCTGACTTGCTAATTTTAGCCATTCTGACTGGTGTGAGGTGGTATCTCGCTGTGGTTTTGATTTGTATTTCTCTGAGTGGCATGTGTATTTTAATTTGAAATTCCACTTAACCATTGCTGGTATGAAGGGAAGTAATGGATTTTTAGGTATTAACTTGTATCTTGCAATCTTGCTATAATTGTTTATTAATTCTTTTAGTTTCTTTATTGATTCTTTCAAATATTCTACATGAGTGACCATGTCTTCTGTGGCCAAAATTGTTTAATTTCTTCTATCCCAATCTTTAAACCTGATTTTCTTTTCTTATTGCATTAGTTGGGACGCCAGTGTGTTAGTGTGATGTTGAAAAGCAGTAGTGAGAAGAATTTTCTTTGTCTCATTCCCAATGTTAGTAGGAAAGGTTTTTGTTTTTGTTTTTGGAAAGTTTTGAGCTTATCACCATTGAGCATGATGTTAGCTGAAGTATTTTGTAAATATTCTTTATCAAATTTAGAAAGTTCTCTTCTGTTCTTAATTTACTGAGAATTTGTATTATGAATGGGTGTTGGATTTTGTCATATGCTTTTTCTGCATCTACTGATATGATCATATTCTTTTCTTTAATCCTGTTATTATGAAGAATTACATTGATTTTTTTTAACATGGAACTAGACTTGCATACCTGGATAAATCTTACTTGATTGTGGTATATAACTGTTTATACTTTCTTGGATTTGATTTGCTTCCCTGCCTCTCTGCCTACTCAGGATCTCTCTCCTCTCTGTCAAATAAACAAATAAAATCTTAAAAAAAAGTAATCTGTTGAGTTTTCAAGTATTTTGAGATTTTCAAGGTACCTTTTTTTTTTTTTAAAGATTTTATTTATTTGATAGAGAGAAACACAGCGAGAGAGGGAACACAAGCAGAGGGAATGGTAGTGGGAGAAGCAGGCTCCCTGCCAGGCAGAGAGCCCGATGTGGGGCTCGATCTCAGGACCCTGGGATCTGACCTGGGCCAAAGGCGGATGCCCAACGACTGAGCCACCCAGGCGCCCCCCTTTTTGTTTTTGATCTCATTTAATTCCATGGTTATCTAAGAGCAGACTTTGTACAATTTCTCTTCTTTTAAATTTGTTAAAATGTGTTTTATGGCTCAAAATGCTCAAAATGTGTTCTTAGTGAATGTTTCATAAGTACTTCAGAAATATATGTTATCTGTTATTGTTGGATAAAATAGTCTACAGATGTTCTTTATTTGACTAATGATGTTTTAGAGTTTAACTATCTCTTTACTGATACTCTGCCTGCTGGACAATTCCATTTCTGATAGCTTGGTGTTAAGTTTCTACCTAATAATGGATTCATCTATTTCTTCTCAAATTTCTATGCACCCAGTTTTTCCCACATGTATTTTGACACTCCTGTTAGGTGCATATATTTCAAAGGTGTTAAGTGCATACACTTTAATGCCTTTTTGGAGATTTGACACCTTTACCATTATGTGGTGCTCCTCTCTTTTCCTAATAACTTTTCTTTCTTTGAAGTTGCTGTATCTGAAATTAATAGAGCTACTCCCGTTTCCTTTTGATTAGTGCTAGAATGGCATATTTTTCTCCTTCCACTTACTTTTACCTTATATAACTTGATAGGTTTTTTTTTTTTTTTTTTTTTTTTTTTTGGTAAGCAACATATATTTGGGTCTTGATTTTAGATCCATTCTAATGATCTCTGTTTTTTAATTGTGCATTTAGATACTCGAAGTTCAGAGCAATTAATGATACAGTTGGATCAATAACTACAGAATCTATTACAGGTTTTTTGGTTGTAGTTGCCTTTGCTCTTTGTTCTTAATCAGACATTTAATATGATTCCATTTCCTCTCCTTCCATTGCATACATGTTACATTTAGAAAAAAATTCAGTAGTTGCCCTAGAGTTATCAAAAATGTTTACAATTTGTCCAACTCCAATATCAAATAGCCATACATTATGTACTGGATAAAAGGAACTACTGTAAATAGCCTTTATAATGTGGAGATGATGTGTCAGAATTGGAAATATTCTGTATTCTTATGATTAGGTCTTAATCGTTAAGGGAACTGGTCACCTGGACTATAAGTTTCGTATACCCTTATGAAGTTCCCCACTCCTTTCTTCCTTCTGGTGGGACAGGATGGCTAAAATAGGTTGGAGTTGGGTATTTCCCTTCCCTCATATAAAAGGCTAGAAGGGGAGTTGAACCTGGGCACTCCTATTTCTCTATGTAGAAGGCTAGTCATGTAGAGTTGGATAGTTCCTCTCCCCTGACTAGTTAAGCTCTGATAATAACCCAGTAGGCACAGGTTAATTAGTCTCTTCTGAAGCCTTCTTATTGAGAAGAACAGAATAATAGAACATTTCAAATGGTTCATTTTCCTCTTCATATGCTGGTAGAATCTGGAGAGGGTTTTCTCATATTTGGACTATGATAACTGGTTAGAGCTCCATGAGGTAAAATTCAACAAAGTGTGGAGGGTCCCCAATGACTGAGTCCCTGTGGATTTTTTAACACTTAGATGAATCTACTCTAGGCCTCTAGCTATTTGTCAATTGTAGTCTGGTTTTTCTTCCTAGCCCTGTTTATGGGAATTTTTTTTATTATGATAAGCTGTATTTATCTATATTTGCCTGTCTGTCTCTCCAATTATATAGGCAGTGGTTTGCTTTGTGTCCTCCCTTCTTAAAGAACTAAGGTGAGTTATTGATTTTCAATTTGTTCAGTTTCTTATTTATTGTTAAAACAGCTTAGCAGGGACGCCTGTGTGACTAAGTGGGTTAAAGCCTATACCTTTGGCTCAGGTCATGATCTCAGGGTCCTGGGATCAAGCCCTGCATTGTGCTCTCTGCTCCGCAGGGAGCCTGCTTTCCCCCCTCTCTCTGCCTGCCTCTCTGCCTACTTGTGATCTCTCTCTCTCTGTGTCAAGTAAATAAATAAAATCTTTAAAAAATAAATAAATAAAACAGCTTAGCAACTTCTAAGCTTGTTATGGGGGTAGCTCATAATCTTTTTAAATTGATAAATTTTATTAAGATAAGTATATAAATAACAATGGGGGCCAGTGCAGACCAAAATTCAGAACTCTCATTTTATTCTTATTTAATACTTTGAATATATTGGAGAATTGCTTATAATTTGAGGGATGGGAAAGGATTTGACAGTAAGAGAGTGTCATTGTCATAATATTTTATTTTCTTTCATGTTTCAGATATAACACATTAATATAAAATGTATTATGTATTTATTATATTCAATTATTATTCCGTTTCCCAAATTGGAATTTGGGAAATGTTCATATATTAAAATAAGAGTCTCAGATATGTGCACACACACATAAGAACATGCAAATCTAGTAGAGATATAAACATTTTCAAAATCTTCTTAAAAAGTAAAAAGTCTTTGAAATCTAAGTTCCTCATCTATTAAAATTAACTGATATTCATAATGTTCAATGGAGAGTGTTAAAGTAGCAGCAAAGATTTGGACCATTGAGATAGAAAAAATTTTAAGGAACACCTGGGTGACTCATTTGGTTAAGCATCTGCCTTCAGTTCGAATCATGATCCCAAGGTCCTGTGCTCAAGTCCTGCATCGGATTCCTTGCTCAGTGGTGAGCCTGTTTCCCTCTCCACCTGCCGCTTCCCCTGCTTGTGCTCTCTCTCTCTCTCTCTGACAAATAAATAAAATCCTTAAAAAAAAGAAAAAATAATAATATTTATTTATTTTAGATAGAAGATGAGTGAAGGGCAGAGGGAGAGAGAGGGAGAGAATCTCCCTTATAACAGAGACTTATTATATATTATATATAATAAGGTTATATTATAACCTTATAGCAGATACTTCATGCTCAGCATGGAGCCCCACATGGGGCTGAATCCCAAGACCCTGAGATCATGACCAGAGCTGAAACCAAGAGTTGAACACTCAACTGAATGAGCCACCCAGGTGCCCCAAGATAGAAACTTTTAATACATGTTTTCCTCTTCTAAAGCCAACTTGGATTTTAACATAAATAGTAGAAAATCATGTTCAGGGTTAGAAGGACTACTGATGATTTCTATCCATCTTCTACCTTTACACATTGAGAGAAGAGATTTCTATTAAGACTATCTTGGTAATTCATCTTCCCCAAAGGAGAAAATGTGTAACCTGATTAATTGGAACATAATCTTTAATAAAATATAATCATATTAAAAATATAATCATCTTTTATTAAATTGTTTCAAAGAATGATCCAGAGAAACTTTATAATGTCTTTCACTTAAATGCAGTATGCTGTCTTCCTATCTCTTCTTGGTCTAGACACACTCTTCCTTTGTCCACATTCATAAAATTCCACAGGCATAGGTGACAAATTTGATCTATTTTTCTAAAAGCTCTTGGCAATTCAAAGGTAAAATTTATGATGAGGAGTTAGGCAAAGTAAAAGACTTAATCTGCCTCATCTAACTGAATTTTTAGTATTAAATCTTTTATAGACACAAACATGTTTATATAGATTAATAGAACTGATAATAACTTATTTGGATTATACTGCGTCATTAGCAAAAATTTTGGGGAATCAGTGGTGACTTTTCAGAACACCTGATATTTCCAGTAAGGAGTATTCTATGAATGAATGTATGAAAATAATACATCAAATTTGCTTTTATAAGAAAATATTAATATGTATGTTTATTGCAGTTAGTTATAATTGGATTATATTGAAATATAATATTGAGGTTATATTACTGTAGTTTGTATACTTGATTTTCAATACTAAGTTGATATATTTATGACATAAATAAAATAATTTTAAAAATTTAGTTAAAAATTACACTTGTTTGCATTTAACTTTTTCTCCTCAGTGCTCATAAGTTTCTTCATATTTCTATTGGAAATTTAATTATACACACATGTTTATTAGCAGCATTTGTCTTAACACAAACTATGTTTCCACTTCTTTCTGATTGCCTCAAGTGGGATGCATATAGAAAATGTCAAATATGTCTTAAGAGCTATCTGCAAATATTTTAGATTCTTTTATATTTTTTAAGTGATTTTTTTTGTTTGTTGCAGTTCAAATTTTCTTAAAGAGCACAGCTCAAGCTACAGAGATGCTTTTAGCATTAAAATCACCATTACTGTCCCATAAAAAGGTATAAACTATTTCTTATCCCAAATATTCATGATAGTGTGTCAATAACATGAAAATTATTATTCACACATTTCTTTATATTTGAATTTTAAATAAAAAAACAGTATACTTCATCAACCTAAAATAGCTTGAGATGGGGAAATTCAAAAATAGTCCACACATGGTCTTGTGATTACCCAAGTGTTTTTGAAGTTTTTATATTACAAGAAGGAAGAAAAGTGAGAAAAAGAGGCAGGAAATGAATCTATGACATCTATTAGCGTTTATTTAATGAAACAAGAACAGATGTCACATCAAAAGTGTGATATAACTGTCCCTATATTTTCTCCCCTCCCCTAATTTGGTGAGCTTATTTTTCATGGAGACTGACGATACTGTCAGCTTTGAGTTTTGCTTGAGATTGCTTAAAATGTTACTCAGAAATATTCACACAAAAGAGAGAAAATGCATAAACAATATTACATGCACAGATTAAGTCACTTAGATAGAGCCAGATATAAGGTTTTATTTTGTTTTATTTTTATTTTTTCTAATATTGCACCTTTAAATCAAAAAATGATTTGAGGTTTTGTTAAATGATGAATGCTCAACTAATGCTGATAGGTAACTGAAAAAAAAATCTAACTTTTTAATGATTCTATAAGCCTCAATAAGGAAACTGCAAATTTTTAAAATACTTGAAGTCTTTGTTTTCTGAGTGTTAACCTGTAACAAATGTTAGTCCACTTCATAAGAAGGGGAAACTTTCAAATAATACTGAACTGATTATAATCTAAATAAATATAGAAGACCAGAACAAACCCCTACCCACACCATGTCTTCCAACCAGAGAGTTCTGCCAGCCAGAGTTCTGGTGAAGTTTGTGTCCAATCTCAATTCACAAGCAGAACAGAGCACACCTAGTTAAAACATACCACATTCAGATTAGGGACCTAATACTGCACAGAAGACAAAAAGAACCTCTGTGGATAACTGGTCTGAAGGATAGACCAGCCACAACACAATAGCATAACAAATGTTGCACACACTGGAGACACTGCCTGAAGCAGTAGGCCCAGGGCACTACATTTCTTCATAAGGCCATTACTTTCTGGGTCAGGAGACATAACTGCCCTTTCTAACACAGAGAATAATAATACAAAGATTTAGACAAAGTACCACAGAAGAGGAATTTATCTCAAATGAAAGAACAAGATGAGGCCACAGCCAGAGATCTAAGGGAAAAAGATATAAGTAAAATGCCTGATGGAAAATTTAAAGCAAAAAAAAAAAAAAAAAAAAAAAAGAAAATTTAAAGCAATAATCATAAGGAATCATAAGGAATCATAAGGAATACTCACTGGGCTTGAATAGAATAGAAGACATGGGAAGAACCTTATAACAGAGATAAAAAGGAATCACAAATGAAGAATACAATAAATAAGATTGGAAACAGGCTTGACGCAATGAATAGTAAACTGAAAGAAGCAGAGGGAAGAAATAGTGACCTAGAAGACAAAATAATGGAAAATAATGAATCTTAAAAAAAGGAGAGAAGAAATATGCAACATGAGAATAGACACAGGCAATTCAGTGACTCCATTAAATATATTAACATTTGTATTATAGAAGTCCTAGAAGAGGAAGAGAGAGGAGTAACAAATTTATATGAGGAAATAGTAGCTGAAAGCATCCCTAATCTGGAGAAGGAAACAGACATCTCAGTACAGGAGATACAGAGACTCCCACTAAAATCAACAAAAGCAGGCCAACACCTATATTATAGTTAAGTTTCCAAAATATATCAATAAAGAAAAAACCTTAAAAGCAGCAAGACAAAAGAAGTCCTAAACTTAAAAAGGAAAACCCATAAGACAAGCAGGAGATTCTTCAACAGAAATTTGGCAACCCAGAAGAAAGAGGCATGATATATTCAAAGTTCTGAAGGGAAAAATCTGCAGCCAAGAATACTCTATCCAACAAGGCTATCATTCAGAATCAAAGGAGAGACAAAGACTTTTTTCCCCTCAAACAAACAAAAACTAAAAGAATTCATGACCACTAAACCAGCCTTGCAAGAAATATTAAAAGAGCCTCTTTGAGTGAAAAGGAGAGAACAAAAGGGACAAAGACAGGAAAGAATCAGAGAAAAAGTCCAGAAACAACAACAAAACAAGAATGTCAATAAATACATGCTTATCAATAATTACTTTTAATGTAAATGGCCTAAATGTTCAAATCAAGACATAGGATATTAAACAATTTTTATTTATATCGTGTCCAAAAGAAACTCAGTTGAGACACCTGTAGACTGAAAGTGAGGTGGTGGAAAAACATTTGTCATGTAAATGATGTCAAAAAAAAGCCGAAGTAGCAATACTTTTTTCAGTCAAACCAGACTTTAAAACAAAGACTGTAAAAAGAGTTGCCTGGGTGTCTCAGTTGGTTAAGTGTGCAACTCTTGGTTTTGCCTCAGGTCATGATTTCACGGTCATGGCACTGAGCCCCACATGGGCTTCACTCTCAGTGGGGAGTCCACTTTACTCTCTTTCACCCACTTCTTCCCTCTCCCTCTGCACTGCCTGCTCATGCTCCCTCTCTAAAATAAATTTTTAAAAGAAACAAAAAGACTATAAAAACAAACAAGGGCATTATATAATCATAAGGGGGACATTATGCCCCCTACATGGGGACACCCAAATATGTAAAATAATAACAAACATAAAGGAATTCATTGATATGAACACCACACATACATTAATGAACATATCATATAAACAGAAAATCATCAAGGAAACAATGGACCAGATAGACTTAACAGACATAATCAGAACATTCCATGCAAAAATAGCAGAATACACATTCTTTTCAAGTGCACATGAGACATTCTCCAGAATAGATCACATATTAGGTCACAAAACATACCTCCACAAATACAAAAATATTGAGATCACACTATACAACTTTTCTGACTATAATACTCTGAAACTAGAAGTCAATGACAGAAAAAAATTGGATAGAACACTAATACATCAAGATTATACAATATGCTATTAAAGAATTAATGGGTCAACCAGGAAGTCAAAGAAGAGATTAAAAAAAAAAAAAAGGAAGCAAGTGGAAATGAAAACAGGACAGTCCAAAACCTTTGGAATGAAACAGAAATGGTCCTAAGAAGGAAGTATATAGGGATATGGTCCTGCCTCAAGAAGCAAGAAAAATCTCAAATAAACAACTGAACCTTATACTGAAAGCAGTTAGAAAAACAATGAAAGCCTAAAACCAGTAGGAGCAGAGAAGTAAGACTAGAAGTGAAATAAATGATATAAAAACTTCATATATATATATATAATATAATAAATAAAACTTTAGAATAAATCAAGAAACCAGGAGCTAGTTCTTTCAAAAAATTAATAAAATTGATAACCTCCTAGCCAAACATAGCAAAAAGAAAAAAGAAGGACCCAAATAAATAAAATCACAAATGTGAGAGGAGATATAAAACCAAAACCACAAAAATGCAAATGATTATAAGATTATAAAAAACTATATGCCAAAAAATTGGACCACCTGGAAGAAATGGATAAATTCCTAGAAGTATATAACCTACCAAAACAGAAACAGGAAGAAATAGAAAACTTGAACAGACTAATAACCAGCAAAGAAATTGAATCAGCAGTCAAAAATCTCCTAACAAACCAGAGTCCAGGGCTAGATGGCTTCACAGGTAAATTCTACCAGACATTTAAAGAAGAGTTAATACCTCTTATTCCCAAACTATTACAAAAGTAGAAATGGAAAGAAAACATCCAAATTCATTCTATGAGGCCAGCATTACCCTGCTACCAAAACCAGACAAAGACGTTGCTAAAAACAAAAACAAAAACAAAAACAAAAACAAAAACAACACAAAACAACAAAACTACAGGCCAAAATATCTATGAACATGGATGCAAAAATTCTCAATAAAATACTTGCAAATCAAATACTACAGTACCTTAGAAGTCTGGGGGCCTCTGCCTTCAACTCAGGTCATGATCTCAGGGTCCTGGAATCAAGCCAAGCATCTGGCTCTTTGCTCAGCAAGGAGTCTGCTTCCCCCCTCTCTCTCTGCCTGCCTCTCTGCCTACTTGTGATCTCTCTCTATGTCAAATAAATAAATAAAATCTTTAAAAAAAGAAAAGCAATCTGTTGCATTTCTATACACCATTAATGAAGCAGCAGAAAGAGAAATCAAGGAATCAATCCCATTTACAATTGCACCAAAAACCATAAGATACCTAGGAATAAACCTAACCAAAGAAGTAAAATATCTGTATTCTTCAAACTATAAAAAACTGATGAAAGAAGTTGAAAATGACACAAAAAAATGGAAAACCATTCCTTGCCCTTGGCCGGCAGAACAAGTAATGTTAAAATGTCTATACTACCCAAAGCAACCTACACACTTAATATAGTCCCTATCAAAATACCAACTGAATTTTTTGCACAGTTAGAACAAACCATCCTGAAATGTGTTTAGAACCACAAAAGACCCCAAATAACCAAAGCAAATCTGGAGGCATCACACTTCTGGACTTCAAGTTATATTTCAAAGCTCTAGTGATCAGGAGAATGAGGTGGTGACACAAACACAGACACATAGATCAATGGAACAGAATAGAAAACCCAGAAATGAAACCACAAGTATATGGTCAACTCATCTTTGACGAAGCAGGAAAGAATATTCAAAGGAAAAAAAGACAGTCACGTCAACAAATGGTGTTGGGGGTGCCTGGGTGGCTCAGAGGGTTAAAGCCTCTGCCTTCAGCTCAGCTCATGATCTCAGGGTCCTGAGATCGAGCCCCACATCAGGCTCTCTGCTCAGCAGGGAGCCTGCTTCTCCCTCTCTCTGCCTACCTCTCTGCCTACTTGTGGTCTCTCTCTGTCAAATAAATAAATAAATAAAATCTTTAAAAAAAATGGTGTTGGGAATACTAGACAGCACCATGTGGAAGAATGAAATGACCACTTCCTTACACCATAAACACATACACACACACACACACACACACACATACACACACACACACACAAATTCAAAATGGATTAAAGACCTTGAGAACATAAAAATCCAAGAGGAAAACAGAAGAAGTACCCTCTTTGATATAAGTGCAAAATAAGAAGCTTCTGCTCAGCAAAAGAAACAATCAACAAAACTGAAAAACAATCTATGGAATGGGAAAATATATTTGCAAATGACATATCTGATAAAGGGTTAGTATCCAAAATCTGTAAGGAACTTACAAAAACACCCCCAAAGCAAATAATCCGGTTAAGTAATAGACAAAAGACATGAATAGACGTTTTTCCAAATAAGATATCCAGATGGCCAATGGACACATGCAAAAATACTCAACATCACTAATCATCAGGGAAACACAAATCAAAACTCTAAAGAGATATCACCTCACATCTGTCTGAATGACTCAAATCAACAATACATGAAACAACAGGTGCTGGTGAGGATGTGGAGAAAGGAGAACCTTCTTGCACTATTGGTGGGAAAACAAACTGGTGCTAGTTTCCACACTGTGCAAAACTATATGGAATTTCCTCAGAAAGTTAAAAGTTACCATATGATCCAGCAATTTCCCAATTACATATTTACCCCCAAAATACAAAAATACTATTTTAGAGGGATAAGTGCAGTCTGATGTTTATAGCAACATTATCTACTTTAGCTAAATTATGGAAACAGTCCAAATGTCCCTCAACTGGTGAATGGATAAAGAAGACGTTGTGTATGTGCACAATGGATAATTATTCAGACATAAAGAAAAATGAAATCTTGTCATTGCAATGACATGGACAGAGCTGGAGAGGATTACACTCAGCAAAATAAGTCAGCAAAAGACAAATACCGTATGATATCACTTACATGTGGAATATAAAAGACAAATGAACAAAGGAGGGAATAAAAGAGAGACAGGCAAACCAAGACACAAACTCTCAGAACAAAATGATGGTTACCAGAGGGGAGGTGGGCTGGGGGATGGGTTAAATGGGCAATGGGAGTTAATGAGTGCACTTGCTGTGATGAGCACCAGGTGTTGTATGGAAGTGTAGAATCACTATTTTGTACACCTGAAAGTGATATTACATTGCATGTTAACTAACTAGAATTTCTTAAAGAGATTTACTTAACTCAGAGAAAGAGATTGCTGGTAGGAAAGGCAGAAGGAGAGGAACAGAATCTCACACAGACTCCCCACTGAGCAGAGAACCTGCTGTGGGCTCCATCTCATGACTGTCATATCATGACCTGAGCCAAATTCAAGAGCCAGATGATCAGCTGACTGAACCCAGGCACCCCTAGCTAACTGGAATTTAAATTAAAACTTAATAAATAAATATATCATGCAAACATGCAAAAGCCATTAACTTAAAAGGAATGTCCTTCACTCTCTGAAACAAAAGAAAGAAAAATTTGTCAGAACAAAAACTGGAAGGGATAGAGCATCAGATTCTAGTTCTAAAGGATCTATAGCCCCATTTCAGAGATTTTTCTTACTGGGAAGAGTAGATCTTGGATGTGGGACAGCTTATTTTATATAATGTCTTCCTCTGCTATCTTGACTGGCTTTTATTAAATATACAAGTCATTATATTTCTTATTTAGCTAACAGGAACAAGTGATATATCAACATGATCTAAACATGAGTGCATATACAAAAACAAACTGCTGACTTTTCCCCCAATTGAATAACTTTTTTTTCCAGCTTTATTGAGCTAAAGTTAGCATATAACATTGTATAAGTTTAGGGTATATAATGTGATGAGACATGTATGTATTGCAAAATTATTAGCACCCTAAGTTTAGCTGAAACCTCCATCATTTCACATAATTACCTCTCTTTGGTGTGTGTGTGTAGGGGGCATTTGAGATCTACTCTGATAGCAATTTTCAAATATATAATTTAGTGTCATTATCTATCATGACTATGAAATAATAAAGAGCAAAACATACAAACTTGAGGGAAAAATGAAGCTACTTATGGTATTCATGGAGTATATTCTGAGGTAAAAGGAGAAAACCTCTTTACAAGTTCTATTGTTTTGTTTGTAATTGCTAGAATGAGGAAACATTGATAATGTTCATACTACCCCCAAGCAAAAGATATGTAACAACCATTTCATTATTGATGTAGATTTATGTACCTCATGTTTTTCACTTGAACTTTGTATTGTGCCAAATTTACAGACATATTATTAGTGGATCTTTCCATTGGTTTTGCTGTTATGTTGATTTATAGCCACTTCTTTTAGTATATTAATCCCATCTGTTTTTTTTTTTCTTTTTTTAATATTTTGTTTATTTATTTGACAGAGAGAGAAATAGTGAGAACACATGCAGGGGGAGAGGAAGAGGGAGAAGCAGGCTACCCACTGAGCAGGGAGCCTGATGCAGGGCTGTATCCAAAGATCTTGGGATCATGACCTGAGCTGAAGGCGAATGCCTAGTGACTGAGCCACCCAGACACCCCTTAATCCCATCTCTTGATAGCACATTTATACTTTTATTGCTTTATATTTTAGATTTAGGCATTATCCTGGCACTTACCATTGCTAAAGTTGAAAATATAAGTATTTTCTTTGTTTTGTTTGTTTTTGGTGCAAAAAAGGTAGTTTAATGAAAGCATGGGGACAGGACCATGGGTAGAAAGAGCAGTACTGGCATTGGGAGGAGTGACTGATTATATATTTTCCAGTTGGGAGGAGGTAAGGTTAGTGTAAGTCTCTAAGGAATTTGGAAGCAGGGCACCTGGGTGGCTCAGAGGCTGATTCCTGGTTTCAGCTCAGGTTGTGATCTCAGAGCCTCTTGAAAATAAGCCCCGTTTGGGGTGCCTGGGTGGCTCAATGGGTTAGCCTCTGCCTTCGGCTCCAGTCAAGATCTCAAGGTCCTGGGATTGAGCCTCGAATCTGACCCTCTGCTCAGCGAGGAGCCTGTTTCCCCACTCTCTCTGCCTGCCTCTCTGCCTATTTGTGATCTCTCTCTCTCTGTCAAATAAATAAATAAAATCTTAAAAAAGAAAAAGAAAATAAGCTCTGTTTGAGATTCTGCTCTCAGCAGGGATTCTGCTCAGTATCCTCTCTCTTTACTTACTTCTCCCTCCCCCTTTTCTTCTTCTGTTCCTCCCTTTGGACTCTCATTCTCTCACATATATAAACATATTTATATATTAATATATTATATACATATATCATGTATATTTTATTTATCTATTTACTTATTTATTTTTAATTTTAATTTTTTTAAAGAGAATTTGGAAGCAAGGTTTCCAGGACCTTAAAGGGTCATCTAATACCATCTAGTAAAGCCTTAGTCCTGGGACCCTTCAGACAAAATCTCAATGTAGGTATGCATGACTGCTGACCTGTTAAAATGATCATGAATGAAACTAATAGGCAAAGCTAAATCATATACTACTTGGCACACATAAAGGAGTGTGTGTGTATGTGTGCGTGTGCGTGTGCGTGTGTGTGTGTGTGTGTGTGTGTGTGTGTTTGGTAAACATAGTAATGCTAAACTCAAACTTGAAACACAAATATGAGTTTTAAAGGATTTTAAATGTCCTTTGGGAAAATTATGTACGTAAGTATTTTAGTAAGGTATTTAGATGCATAGCACATTAAATTTGTCGGATAGAATATCATTGTATAATACCTAGCTTTCTAAACTCATATTAGAGCAATAATTTCAAATATTCATCTCTAACTGATAAACACAAATATAAATTTATATTTTTTACTTAGTAAGCAAAGGGTCGTAAATATTTACTGATTAAAATTTTCCATCAAACAGTACAACTTTAAATGCTACTTGTTTTTACATTTGTCATTTTTGTGACCTATGTAATCATTTGAAACACATTTTGAGTGGTTTTGAAACAATAAAAATAAAATTTCTTACTCTTAAAAAACAACAATTTAATTTTATTAATCTATTTGAAATATTTATCTCCTTCTCAAGACAATTATATGGCTTTAGTTTCTCATACACAAGTTTTCTTTAAAATTTCTTCCAGAGATTTTTCAAAGAAACTTTTTTTCATATATATTATGCCTGTTTCTATTTTATTTTTTTATTTCATTTTAATTAATTAATTAATTAATTTGTTTGTTTGTTTGTTTAACAGAGGGAGAGAGAGATCACAAGTAGGCATAGAGGCAGGCAGAGAGGGGGCAGTAGACTCCCTGCTGAGCAGAGAGCCCAAGGCGGGGCTCAATCCCAGGACCCTGAGATCATGACCTGAGCCTAAGGCAGAGGCTTTAACCCACTGATCCAGGAGACCCTCTTTTTTCCTGTTTCTTATTCTATGTATTTTTAATCATTTCTAAAAATGTATTTGACATGATTTTTCATCACTAGGCTTCTGGAACATAAAATCAACATTTACTATTTCATGCAAGCATCAACTTATTGATAGTATTAGAAAAGTTATTGATTTTCAGTTTTCAATGAGCAAAGAATTATAGGTATAACATGCAATTTAAAGTTAAGTCAAATAACTTGGTTATGTTCTTGTTTATCTAGAGTGGTTTGGGTGTTTATTAAGACATTTCTATAGTGAAATTTTGAAAATTAATACTTCTCCCTAGCTGTTCAATTATTACAGAAGTAAAAAATAAGGGTATTTTATGTGTTGTGTTATCTATTAGAGATGTCATTAAAGTATGCAAGGTAACATATTTTACAAAGAAGTTGTGGGTAGCATAATCAACTTTTTATGTTCTGATATGAGAGGAAAAAATAAGTATTTTATTTTACTTTAAGTTTTTTAAAGATTGATTGATTGATTGATTGATTGATTGATTGATTTGTGAGAGGGAGAGAGAGAGTACACAAGCACGGGGAGCAGGACACAGAAGGAAAAGCAGGCTCCCCTCTGAGCAAGGAGCCCAGTGTGGGACTTGATCTGAGGACTCTGGGATCACGACCTGAGCTGAGGCAGATGCTTAACTGTCTCACCCACCCAAGTGTCCCATAAGTGTTTTACTTTAAAGAAGGAGTGCTGATTAACAGACTCTCAGGATAAAAATAGCCAGGGGGCACCTGGGTGGCTCAGTTGTTAAGCACCTGCCTTCAGCTCAGGTCATGATCCCGGAGTCCTGGGATCGAGCCCCGCACCAGGCTCCCTGTTCTGCGGGAAGCTTGCTTCTCCCGCTACCATTCCCTCTGCTTGTGTTCCCTCTCTCACTGTACTCTCTCACTATGTTTCTCTCTGTCAAATAAATAAAATCTTAAAAAAAAAAAAAAAGTAGCCAGAATCCAACCTTGCTTAATAGAGAAGTTGGGAAGATAGTAACCTGAGGAATGAATAAAGTGTACTCTTCCCTTATTTGAGATTGTAGAGAATGCAAATTGTCATACGGTAGAACACATTTTTCTGTTCTTTAAAGTTTTACATTTGACATCTAAAATGATTTAACTTTGGGGCGCCTGACTGGCTCAGTGGGTTAAAGCCTCTGCCTTCAGCTCAGGTCATGATCCCAGTGTCCTGGGATCAAGCCAAGCATCTGGCTCTGTGCTCAGCAGGGAGCCTGCTTCCTTCTCTCTCTCTGCCTACTTGTGATCTCTCTCTCTCTGTCAAATAAATAAATAAAATCTTTAAAAAATAAAATAAAATTAGCTCTGATTGAATATTGATTGAGATTTTTAAAAAAGATTTTATTTACTTATTAGAGAGAGAGAGTAGGAGCCAGGAGGAGGGGCAGAGGGAGAGGGAATAGGAGAAGTGGATTTCCCACTGAGCAGGGAGCCCAAAGTGGGTCTAGATACCAGGACCTTGAGATCATGACCTGAGCTGAAGGTGGATGCTTAACTGAGCAGCTCAGGCACCCCTTGATTGAGAATCTAATACAAGCCGCAGACTTTTACGTGTTTATTTGGATGAATGGAAAACTCACTTTAACCTGTAATTATGAAATTTAATATACTTTTTAATATATGAGTGCAATTAATTCAGTAATATCTAATCAACAGAAATTTGTTAGTAGCCACTGTATTGTAGTAAAAAATCTTACTTTTGTGATAACAGTGATTCTGATGTAAATGTTTGGGTATAATTTTGTTCATTTTGAGAAGGTTGATTAGCTATATCAATAATAGTTTTAAAATAACTGATAATGACTATAACTCTTATAAAGTGCAGCAAAATATTCTTAGGTATATTTAGATTAATATTATTTGGAGATAATGTTTTATTCCTAGATATAACTTGAATTGCTTGTTATACATTATTTTTATTTGATCAAAGAGTTATAGTTTGGATAAACAGGGTCCATACTATGGACTCCGTGTGTTATCAAAAATTTGCAAACTTTTTTTTTATGTCCTTGCCCCATATGTTTGATTAGCTTAAAAGCAAGCAAAATTTGCACAATAAATATAAATGTCAGAATTTAATTCCAGTTCACTTCTGTGACTAGACTAGAAAAGACATTTAAAAAAGCTATGGGCACACACTAATTTATTTTTTTATTTTAATTTCATCAATAATAATTTATTTCTTTTATAACTTTTAACATGTTTTCATAAACAAATAAAGCAATGCAATTAGTTGCTTCTTTGTGATGATGCTAATAAAATTGTTCCTGATCTTTCCATTTGTGCCTTTTCTGATTTTTAAAATAATTATTTTATTATTTTAAAAAATATATACAAGCTTATTTGTATACCTCAATAAAACTGAAAAAAAAATGTACGCTTCTTAATACCCATCATTTTTTCAACTACACCCTCCACATTTCCTCTAATAACCATTAGTTTGTTCTCTATAGTTAAGAGTCAGTATGTTGACTTCTTTCTCTTGCTCTTTTTTTCTCTTTGTTCATTTGTTTTATTTCTTAAATTCCCCATATACCTGAATTCATATACTATTTTTCTTTCTCTGATTTATTTCTCTTAGCATTGTACTTACTAGCCCCATCTATGTTTTTGAAAATGACAAGATTTCACCATTTTCATGGCTGAACAATAAATATTCCATTATATATACACATGCAAACCACATCTTTTTTAATTTTTATCTTTTTAAATTAATTAATTTTATTTTATTTTTTCAGTATTCCAAGATTCATTGTTCATGTACCACACTCAGTGCTCCATGCAATACATGCCTTCCTCAATACCTACCCCCAGGCTCACCCAAACCCACAATCCACCCCCCGTCCCTTCCAAAACCCTCAGGTTTGTGCTTAGAGTCCACGATCTCTCTTGGTTCAACTCTCCCTCTGATTTCCCCCAATTCACCCTTCCTTTCCTTCTCCCAATGTCCTCCATGTTTTACCTTATGCTCCGCAAGTAGGTGAAACCATATGATAATTGACTCTCTCTGCTTGACTTATTTCACTCAGCATAATCTCTTTCAGTCACGTCCATGTTGATACAAAAGTTGGGTATTCATCCTTTCTGATGGAGGCATAATATTCCATTGTATATATGGACCATATCATCTTTATCCATTCTTCTGCTGTTGATGGGCACCTTGGCTCTTTCCATAGTTTGGCAATTGTAGCCATTGTTGCCATGAACATTGGGGTACATGAAACCACATCTTTAAAAAAAAAGATTTATTATTATTTGAGAGACAGCACACATGACTGTGGGGAGGGGCAGAGGGAAATGGAGAGACTCTGAAGCAGACTCTGCACTGAGCATGAAGCCTAAAATTGGGCTCAATCTAATGACGCAAAGATCATGACCTGAACTAAAACCAAAAGTCAGATGCTCAACTGTCCATGTGCCCCTAAACCACACCTTTATCCATTTATCAGTTCGTGGACACTTGGGCTGTTTCCATAATTTGTCTAATGTAGATAATACTGCTATAAACATTGGGATAAATGTATCTCTTTGAACTAGTTTCTGTTTGTTTGTTTTATTCTTTAAGTAAATACTTAGTAGTGAAATTGCTGGATTGTAGGGCAGTTCTATTTTAAACTTCTTGAGGATCACTGTTTTCCACAGTGACTGCACCAGTTTCCATTCCCATTCATAGTGCAAGAGTGTTCCCCTGTTCATATCCTCACCAGCATCTGTTGTTTCTTGTGTTGTTGATTTTAACCATTCTGACAGGTGTGAGGTGTCTCTTTGTAGATTTGATTTGTACTTTCCTGATGATCAGTGATGTTGAGCATCTTTTCATTTGTCTGTTGGTTATCTTTATTGTAATAATTGTTTTGAAACAAAGCATGTTATTCATTAGCCCCTTTTCACAGAACTATGTTTTTTCTCTACACTAAAATTTGTTTTCCTTGCCATAGTTTCTTTTGGTTTTTAAACTATCATCTCCCTTTTTCTGTCTTTCACAGAATACAGTTTATAAGATACTTTTCTTTACATTTCTAGCTTTATTCGTAGATGACAAATTTTGTAAATATTCTCTCATTTGAAAATCATGTCCTCTTTCTTGGTGGCAGAATTCTAACTTTATTTTTATTGAAAATCTAATTTTCTTATTCAAATTTCTAATATATTGACATCCATTTTCCTTCTTTTAATCAACAGGATGTTTCATGTTCTAATATAGACATGTTAGCATTTCCATTATGACCTTGAGTTTGTTAGTCTGTCTTAGTAATTTTGACACTTGATTTTTATATTGGAATGCATTCTCACTGAGTGATGAGAAAATAACTGCAATGGTTATTTTGTTGTACATTTTGTTTTATTAATCTTTTATTATCTTTACAGTTATTTATTACTTAAAAGATTTTATTTTATCTGATATTAAAATTGCTACATTTGCCTTATTTTATTTTATCTATGTATTTCATCCATTCTCAATTTTTAAATTTTACAAATTTTAAAGTATTGTGTTTATTGAAGAGCAGTCTTTTGTGTACCTGGTTTAAAAATAAAACGAGTTAAAGTGTATATTATTTATGCCACCAGAGTTGACATACAGTTTGTAAACATTTTACTGAAGTAAATACATACAGAAAAATGCACATACCATGATTGTAACCTTAATGAACTTTCACTGACCCAAGGCACCTGCACAACTGGTACTCAGATTAAGATATCATATATTACCAGCTGCAAAAATATAGCTAATTCTCCCTTTCACACAGTACCAGCAACTTCCTCAAGGGCTATCTTCACTTCTAACAGCATACATTTCTCTTGCCATATGTTTTTTAGAACTTAGCAGAATTGGTATGCAATGTATAATCTTCTATTTGGCTTCTTTAAAAAAAGATTTTATTTACTTATTTGACAGAGAAATAGAGAGCACAAGCAGGAGGAGCAGCAGAGGAAGAAGAGGAAGCAGGTTCTTTGCTGAGCAGGGAACCCAATGTGGGACTCCATCCCAAGAGCCTGGGATCATGACCTGAGCAGAAGGCAGATACTTAACTAACTGATCCACACATGCACCCCATTTGGCTTCTTTCACTCAATATTAAGTTTGTGAGATGCATCCATGTTGCAGATTGAGTATTTATGCTCTCCCCAAAGTCATAGTTGAAGATTAACCAATAAAATAACCAGCTTTTCATTTTTACTTGATTTATAGAGCAGTTTTAGGATTACAATAAAATGAAAGAAATGTAAACAGATTTCCCATATACTGTCTGCCCCAGCATTTGCATAGACCTCTCCCATTACCAAATAACTCATTAGAATGGCACATTTTTTATCAAGAGTAAACCTAGATTGATACATAATAATCACCTAAATTCCAGGATTTATCTAAGGGTTCACTTCTGTTGTACATTCAATGGGTTTGGACAAAAGTATAATAATATATGCTAATCATTAAAACATTATGTAGAGTATTCTCAATGCCCTAAAATCCTCTGTGTCAATTCATTTTCCTCTCCCTTTTCCCTGGCAACCATTGATTCTTTTATTGTCTCTGTAGTTTTGCCTTTTTCAGAATGACATATAGCTAGAATCATACAATAGGTAGACTTCATATTGGTTTCTCTCACCTCTTTTTTTAAAGATTTTATTTATTTATTTGACAGAGAAAGAGAGATCACATGTAGGCAGAGAGGTATGCAGAGAGAGAGAGAGAGAGAGAGAGAGAGAGGGAAGCTGGCTCCCTGCTGAGCAGAGAGCCCATGCCAGACTCAATCCCAGGACCCTGAGATCATGACCTGGCCTGAAGGCAGAAGCTTTAACCTACTGAACCACCCAGGCACCCCAATTCTCTCACCTGTTAATATGAATTTAAGTTTCCTACATTTCTTTTCATGGTTCAATAGCTTCTTACTTTTTAGTGCTGAAAAAAATCCATCGCCCAAATATACCAGAATTTGTTTCTTCATACACCTACAAAAGCATATCTTGGTTGCTTCACAATTTTGACAATTATGAAAAAAGGCTGATCATAAACATTTTTTGTAGGTTTGTGTATGGGCATAAGTTTTCATGTCCCTTGGGCAAATACCAAGGAGCATTATTGGACATATTATATATCAATGTTATATTTTGTAAGAAATTGTCAAACTGTCTTCCAAGTGGCTGTATTGTTTTGCATTCCTATCAATGAATGAGATTTGCTCTTACGTCACATTCTCATAAGTCTTTGGTGTGGTCAGATTTTGGCCATTCTAATCCGTATGAAATGGTATCTCATTATTATTTTAATTTGCATTTCCAAATGCCATATGTGAAGCATCATTTGTTTATTTCTTTCTTTCTTTTTTTCCATCCACATATCTTCTTTGGTGGATGTCCACTAAGAGTTTTGGTTCATCATTTAACTCTGTTGTTTGTTTTCTTATTGTTGAATTTTAAGGATTCTTTCTATATATGGGGTAACAGTCTTTTATCACATGTGTCCTTTGCAAATATTTTCTCCAAATCTATGTCTTGTCTTCTCATTTTGTGAATTATAATGAACCTTTTAATTATGATGAAGTCCAGCTTACTATTTCTTCCATGGATCGTGTCTTGTTGTATCTAAAAAAAGCATTATTTTATTCAAAATTGTCTAGTTTTTCTCCTATGTTATCATCCAGGAGTTTTATAGTTTTACATTCATTTATGATCCATTTTGAGTTTTGTTTTGTTTTGCTTTTTTGGTGTAGTTCTGTGTCTAGATTGATTATTTTTAATGTGGATACTCAGTTATTTCACTTGTTAAAGAGAGAATCAGGTATCATATGGTTTCACTTACATGTGGAGCATAAGGAAAAACAAGGAGGACATTGGGAGAAGGAAAGAAAGGGTTAATTGGGGGTAAATCAGAGGGGGACGTTCAAAGAGAGACTGTGGACTCTAAGCACAAACCTGAGAATTTTGGAGGGGGCGGGGGTATGGGGTTTGGTGAGCCTGGTAGTGGGTATTGAGAAGAGCATGTATTGCATGGAGCACTGGGTGTGGTACATGGACAATGAATCTTGGAACGCTGAAAAAATTAAATTAATTAGATAAGTGGGGAAAAAAAAGAAATGATTATCTTTTTCCTGACATGTTGCCTTTGTTCATTTATCAAAGATCACTTGTCTATATACTTATTTGAGTCAATTCCTGGACCACTTATTCTGTTTATTGACCTTTTTGTGTATTTCTTTACCAATGTCACACTATCTTGATTAGCTTTTTCTTTCTTTATTTATTTTTCCTTAAGTAGGCTCCATGCTGGTTGGGCTTGAACTCAGGACCCTGATATCAAGACCTGGCTAAGATTAAGAGTCAGATGCTTAAGTGAATGAACCACCCAGGAACCTCTAATCTTTTTGTAAGTTTTGATGTTGGGTAGTGTCGGTTCTCCATTTTTTTTCTATTTCTTCAGTTTGGTCTTAGCTATTCTGGGTCTTTGCCTCTTCATATAAACTTTAGAATGGTTTGTTGATATGCATAAAATAACTTTCAGTGACTTTGATCGAGGTTGCAAAAATCTAAACAATAATTGGGGAAGAATTGGTCTTGACAATATTGCATATTTTAATATGGTTTATAAAACTTTATGAAAATATGGTTTATTGGGGCACCTGGGTGGCTCAGTGGGTTGGGTCTCTGCCTTCAGCTCAGGTCATGATCTCACAGTCCTGGGTTTGAGACCCGCATCTGGCTCTCTGCTCGGCAGGGAGCCAGCTTCCTCCTCTCTCTCTGCCTGCCTCTCTGCCTGCTTGTGATCTCTCTCTGTCAAATAAATAAATAAAATCTTTAAAAAATATGGTTTATAAAAATTGGTTTAGTCTCTGGTTTCATTTATTCTCAAGTAGTTTTTTTCCTCATCTAAAACTTGTACACATTCTGTCAGTTTATACCTATTATATTTTTGGGGTTCTGATATGAAAATGATATGAATTTGTTTTTAATTTCAAATTCTACATTGGCATATAGGAAAGCACTGACACTTGTATATTAGCATTTTCCATTGCCACCTTGCTACAATTGCTTATTAACTCCAGGATTTTCTTTGTTGATTCTTTCATGTTTTCTACATAGACAATTATGTCACCTGCAAAGAAAGACAGTTTTACATATTCCTTGACAACCTAAAGACATTGTTCTGGCCTTATCGTATTATTGAGAAATTTTAAGTGTGATGTTGAATGGAGTGATGAGAGGAGGATTCTTGTCTTGTAACTGATATAAATGGAAAAGCTTTGAGTTTCTCACCATTAAATATAATGTTAGCTATAGGATTTGTGAGGGTACTCTTTATCAAGTTGTGAATGTTTCACTGTATTCCCACTTTTCTGAAAGTTTTTATTTTGACTGTGTTGGAATTTTGTCAATTTTTTCATCTTTAGATTTGACCATGTGATTATTCTTTTCTAGTCTGTTGATATGTGGTGGATTATATTAATTGATTTTTGAAGGTTGAGCCAACCTTGCATACCTGGGATAAATCCCACTTGGTTGTGGTGTATAATTCATTTTGCCTTTTTTAGATTTGACTTGCTAATAGTTTGTTAAGGAGTTTTGCATCTGTGTTTATGAGAGATAATGATCTGCATTTTTTAATAAATCATTATCTGTGTTTGTTTTGTGTGAGCATAATATTGACCTCATTAAAATTGTGGAGGATTGGCATAATTTCTTCCTTAAATGCTGGGTACAAGGTGCCTGGGTGGCTCAGGTTAAGTATCTGACTCTTGGTTGTGCCTGAGGTGATGATATTAAGGTCTGAGATCAAGCCCCATGTCATTTTCCATGCTGAGCAGGGAGTCTGCTTGGGATTCTCTCCATCCTCCAGACCCTCCCCACCCCCTGGCTCATGTGCATTCTCTCTTTCTAAAATAAATAAATAAATATTTAAAAAATGTTGGGTAGAATTCACCAGTGACCATTTGGCCTTGGTGTTTTCTGTTTGGGGAAGCTATTAATTTCTGATAAAATTACTTTAGTAGAGGACCACAAATCAGGACTCAAGCAATACCAAAAGACTGAGATGATTCCCTGCATATTCTCAGACCACAATGCTTTGAAACTGGAACTCAACCACAAGAAAAAGTTTGGAAGGGATTCAAACACTTGAAGGCTAAAGACCAACCAGATCAAGAATGCTGGGATCAACCAGGAAATCAAAGATGAACTTAAACAATTCATGGAGACCAAAGAGAATGAAGACACATTGATCCAAAATTTATGGGACATGGCAAAGGCAGTCCTAAGGGGGAAATACATAGCCATCCAAGCCTCACTCAAAAAAATTGAAAAATCTCAAATACACCAGATCTCTTTACACCTTAAAGAACTGGGTAATAAATAACAAGTTAAACCAACCCCACGCACAAGAAGGGAAATAAGATTAGAGCAGAGATCAACGAGTTAGAAACTAGAGAAACAGTAGAATGCATACATGAATCCAGAAGTTGGTTTTTTGAGAGAATCAATAAGATTGCTAAGCCACTGGCCAAACTAATCCAAAAGAAAGGAAAGAGTACCCTAATTAATAATATTATGAATAAAAGAGTAGAGATCATGACTAATCCAAAGGAAATAGAAACAATCATCAAAAATTAGTATCAACAGCTATATGCCAATAAGTTCAACAACTACAAAAAATGGATGCATTCCTGGAAACCTAGAGTCTTCCAAGACTGAAAAAGGAAGAAATTGACAACCTGAATAGACCAATATCTAGTAATGAGATTGAAGCAGTGATCAAAAACCTCCCAAAAAATGTGAGTCCAGGACCTGATGAATTCTCTGTGGGAATTCTACCAAACTTTCAAGGAAGAAATAATACCTATTCTCCTGAAAGTGTTTCAAAAAATAGAAACAGAAGGAAAACTTCCAGACTCTTTCTATGAAGCCATCATTACCCTCATCCCCAAACCAGGCAAAGACCCCATCAAAAAGGAGAATTTCAGACCAATATGCCTGATGAATATGGATGCCAAGATTCTCAACAAGATCCTACCTAAGAGGATCCAATAGTGCATTAAAAAGATTATTCATCATGACCAGGTGGGATTTATCCCTGGGATACAAGGGTGGTTCAACATTCACAAATCAATCCATGTGATAGAGAAGAGAGAAGAACCACATGGTCCTCTCAACTGATGCAGAAAAGCATTTGACAAAATTCAGCATCTGTCCCTGATTAAAACTCTTCAAAGTATACAGATAGAAGGAACATTCCTCAACATCATAAAATCTATCTATGAAAAGCCCACAGCAAATATCATTCTCAATGGTGAAAAGCTGGCAGCCTTCCCTTTGAGATCAGGAACACGACAAGGATGCCCACTCTCACCACTCTTGTTCAACATAGTACTAGAGGTCCTAGCAACAGCAATCAGAAAACAACAACAACAAAAAAAAATAAAAGGTATTCAAATTGCCAAAGAAGAAGTCAAACTCTCTCTCTTCACAGATGACATGATACTTTATATGGAAAACCCAAAAGACTCCACCCCCAAACTACTAGAACTCATACAGCAATTCAGTAACGAGGCAGGATACAAAAATCAATGCACAGAAATCATTTGCTTTCCTATACACTAACAATAAAAATATGGAAAGGGAAATTAGAAAATCAATTACATTTACTGTAGCACCGAGAACCATAAGATACCTGGAAACAAACCTAACCAAAGAGATAAACGATCTGTACTCTAGGAACTACAGAATGCTCATGAAAGGAATTGAAGACGACACAAAAAGGTGGAAAAGCATCCCATGCCCATGGATCAGAAGAATAAACATTGTTAAAATGTTTATACTGCCCAGAGCAATCTATACATTCAATGCTATCCCTACCAAAATCCCACCAGTTTTCTTCAAAGGGCTGGAACAAACAATCCTAAAATTTGTATGGAATGAGAAAAGACCCTGAATTGATAAGGAAATGTTGAAAAAGAAAAACAAAGCTGGAGGCATCACATTGCCCAATTTTAAGCTTTATTACAAAGCTGTGATCACCAAGACAGCATGGTACTAGCACATAAACAGACACATAGAACAGTGGAACAGAATAGAGAGCCCACATATGGACCTGCAACTCTATGGTCAAATAATCTTTGACAAAATAGGGAAAAAAATATCCAGCGGAAAAAAAACAGTCTCTTCAATAAATGGTGCTGGGAAAATTGGACAGCTATATGTAAAAGAATGAAACTTGGCCATTCTCTTACACCATACATGAAGATAAACTCCAAATGGATAAATGACCTCAACATGAGGCAGGAATTTATCAAAACCCTAGAGAAGAATATAGGCAGTAACCTCTTCGACATCAGCCACAGCAACTTCTTTCAGGACATGTCTCCATAGGTATAGGAAACAAAAGCGAAAATGAACTTTTGGGACTTCATCAAGATAAAAAACTTCTGCACAGCAAAGGAAACAGTCAACCAAACAAACAGGCAACCCACTGAATGGGAGAAGATATTCGCAAATGACACTACAAACCAAGGTCTGATATCTAAGATCTATAAGAACTCCTCAAACTCAGCACTCACAAAACTAATTGTCACATCAAAAAATGGGCATAAGATGTGAACAAAGACTTCTCCAAAGAAGACATACAAATGGCTAACAGCCACATAAAAATAATGTTCATCATCTTTAGCCATCAGGGAGATTCAAATCAAAACCACATTGAGATACCACCTTAACACCAGTTAGAATGGCCAAAATCAACAAGACAGTAAACAACAAATATTGGATGTGGAGAAAGGGGAACCCTCTTCCACTGTTGGTGCGAATGCAAGTTGGTGCTGCCACTTTGGAAAACAGTGTGGAGATTCCTCAAGAAATTAAAAATAGAGCTACCCTATGACCCTGCCATTGCACTACTGGGTATTTACCCCAAAGAAGCAGATGCATTACAAAGAAGGGCCACATGTACCCCAATGTTCATAGCAGCAATGGCCACAATCACCAAACTCTGGAAAGAACCAAGATGCCCTTCAACAGATGAATGGATAAAGAAGATATGGTCCATAAATACAATGGAATATTATGCTTCCATTAAAAGAGATGAATATCCAAATTTTGTATCAACATGGACGGGACTGGAAGAGATTATGTGGAGTGAAATAAGTCAAGTGGATAGGGTCAATTATCTTCTGGTCTCACTTACCTGTGGAGCATAAGGAAAAATATGGAGGGCATCATGAGAAGGAAAGGAATAGTTAATGGGGGGAAATCAGAGAGTGCAATGAACCATGAGCAATGGTGGACTCTAAGCAACAAACAGGGTTTTGGAGGGGAGGGGATGGGGTGTTGAGCGAGCCTTGGAGAGTATTGAGGAAGGCATGTATTGCATGGAGCACTGGATGTGGTGCACCAACAATTAATCGTGTAACACTGAAAAAATAAAATAAAATGTATTTGGGGAAAAATTTTAAAAAAATTACTTTAGTAGAAATAGTCCTGTTTAACTTGCCTATTTTTTAGCTAATTTTGGCAGATGTGTCTTTCAAAATATTGGTACATTTCATCTAAATTGTCAATTTTATTGGCATAGAATTATTCATATTATTTGTAGTATTTTTTCATTAGACTTTTACTTTCCGTAGGAACTGTACTCGTATTCCATTTTTAGTTTTTGATATTAGTAATTTGTGTCCTCTTTCTCTTTTCTTTTTTTTTCCATTTTTTAAATTTTAGTCTTTCTATAATGTCTTTTCTTTTAATGATATTTAGAAATGACATTTGATTCATTGACTTTTCAATTGATTTCCTGTTTTCAATTTAATTTCTGCTTTAATTTTTATTACTTATTTTATAATGCTTAGTTTGGACTTAATTTGCTTTTATTTTTCTAGTTCTAAAGTAGAAAGTTAAATTATTGATTTTATATATGTATTTTCTAATCTATGCATTCAGTGCTACAAATTTCCTTGTAAATATTGGTTTTGCAGAATTCTATAAATTTTGACAAATAGTGCATTCATTTTCTTTCAGTTCATACATTTTCAGTTGGAGACTTCTTTGACCTACGTGTTATTTAGAAGAATGTTGCTTAACCTCCCCCTCTTTAAGATTTTCCAGTTTTCTTTGCATTATTGCTTTCTAGTTTAATCCTATGGTTGTCTGAGAAAGACATTGTAGAACTTCTATTCTTTTACATTTCTTAATGTGTGTTTTATGACCTAGTATGTGCTGTATTCTGGTGAATGTTCTGTATGGATGAGTGAATGTTCTGGTGTATGTATGTAATGTATCTGGTGGATGTTCTATATGTTCTATATGGACGAATTATTATATCCACTTGATTATGATGTTGTGTCAAACTCTGTCCTTATTGATTTTCTGCCTACTGTCTCTCTCCATTTCTAAGAGAGATCTTTTGAATTCTCTCAGTGTGAAATCATCTGTATCGCCTTGTAATTCTATCAGTTTTGCCACCTGTAGCTTTGTTTTTTTCTCTTTTAATACACATCCACATCGAGAATTGTCATTTCTTATTGTAGAATTAACCCCCGTGTCATTATAGTCTGTTCCTCTTCTTTCTTGATAACCTTCTTTACTTTGAATTTCCTTTATCTGAAATTAATATCGCTACTCCTACATTCTTTTAATTAATGTTAACATTATATATTATGCCTATATATATATATTCATATATGCACATATGTGCATATACATATTCATCCATTTACTTTAAAAAGTAAACTTAAAAGGGGGTTTATTATAGACAATGTTTACTTGGGTCATGTTTTTTGACCCACTTTGAAAATTTCTGACTTTTAATTTGTATACTTAGACCACTGACATTTAAATGTAGTATTGATATAGTCAGAATAATATTTATAATAATAAAATTAATACTGATTTTTAATTTGTTGCTTTTGTTCTTTGTTACTATTTTTGTCTCCCACTCTTCTTCTGACATTTTTTGTTTTAATTGAATATTTTATATGATTCCATTTTATCTCCTTTCTTAATATAGCAATCATACTTCCATATATACATTTTTAAAATGGTTGCCCTAGAGTTTGCAATAATATTGACAACTAAACAAGACCAATTTTTTTAAAGACTTTATTTATTTGACAGAGAAACATAGCGAGAAAGTGAACACAAGCAGAGAGAATGGTAGCAGGAGAAGCAGGCCTCCCGCCGAGCAGGGAGCCCGATGCGGGGGTTCGACCCCAGGACCATGGGATCACGACCTAAGCTGAAGGCAGACGCTTAACGACTGAGCCACCCAGGCGCCCCAACAAGACCAATTTCAAATAACAGTATACCTTGTGTAGGATGTGCAAATTCTTTATAAAGGAAGTGCAAATACTTTATACTAATAAAATATTCCTCATTCCCTCCTCTCATATTTTGCATCATGACTGTCATTCATTTCACCTATATATAAGCATACATAAATATATGTATGATATGTACATAAGCATATATAATCAAAACATTGTTTCTATTTTGATAAACTATTATCTATGAGATCTATTCAGAATAATAAAACTTGAACTTTATTTTTAACTTATTTCTTCTTTGGAGTTCTTTTTTTAATGTAGACCCAAAATTTTAACCCATATTATATTCCTCTTCCCTAAAGAAAAAAATGTTAACATCTCTTGTAAGGCAGGTCCCTCCATTTTTGTATTTCTGAGAAAAGTGTTTGTTTCTCCTTCATTTTTGAAATATAATTTCACAGGGTATATAATTCTACATTGGTGGGTTTTTCCTTCAACACTTTCCCCCCCTGAACACTTTAAATATTTCATATCATGCTATTCTTGTATGTGTCCTTTTCCCTTTTGCCATTTTTTATGGTTTGAGTGTTTGTTTAATTTTTCCTCTCAGTTCACATTGCCCCTATGCTTTGAAAACATTTATTTCTATTAATTTATATTATTCATCTAAATCAACTGACAGTTATACTTACGTATTCATTCTACTTCTAGATAATAAATGAACTTCAAAATATCTACAACTTATTACTCCACTCCCAACTCACATGCTATTGATTTTCAGTATTTCTCTAGACCATTTTTAACCTAGATTAGACTTTTTATATCACTCTATGCATTCAATTAGTTTTCAAATATTTTCTCATAGTATTATTCCCCTTCCCCATATTAGAGCCAAAGCAAGAACTTATATGCTCAAGCAGTTTATTTAGAAGATGAATCCAACAAGTATAAGTAAAGGGAAGAAAGAAAAAGATTAATATAATGGCTAATGTTATGGGTACTGTGGGCTTAGACCTGCTCAGAATCCAAAGAAGAAATCTCCATGGTTTTCTTACTAGTGCTTGAGGTTTTAAAGCAATGACCACTAAAACTAAACACCCTTTAATCAAAGGAAACCACAGAGATATTAATTAACTAGTTCATTTAGGTAGTGACTGAGCTTGAAGGAAAGGCCTCCTGAAGCTTTGGAGAAAAGCTTGAGGCATCAAATTAGTGGGACAGGAGGAAGATATTTCATGTGATAAGATGGTAAGGCATTAGAATTGCCTAAACATACTCAGATTGAGTGGTTGAGGATTAAGGGCAGTATATCTCCAGCATCAGTTACTACTTCATATTTATAATATGTTGCTCACCCTTTGATCTTGTAGTTCAGATATGCCATCTGGGATTCTCATTCTACCTTTAATACTCTTTTATAATTCTTTTCAGAGAGGATCCATTGCTAGGTAATATATTTTCAGTTTTATTTAAATAAATGTCCCTACTTTGTAGAATATTATATTTTTTCTTTGATAGTGAGTTTATTCTCTTATTCTATCCATAAAGAACATGTCATTTTCGTCCAGAGATAATCTTCCTCTTATTAAGTTTCTGACCAGGACACTCAATTTACACTATTTGTTTGGTTTTCTCTCAAAACAAGCCCTGAGATGGGGCTTCTCTTATTAACAAAAAGGTATTCCAAGAGAGGGGTAGGTACGAGAGCAAAGAAAGAAAAAAGTAAAATAAAGTAAGTTACCTAATGGACAACTAGGGCTTAATCCCATAGGGGGGAATTTTAATAAAAATAAAAGTGTAAAAGCAATTATAACTCCAGACTGGTATAGGATCTGATCTATCTATGTATACTTCAGTTCTTGCTGTTGCAGAATAAGGACAATCAATTCTGAGCTCATCCTGCACGCAGGCATGGCAGACTTTGGCAGAGAGACATCAGAGAAAAAAAAATCATGCACATGCTATCATTTGAAATTTGTCCTCCCACACAGAGAAAAAGGACATGGGTGGGACACTTACAATGTATACTCTACCTGTGTATTCCCTAAGGATACACTAAAGCTACTATATATCCCTCCCTTTTGGAAGGCATACCAGACAATAAATTATCAAAAACATATTTCAAATATCTCAGCAACATGGATGCACGAATGACAGGGAACAATATGGCAGCAATTGCCATAAAGGGGTATTGTGGGTTTTGGGGAAAAAAGGAGTGTATGCATTACATAAAAAATAGAAATATTATAAAATTTTGATATTCTTAATGAAGTCCAGGTATAAAATTTAGGGTAAGATTAAAAACAGCTGTGTTACACTTGAACATGAAAAATAAAAAAAAATGGTATACTAACATATTCTGGAATAACTGGGGCCTAAAAAAATTGGATATGTTTAGAGTTGAGTTTTGATATTTGAGATAAATTCAGAAGAAAGGCTGCGACCACGGTGAAGAGGAGGACCCTAAGCTCACCTCATCCCATGGATACTACTAGATAACACTCACATCAGCGTAAATAACCCAAAAGATGACCTAAAAACTATAAGATAAAACTCCACAACTAAAGGTAGAGGAGACCACACTGAAGAAGGTAGGAAGGGTGGAGATAGATTTTGAGAATGAAAGGGACCATGTGCAGCTATGGTCAGAAGGGAGCCAGTGGTACAGAGAAGGGCAAAAAACAGAATATCACACTGGGGAGCTCTTATGGGAAAGACAAATCCCCATACCATTTGGCTTTGAAAGCCAAGAGGGGTTGAATGTCATGAATTCCTGCAACCAGCAGAACTTAAAGCCTAGAATTTTAAAAATCATCAGGTTCAGCTCTGGAAGAACCTGGAGGACATTAAGAAGCTGAATCTCCACCATTAGACAGATAGCGTGACAAATGATTCATATAGATACAGCATAGAAGCAGCAGTTTCAAGAAAAGCTGGCTCACACAAGAGGGAAAGTTATTTACTCATCTCAGAGCATGTCCTGGAGAGTCAGGGATTTCAGAGAGACCCTTCCAAGGACAAAAGGAGCTGGAAGGTGCCATTTCCTTCCTCTGATCCTCAGCATAAGCATGCAGCCACCTGTAGGAACAAGTGTGGCACCAACATTCACTACCTAATGCTTACAATAAACCCTAGTCCTCCGTGTTTTGGTGGATCTGCCCTTTCCAGTCACACTTGCCTCAATCCTGGTACCTTCCTTTAGAAGACTGGTACAAACCCCACCAATGCAAAACTCCATCCCATAAGTGTAAAGTGGTTTCAGTTCTGGTGGCGGCAGCAGCAAGTCTCACAAGCAGACCAGCACACACTTTCTTAAAATGCACCCCAAACAAAAACAAGCATTACCCACAGCAGACAAAGAGAACCCCTGCAGACAACTGGCCTGAAGGATAAAGTGTCCAGGGCACAACAGTGGGAGAAAGGAAAGGAAACACATATATGAGACAGTCCCTGAGAAGTTAGGTCCTAGAAAACAGGGACGCTGCACTGGAGGGTACTGCAGGATCTCTCTCTCTCTCCCTCTGTTTTAATTTCAGTATAACTAACATACAGTGCTATTTAGATTCAGGTATACAACATATTGTGATTCAAAACTTCTATATATCATTTCTCAGTGCTCATAATGATGAGCATACTCTTTTTTTTAATTTTTATTTTATTTTTTCAGTGTTCCAAGATTCATTTTTTATGCACCACATCCAGTGCCCAATGCAATATGTGCCCTCCTCTATACTCACAACCAGGCTCACCTAACCCGCCACCCACTTCCCCTCCAAAATATTCAGTTACTTTCTCAGAGTCAACAGTCTCTCATGTTTCACCTCATCCTCTACTTTCTCCCAATTCATTCTTCCTTTCCTTTACCCAAGGTCCTCCATATTTTTCCTTATGCTTCACACATAAGTGAAACCATATGATAATTGACTTTCTCTGCCTGACTTATTTCACCCAACATAATCTCTTCCATTCCTGTACATGTTGATATAAAAGTTGGGTGTTCATCTTTTCTGGGGGTTGAATAATATTCCATTGTATATATAAACCATATCTTCCATCTTCATTTGTTTGATGAAGGGCATCTTGGCTCTTTCCACAGTTGGGCTATTGGGGCTATTGCTGCTATGAACATTGGGGTACATGTGGCGCCTCTTTGTTCTGTTTCTGCTTCTTTGGGGTAAATACCCAGTAGTGCAATTGCAGGGTCATAGGGTAGCTCTATTTTTAATTTCTTCAGGAATCTCAACACTGTTTTCCAAAGTTCCTGCACCAACTTGCATTCTCACCAACAGTGGAAGAGGGTTCCCCTTTCTCCACATCCTCTCCAACATTTGTTGTTTGTTTTGTTTGATTGGCTCTTTGCCTGGTTTGGGGATCAGGGTAGTGATGGCTTCATAGAAAGTGTCTGGAAGTTTTCTTTCCATTTCTAGTTTTTGAAAAAGCTTTAGGAGAATAGGTATTATTTCTTCTTTGAATGTTTGGTAGAATTCCCCAGGGAATCCATCAGGTCCAAGCTCTTATTTTTTGGGAGGTTTTTGATCACTGCTTCAATCTCGTTACCAAAAATTAGTCTATTCAAGTTGTCAATTTCTTCTTGTTTCAGTGTTAGAAGTCTATAGGTTCCCAGGAATGCATCCATTTCTTCTAGGTTGCTTAATTTATTGGCATATAGTTGTTGATAATACTTTCTGATGATGGTTTTTATTTCCTTGGTTAGTCAATATCTCTCCCCTTTCATTCATAATTTCATTAATTTGAGTCCTCTCTCTTTTCTTTTGGGTTAGTTAGGCCAGTGATTTGTTGATCTTATTGATTCTTTCAAAAAACAAATTCTGGTTTTGTTGATGCATTCTACTGTATCTCTAGTTCCTAACCCGTTGACCTCTGCACCAATCTTGATTATTTCCTTTCTTGAGCATGGTGTTGGCATAATTTGTTGTTGAGTTTCCAGTTCTTTAAGATATAAAGAGAACTGATGTATTTGGGATTTTTCACTATTTTTGATTGAGGCTTTGATGGCTGTGTGTTTTCCCTAGGACCACTTTTGCAGTATCCCATAGGTTTTGGAACAATATGTCTTCATTCTCATTGGTTTCTATGAATTGTTTAACATCCTCTTTGACTTCCTGTTCAATCCAAACATTCTTGAGAAGGTTGGTCTTTGGCTTCCAACTGTTTGAATTCCTTCTAAACTTTTTCTTGTTGAGTTCCAGTTTCAAAGCGTTGTGGTTTTCAAATATGCAGGGAATCATCTCAGTCTTTTGGTATCAGTTGAGTCCTGATTTATGACCCAGTAATATGGTTTATTCTGGAGAAAGTTCCATGTGTGCTCGAGAAGAATGAGTATTCTGTTGTTTTAGGGTGGAATGATCTGTATATATCTATAAGGTCCATTTGGCCCAATGTGTCATTCAAAGCTCTTGTTTCTTTATTGATTTTCTGCTTGGATGATCTGTTATTGACTCTCAATGTTAATGATGTATTCATATCAATATGACTATTTTAGTTGACACTTGGCTTATGTAGTTGTCTGCTCCTATATTGGGGGCATAAGTATTTACAATTGTTAGATCTTCTTGGTGGATAGACCCTTTAAGAATAATGTAGTGTCCTGTATCTCTGACTACAGTCTTTAGCTGAAAATCTAATTTATCTGATATGAGAATTTCTACCCCAGCATTCTTTTGAGGCCCGTTATAATGAAAGATGGTTCTCCGTCCCTTCACTTTCAGTTTGGATGTATCTTTAGGTTCCAAATGTGTCCCTAGAAGACAGCATATGGATGGGTCCCGTCGTATTATCCAGTCTGCAACCCATTTTATGGGAGCATTTAGGCTGTTCACATTGTGAGTGATTATGGAAGATAAGTTTTTATTGACATCATGTTGCCTCTGAAGACCTTGTTTCTATAGATTGTAAGTTTCTGTTCCATGTCACTTATGGGTTCTTCTTTTATAGAACGCCCTTTAATATTTCTTGTAGTGCCAGCTTGGTGGTCACATACTCTTTTAAGCATTGCAGGTCTTGGAAGCTCTTTATCTCTCCATCCATTTTGAATGTCAGCCTTGCTGGATAAAGTATTCCTGGCTGAATGTTCTTCTCATGTAATGCCCTGAATATGTCTTGCCATCCCTTTCTGGCTTGCAAAGTTTTTTTTTTTTTGTTTTTTGTTTTTTGTTTTTTGTTTTTTTGTATTGAGGTCTGCTATTTGCAGAAAGTGTCATATACAAATGTGATGGTAACCACAAATCAAAACCCATAATAGACATGCAAAGAATAAAGAGAAAGGAATCCAAGTATAACACCAAAGAAAGCCAGCCAAGCATGAAAGAGAGAAAAAAGAAAGGATAGGAGGAAAAACTACAAAAACAAGCACAAACAAAACAAAATGAAAATGGCAGTAAATACATATCAGTAATTATTCTGAATGTAAATGGACTAAATGCTCCAATCAAAAGACACAGGGTGACAGAGTGGATAAAAAGCAAGTCCCATCCATATATCTCCAAGAAACTCATTTTACAACTAAAGCACCTGCAGATAAGTCAGGTATGAAGAAATATTTATCATGCAAATAGATCTCTAAATATCAGAGTTTCAAGATTTTATCAAACAAAATAAACTTTAAAAGAAAGTGTCTAAAGAGACAAAGGACATATAATAATAAAGGGAACAATCCAGAAAGATCTAGCATTTGTAAATATTTATACTTCTCCAACATGGGAGCATTCAAAAACATAAAAACAGTTGATAAAAAAAATAAACAAACAAATCGATAGTAACATAATAAAATAGTAGGAAATTTGTGGAACCTGGGAGGTGCAGTCAATTCAGCCTCCAACTCTTGGTTTTGGCTCACATAATGCACTCAGAGTTGTGAAATCAATACCTGTCAGGCTCCACGCTCAGTGTGGAGTCTATGTATGAAGCTCTCTCCCTCTTCCCCTCTCTCCCCTCGCTCCTTCTCTCTCAAATAAATACCTCTTTTCCCTCCCTTTTTTATTGTTTTCTTTTTTTTCCCTCAAATACGTTTATTTTATTTTTTCAGTGTTACACGATTAATTGTTCATGCACCAAACTCGGTGCTCTATGCAGTAAGTGCATATCAACCTCAATATCAACCACCAGGCTCACCTAAGCCCCCACACCTCCCCTCCAAAATCCTCAGATTTTGCTCAGAGTCCACAGTCGCTCATAGTTCATCACCCCCTTTGATTCCCCCCCATTAACCCTTCCTTTCCTTCTCACAATGCCCTCCATGTTTTTCTTTATGCTCCACACATAAGTGAGAACATAAGATAATTGACTCTGTTCACTTGACTTATTTCACTCTGCATAATCTCTTGCAGTCCTGTCCATGTTGATACAAAAGTTGGGTATTCATCCTTTCTGATGGAGGCATAATACTCCATTGTATATATGGACCATATCTTCTTTATCCATTCATCTGTTGAAGGGCATCTTGGTTCTTTCCACAGTTTGGCGATTGTGGCCATTGCTGCTATGAACATTGGGATACATGTGGCCCTTCTTTGTACTGCATCTATTCTTTGGGATAAATACTCAGTAGTGCCATTGCAGGGTCATAGATCTTTAAAAAAATAGTAGGGGATTTAACAATCTATTTACATCAGTGGACAGATTATCCAAACAGAAAATCAAGAAAACAGTGGCTTTGAATAATACACTGGACTAGATGGACTTAACATATATACTCAGAACATTTCATGCTAAAACAACAGAATATACTTTATTTTTAAGGGCACATGAAGCAATCTCCAGAATAGATCACATATTAGTTCACAAACAAGCCTCGACGAATTGAAAAGGATTGTAATCATACCATGAACTTTGAAATAAATTCAAAATTGAAGTTGAAAGAAAGGTAAAGTTGAGGTTTAGCATAGTGTATGCTTGCATATATAAAACAATAAATATATTCTCCTCTGTATTTGTTTCTATATAAGTAATTAGTCTGAGAATTCTTGTAGATAAAAGAGTTCATTTAAAAATATTTAAAATGTTTAATCATTTCTTGTCTTGTTCTTACTGATTTTCTATTATCTTTATTTTAAATTATCTGTAATAAGAATTATCTGTTTAAAAAGATTAAAACAGAATTTTTACTATGTAAAGTTTTAATAATTTGTGTCAGTATTTTTTTGAAAATAAATTAGTGTTCCACTTGCTCAATCTGTTATATATACCTCCATAGAGCATCTGTAAATAAACTTATCATAGGCAATTCTACAAAGTTGATTTTGATGTTTTACAAATTGTTTAGTCTCAAGCATAGCTTATTCCTAAAACATTAAGTTGATTTATAATTCTTGGAATAGATTTCCACTGAAGTGAATACTCTATTGACAAATTACCTTTATGATTTCTATAATTGGGATTCTCATGATGGACTCATCAATCAACATTTTAAATTTTAAACATTTTAAATGTTGATTGCTTTGCTTCAAATTTTAGTTTATAAACTCACATATATCCAACATAAAGAAAAGTTCTCAAATTTATTGCTATTGCACAGCATTTTTAAAGATGAGACATTCTTCATATAATTCATATGATCATGCAGTCAAGACAATTTTCAACCATTATTTGGAACTATCTTAATTCTGCTCATCCTGTACTTTGTAGAGTTGCCTATTGAAAAAACAGCTCAATATGAAAGTTTGTGTAGCTATACTACTGCTTTTCTCTTTGTATTTATATTTGGGACCTCATTCTGTTTAACTTTGTTCATTGAGGGGCATCTGTGTGGCTCAGTGGGTTAAGCCTCTGCCTTCAGCTCAGGTCATGATCCCAGGGTCCTGGGATCAAGCCCTGCATTGGGCTCTCTGCCCAGCAGGGACCCTGCTTCCCTCTCTCTCTGTCCCTGCCTCTCTGCCTACTTGTGATCTCTCTCTCTCTCTCTCTGACAAATAGATAAATAAAAATCTTAAAAAAAAAAAAAGTTTAACTTTGTTCATTGAGATTGGTTGTCTCTCATATATTAAGACTGGCTGCTCTGAAATATGGGTTTCTAGCAATTTGAAACCTCCTTTGATCTATTTCCCTTCTACAATTATCCCTTCTTTATTTGAAGTGAGTCCATTCAAAATATTTTTCCAAATTAGTGAGAATCTTTTCAGACTTCCTTTCATGGTACATTAACAGAAGACAAATAACTGTTATAATGCTAAAACAGAATATAACATGGCTTATAAAATCATCTGTATATTTGTTAAGTACATGTAAGTTTTACCTTTTTCACAGTGACCTCTCCTTAATATTTGCTATTTTTTACTTATCTCATCTTGAGAAAAATCTTCGTTACATTTAAAGGGTTTTGTTGTTTTATCTTTTTCATTCTGCATTGTGTCTCTAGTTAATATCTCTCCTTCCATCTACCTTTTAAATATTGCTGTCACTCACATATTTTTCTAAAACCATATTTTTCTTGTTCTTGAGGTCATTCTCTTGCTGATAGTGTCCACCTGTATAGCTTCATTGTTACCCATTTCTTTTGTGAATCCTAAATATATCCATAATTTCACTCTTGAGCCTCCAATCTTTTATCACCTTCAAAGTAGTAACCTGTTCTTGGATGTCTCACACAAACACAAAATAGTATTTATCATCTGCCTGTAGCTCTATCACCTGTTTCTGCCCCATTGGGTACTGACTCCATGTATGACATTCCAATCTAGTCATCCATGAATTCTTTCAGTTGCATCTCTTATGCTATCAATAGCATTCTAACATAGTTCATGTCAGTATCACCTCTTTGTAATTACCATGACAGCCTTATTAATGGTCTCCTTTCCCTCTCCTTGTCCTAAATTTCTTGAAACAAGAGGGAAAGCTTTTTAAATGTCAATTTAATAAAATGGAAATTGAACAGTAGTGCTATAAATTGTAGAATGAAAGAAAAACAATTAGTTTTGATGTTTATTTACTGTTAGTTATGCCAAATTGTTTTATGTGAAAAATAATTTCAGGGGGGCACAGAATAGAGGATTTATAAAGTATAAACATTACAGAAATGTGAGAGAAGGAAAATGGGATTGAGGAATAATAAAACACACTACACTTAAGTAAAACTTTATAGATTTTATTTTTGGAAAAGCAACATGATAGATAGATGATAGATGATGATAGATAGATGATATAAATAGATGATAGATAGATAGATAGATAGATAGATAGATAGATAGATAGATAATAAACAGATAGATTTTTTTTTTAATTTTTAGGGTAGATTTTGGTTAAGGGCATGGATTTGGGAACTGTACTGACTGTATTCAAGTTAGGATCACAACTTATGGTTACAATAATATTTTTAGCATATAAAGAAATAAAGTCCAGAATAGTTAAAAGTTTTCCAAGATAATGTAAAAAGTTATATAACAAGTTATGATTTCTTATGCTATCTATCTTTTTGCTAAATAATATTAATATTAGTGGCATCTGGATGGCTCAGTGAGTTAAAGCCTCTGCCTTCAGCTCAGGTCATGATCTCAGGGCCCTAGGATCCAGCCCAGTACGGGGCTCTCTGCTCAGTGGGAAGCCTGCTTCCCCTCTCTCCTTCTGCCTACCTCTCTGTCTACTTGTGATCTCTTTCTCTCTGTCAAATAAATGAATAAAATCTTTAAAAAAATAATATTAATATCAGATCAGGAAACTAGTCTTAAGAAGAGACTGATAATGAAAGTGCGATCAAACTTTCAGAGGAGGTATTGTTACTATTGCATTGAAAGAAATAATATTTTTATTCCTTCAGGTTATCCTGAATTAGTAGAGAAATTAGTGTCAATTAAAAACTGTTTATAAACATCTTGGCTTACACTTCAATATGGCCTATCAACTTGAGCATTTAACATAAGCTTTTGTAATAAACAACAAACAAACATTGATTTTGGTGTGTCATGCAAAAACTTTGCCTTATTACAACCCATCCTTACCCTTAATCATCTCCACACATTAGATACTCAATACCCAATATCCAGGGATTCTCTGTTGGGTTAGATGAGATGAAAAACGACTTGTTTCTCCACTGATTGCTATTTGACTGCTACAATTCCAAGACCTAAATAGAGCATTTGAACTAACAGACCATAAGCCATAGCTTTCTGGGGCCAATTTTCTTGTCATTGATTTCCTATTTTGTCCATCAGACATGGACCTGTTCTTCAGTGACCCTTCTCAAGGATTTATTAGCATGGACAAAAATTATCCAATTAATTGGATAATGTATTCCAAAATCCTATTCATTAGTACAGTAGCAGCAGCATGCTTAATATCACTAAATTGTTTATTTTATCTAGAAAATGTGGTTAACAGAAATAAAACATGTCTGTATCTTTGTTTTCTTATTAGTCTGTTACTATTATAATTATTTTACAATTCTTGTTGTTTATAAATTTACCACTTACTTCCTTTCATTATTATCAAAGTCATAACGTTTACAAAAACATCCGAACACTAGGGTAAATTCCCTAAGACATTTATCATGGTAACTAGTTATGTAGAATATCATATAGCATTTAGAGAATCTATGCAAAAGCAAATTGCATATGGAGAGTTCCTCATCTTCATTAATCTATAAAGCAACCACTTATGGAATATATGCTGAGAAAACCCGCCTATGTATATCCTGATGTGAATTTTTCAGACTATAGTTTATGACAATAAGTATGTCTAGCCAGTCATAAATTAAAACAACCATAAAACAGTCATAACATCCCAAACAATTTCTGTGTGATAAAAAGTTATATCTGGAAGTATTCCAACAGTTTACCTCAGTCTGGATGTATAATGAAATGCCCTGAAAGCTGTTGATTTATACAAACAAAATATACTAAATTGTAATTAACACATAATGCTCATGGTCATTGGAAATTTCACTGGAAAGTTGCAACAAAGAACCAAGTCTTGGAATATATACATTCCAAGACATTATTTATCAGAGAGAGAGTAAGAGAAAGAGTGAGAGCACAAACAGAGGGGGTGGCAGGCAGATGAGAGCAGCAGGTTCCCCGCTGAGCAAGGAGCCCTATGCAGGATTCAATCCCAGCACCCTCGGATCATGACCTGAGCTGAAGGCAGATGCTTAACTGACAGAACCACACAGGCATCCCTGTAATTAATACTTAGAAGCAAGTTTCCTTATTAAAAATAATAATAAATATTAGTAAATATAAATGACATTGTGGGTAGCAATGTTACATTATCAAATTTTAGTTTTCTCATAACAAAATAAATAGGCTATTAGATTGTGTTGGAATTTATAATTTACTATGTAAAGCATGTACTAATACTTAAATTTAGAACATTTTAGATAAAAATAAATATTTCTATTATTTCAATAATTAGATACAATCTTGAGTGTGATATATACATAACATTTAACATTCAAAACAGAATAGCCATATTTAAAAGACAAATAAAAAATCTTCCCATTACCAAGGTTCTTTCCTCAAATATAAGCAGGTTAAGTTTCTTCTATTGATCCTTTTAAAATATTTTAATATTTATATTAATATTGTAATTTAATATTTCTTTCCATACAAAAATAATTATTTTACCTCATGCTTTTAAAAAAAAGTTCACAGGGCACCTGGGTGGCTCAGTGGGTTAAAGCCTCTGCTTTCGGCTCAGGTCATGATCATAGGGTCCTGGAATCAAGCCCCGCATTGGGCTCTCTGCTCAGCAGGGTGCCTGCTTCCCACTCTCTCTCTGACTGCCTCTCTGCCTACTTGTGAGCTCTCTCTCTCTCTGTCAAATAAATAAATAAAATATTAAAAAAAAAACAAACAAAACAAAGTTAACTACATTGTATGAATGCATCATAATTTCTTTAACCATTTCACTACAAAATCAATGTATTTGATCTGAAGGGGCACATGCACCCCAATGTTTATAGCAGCAATGTCCACAACAGTCAAACTATGGAAAAAGCCTAGATGTCTATCAATAGATGAATGATAAAGATGTGGTACATATATACAATGGAATATTATGCAGTCATCAAAAAAAACACAAAATCTTGCCATTTGCAATGACGTGATTGGAACTGGAGGGTATTAGGCTAAGCAAAATAACTCAATCAGATAAAGGCTATCATATAATCTCACTGATATGAAGAATTTGGGAAACAAGACAGAGGATCATAAAGGAAGGGAGGGAAAAATAAAACAAGATGAAACCAGAGAGGGAGACAAACCTTAAGAGACTCTTGGTCTCAGGAAACAAAGTGAGGGTTTCTGAAGTGGAGGGAGGTGGGAAGGATGGGGTCGTGGGGTGATGGACATTGGGAGAGTATGTGCTGTGGTGAGTGCTGTGAGTAATGTAAGACTGATGAATCACAGACCTGTACCCCCGAAACAAATAATACGTTATATGTTAATAAAAAAGAAAAAAATCAAGTTATTGCATTATAAGTTTATATTTAAAATTTTGATCACATGGGTTCAACAGAAGGCAAACTTCCACAGTGAGAATCACATATTTTTCTTTTTGATCCTTATAATTTTGAGAACATTTCATAATAGAATAAATATGATTGGATTATAATTTAGGGAAGCAGTTAGCCAAACTCATATCATATGTTACAGAAGAGTATGAAACAATATTTTATTCAGCCTTTTCTATTCTGAGATTAATAATTTAGAAATCTAATGGGTTGCAAGGACAAGTATGTGAAAATGTCTCATTCCATGTTTCAACATCACATCTCAATAAGAATGCAAAGCACAATGAGTATCACTTTTGACAGACTCTACTTTCACATCTAAGGTCTTGGTCTTCTGCCACTTAAGGGAGCAATGTCAAAGAGGTTATGACAGTGGCTCACCTTGAGTATAGACTTTACCATCAAATTGCAAGCTGTTACACAATGCTGGACATTTGTCACAGGCTGGCAAACATTTGTCCCACAATCACATTTAAGTGTGTATTTAAAGCATATAAGAATTGGTAAAATCTAATAAATTGGTATTCTGGAGAGCAAATTATGGTAATTAGTGTAGGTGGGAGAGTTATTCATTCAGCAAAGAATTTGAGACATCAATGATCCAGATGACAGAGATGAGATATCAGCACACTCATTTTGAGAATTATAATTTTGATACAATGAATATTTGCTTCAACTTATTATTCTAAAGCAATATTTGAAGATTGCTCATTCTTTTGAAACTGATGGTAAATTACCAAATAGAAAAAAAAATAAAGGTTTATTAAAAGATGGTTTGATTCACTATTTGGTAGTTTCCTGTGATGGGGAAAATTATAATGCAATCACTATGAGTTTTGAAGTAGATGAACTGCAAACGGAATGACAAAATTTATATACATATAATTGATATTAACACATGAAGGAAATAAACTCAGAAATCAGAGCTTAGGCACAGACCATTCTGGGAGCCTTTTATTTTCCAGGTCTCTGTAAGAGTGTAAATAATCTCTTTTCATTTTCATAACTTGTATTTATTATTCTTGTATTTAATAATATATTCTGTTTTTCAAATTTCATCTAATTTATATAATTGCTTTATCTTATAATATGGAATATATATTTTAGGAACAACAAAATCCTTAACATTTTTTAGATCTGCTAGGAATAAACATTGGGAAGGCTGAAACTGCTCTCATCTTTACAAACAGCTCTTTAACTGAGATTCAGTTTAAACAGTAAGCTAATTTTTACTTTTAGGAAGATGGAAAATTTGAAAGAGAACTCAAATTTTCTGTTCTTTGAAATCTGCAAGTTAAAACCCTGAGAACCCGTTCAGCATCCTCTTATATAAGAAATTCTCATGCAAAATGTACAAAGATAATTGTTTGCTGTACAATATATTTTATAGACTAATCATATTTTGCCACCAAAATGAATAATATTTTAAATATTTCTAATACTAAATTACAAGAAAACCTAAGCAACTGGTTAAATTGGTATGATTGCAACAGACTTTCATTCATGTTTTAATTATGTCCTGTACATGTAAGTTTAAAAATTTAAGTCAAATTGCAATCCAGCTGCATAATGCAGAGAAATGGGAACAGAAACTTCATCAACTAATTGAGAAAGAAGCTTAAAACCTTATATGCTCAGCCATGTTTAAGTAAACCAATTACAGCCAAGTTGTAAGCATTCTAAACTTAATGTGTGATATAACTTAAAAAGACTATGTGCAGAAGTAATGTTTGTATTAAAATTTGGCATTTGTTCAGTATTTAAAGTTAATGGACTGTAGAACTGCATGGTGGAAGGAAATCTGTACTTCCAATAGACTTCCTTCTGTCAAATTTATCCTCTCATCTCATACTTTACTTCTGTCAGTTTAAGTACAGCATTTACTATAAATTCATTCTAAATTTCTTTGGCTGAAGAAAAAATGTTAAAATGATTTTTTTCTGTCCATTTGATGATTATGTCTGGATTGTTTATAGATTTAATTCTTGCTTCTCTCACTACAAATAGGTCCTTTTTTCCACTCAATTGCAAATATATTGACTAATAATGAGCCTGCTCAATCTATTTAATAGAGTGTTTCTTTTAACAAAGTTTCAATACACAGGATTGAATCTTGTGAATCTCTATTTGCAACAGTCCTTTCTCAAAAACAAAGAGTAATTATATTACAAGCCAATATACAGCATTTGAAGGTAGTGGCAGAGTTAATGGTTTCTCCAAAGCTCAGTATTTTTTTTTTAATGTTTTACTCTAGTAAAAACATCCTTCAAAACATGAAAATGTTGTCTTCAGTATCATATCACTAATCCTCAGTGTTAATTCTCTTTAATCTCTCCACATATTATATGTTTCTCATTTCCCCCCGCAAAAAAATTTGTAGACTATTTTCCTTATTGACATATAAATCACCCATTGTTGATACTTTTACAAATAAGCTTTTTCTATTTCCATTGTGCAGCATTTGATATATCCTTGTGATTTCTTAAATATTTATACCACACTCAAATTCTATTTTTTTCCACCTAAGTCTTACCTAACATACTTGGTAATTTTTTTTTTTTTTTCAATTTTCACTTCTCTAAAATGCCTTACCTTTTCTATGGTATGTTTTTTTTTTTTTTTTTTTTTTTTTAATTTTTATTAACATATAATGTATTATTTGCCCCAGGGTACATGTCTGTGAATCTTCGGGCTTACACATTTCACAGCACTTAATAGCACATACCCTCCCCATTGTCCCCAACCCAGCCACCCTATCCCTACCCCACCACGCCCCCCGGCCACCCTTAGTTCATTTCTTGAGT
>CM053615.1:29613072-29667679 GCA_028646535.1 Procyon lotor
CAATTCCTTTTTCCTATATTCTGGTTCATTCAACTAGATATCATGAACAAAACATTGAGAGCCCAGACACAGATTTAAGTTGTATATGGTATATAGAAAATTGACCCACTCTACCCTACTCTAAAATTGTATATAGAAAATTGTTTATAGAAAATTGATCTACTCTACCCACCTACATATAACAAGTATGACTACTATAGATCTCAGGATGTTCTTTCATAATCAGCCTACGAAACGCAGGCTATGGATGGGGGACAGTTCTCCTGCTCTACAGCTATTATTCCTCTTTTGAAGCAGCATTTTGACATTGGTAACATTCAATTGTGTTTGTACTCTTTGATATTGGTAGAATTCTTAAACATAAGTTGCTTATTTTTAAAGGAAAAAGATGGCACACAATATGCACTAGGAAAATGGCTTTGGGGGTTGGATGTTTTCTTTGAGAATACAATGCAAATAGAAGTATTCAAGTTTAGGGGAAATAAAATTTTTCCACTAAAAATGAATTTCTAAAACAGAGTTTAATAGAAACTAGATTTCCTACAACGTTAATAAATGTCAAGTTCTTTGGGAAAAATTTACAAAAACTTGACAAAATTTTATTTACAATTATTTTTGTAATGCATTTAAGTCATTTTTAAAGATTCTGGGAAGATATACTTCATGTAACTTAGTTACATTTAATTCTCAACTCTTCAAATTATTTGTCTATGTATATACCCTTCCTTTTTTTTTAATGTATGGAATTCCTTTTAGTACCTTCAGAATCCACTGCTGCTTAGATCATAGGTTGGGAAATGCTGCTCTAGCACTCTGATATAAAACCTTGGTTTAAGTCATAACTCTGTCAGTTAAACTAGTTCTATGGTTGTCAGCAAGGCACAGCTCTGGATATCAAATTAGAATATTACTTTCTCAAGAATTTTTTTGTTTTTACTTTGAAACTAATTTCTTTAAATGTTTTTATATATATATGTGTGTGTATATGTGGTACATTATATATATATATATGTATATATATATATATTTAAAGATTTTATTTATTTATTTGACAGAGAGAGAGATCACAAGTAGGCAGAGAGGCAGGCAGAGAGAGGGGAAAGCAGGCTCCCCGCTGAGCAGAGAGCCCGATGTAGGGCTCGATTCCAGGACCCTGAGATCATGACCTGAGCCGAAGGCAGAGGCTTTAACCCACTGAGCCACCCAGGAGCCCTGGTAAATATATTTTTTTTAAAGATTTTTATTTACTTGAGAGAGAGAGAGCATGAGTTGAAGGGTGGGAGGGTCAGAGGGAGAGGGAGAAGTAGGATCTCTTCTGATCCTGATGAAGCCTGAGGTAGGGCTCAATCTCAGGACCCCAGGATCATGACCTGAGCTGAAGGCAGATGCTTAAGTGACTGAGCCACCAAGGTACTATATTTGGTAGTTACACTTATATTTATATGTACACAAATACACATCTATATATGCATACATATTATATAAGTATATATATCTTAATGCCTTTCACTCTCTTTTTAATCAGCATATAACACTGCATTAGGTTTAAGTATACAACATGGTTTGATATATGTAGAGTTGACCATTGAGCAACAGGGGTTTGAAATGCATGGGTCCACTTATATACATATATTTTTTATAAATAGAGTACAATATAAATGTATTTTCACATGCCTTATGATTTCCATAACTTTTTCCCTAGCTTACTTTATTGTAATATAGTATATAAAACATGACATAAAAATATGTATTAATCGACTTATTGGAAAGACTTCTAATTAACAGTAGGCTATTAGTAGTTGTATTTTTGGGGAGTGAAATATTATACATGCATTTTTGACTGCACTTAGGGTCAGCTCCCCAACCCCTTCACTTTGCACAAGAGTCAATACTGCAAAATGATTAACATTTTAAGTTAATATCTATTACCACACATATTTTTCCTCATGATGAGAACTTTTAAGTTCTATACTCTTAGCAATTTTCAAAAGTACAGTATTAACTATACTCATCATGCTGTACATTACATCCCTGAGACTTATTTATTTTATGCAGAAAGTTTATACTTTTTGAGTACTTTCACCCATTTTGCTCCCCCGTCCCCATCCTCATCTCTGGCAACCACCAATATATTTTTTTGTATCCATGAGTTTTTTTTTTTTTTTTTTTTAAGTCTCTACATAGAAGTGAAATCATACTGTATTTAATTTCTCTGATTCATTTTAGTAAGCATAATGCCCTCAAGTTCTACCCATGGTGTTGCAAATGGTAACATTTCCTTTTTCACGACCAAATAATATCCATTGTATATAAATATATATACCACATCTTCTTTACCCATTCATCCACTGATAGACACTTACTGCTGCTTTCATTTCTTGGCTATGGAAAATTATACTAGGGATAACATGGGAGTGCAGATATTTTTTTTGAGATACTGAGTTTCTTTCGTTTGGGTCAATAACCAGAGGTATAAATACTATTTCATATGTAGTTCTATTCTGGAAATTTTTGAAGAGCTTCCATACCATTTCCACAGAATTTGCACCACTTCATTTTCTCACCAACAGTGCACAAGAGGTCCCGTTTTGACAATTGTAACCCCTTGTTTTTCATTGCATTTTATTTATTTATGTATTTTTTTGAATACTGTTGACCCACAATGCCACATTAGTTTCATATGTACAACTTAGTGATTTGACAAATTTACATATTATGCTACATTCACAAGTATAGCTACCATATGTCCCATTACTTTACTATTACAATATTGTCAACTGTATTCTTTATGTTCTACTTCTTACTCTCATGGTTTACTCATTCCATAACTGGAGGCCTGTATCTCTCTTTCTCCTCATTCATTTTGCCCAACCCATTACTCTCTCCCTTCTGGTAACTATCAATGTACTCTCTGTATTTATAGTTCTGATTATGTTTTTTGTATGCTTGCTCATTTTTTAGACTCCATTTATGAGTGGGATCATATGGTATTTGTCTTAGTCTGACTTATTTCACTTAGCATAATACCTCTAGATCCATTCATGTTTTCTCAAATGACACAAACCTTATCTTTTTTATGGCTGTTTAATATATACATATGTAAATACACACACACACACACACACACACACACACATCTATACATACATATATATTCATCCATTGATGGACACAAGTTGCTTCCATGCCTTGGCTATTATAAATAATGTTTGTAAATGTAGGGGTGCATTATATAGTTTGGAGTTAGTGTTTTCATTTTCCCTGGGTAAATACCCAATAGTGGAATTATTGGAAAATATGGTATTCCTATTTTAAATTTTTTGAAGAACCTCCATAGTTTTTTCTATGGCTGCACCAGCCATAGAAATTGGTGGCTGCACCAATTTAGATTCCCACCAGCAGTGCACAAGTGTTCCTTTTCCTCCACATCCTTACCAAAATTTGTTGTTTCTTGTATTCTGGATAATAGCCATCTAACAGCTTTGAGGTGATATTCCATTATGCTTTTGATTTGCATGTCCATGATGATTAATGATGCTTACAATTTTCTCATGTACACCTAGGCCATCTGTATACCACTTATTTGAAAAATGTCCATTTAGATCCTCTGCCCATTTTTTACCTAATTGTTTCATTTTGTTATTGAGTTTCATAAGTCAATTACATATTTTGGATAGTAATGTCTTATCAGATATATGATTTACAAATACTTTCTCCCATTCCATACTTTGCTTTTTACTGTATTGATGGTTTCCTTTGCTGTGCAGAAGCTTTTTAGTTTAATGAACTTCTAAACAAATCCCCCTTGTTTGCTTTAGTTGCCTCTACTTCTGGTGTAATAACCAAAAAGTCACTATCAATATTAATATCAAAGAGCTTATTGTCTATGTTTTCTTCTAGGATTTAATATAGTTTTAGGTCTAGTAATTTTTTCATCTTTTTTTGGTTTTTCATGTATGGTATAAGATAGTGGTTCATTTTCATTATCTTGAAGGTGGTTGTCTATTTTGCCTAAACCATAGAGTTCTGATTACTATAATGTTTTAATTAAGTTTAAAATTAAGAAGTGAAATGCTTCTAAATTCACTGTTCTCTCTCATGATTGTTTGGGCTATTCAGTGTCTTTTGTAGTTCCATAGAAATTTTAGGATTATTTTTCCTGCTTTTGGAAAAATGCTATTGGAATTTTGATAAGGATTGCATGAGTCACTGCAGACACTTTACCAACATTTCTCCCTCTTCGGAGAAATTTCTGTTCATATCTTCTGTCCATTTCTTGTCAAGATTATTTGTTTTGTGGATATTGAGTTTGATCAGTTCAGATGAAAGGATAAAGAAATGGCATGTATAGATAGAGAGAGAGACAGAGAGAGAGAGAAATATGGCGCATATATATAGAGAGAGGTATAGATATAAGGATAGATATAGATAGATATATGTGGTATATATACATACATGTAGATACATATATATCTACAATGGAATATTACTCAGCCATCGGAAAGGATACTTACCATTTATATTGATGTGGATGGAACTGGAGGGCTTTATGCTGAGTGAAATAAGTTAATCAGAGAAAAACAATTATATCGTTTCACTCGTGTGTGGAATATAAGAAACAGTGCAGAGGATCATAAGGGAAAGGAGGGAAAACTGAATGCGAAGTCATCAGGGATGGAGAAAAAACATGAGAGACTCAACTATAGGAAACAAACTAAGGGTTGCAGAAGGGGATATGGGGTGATTGATGGGCATTAAGGAAGCTGTGTGACATAATGAGCATTTGGATGTTTTTTGCAATTGATGAATCATTTAACACGATATCTGAAATTAATGATGTTCTATATATTGGCTAATTTAATTTAAATAAAAAAAGAAAACAAAAGAGTTCTCATTAGTAATATGAAATGTATAAAACTCACTGATAAAGAAGTGAATCCCTTATAAATTGCACATGAAACTTAGAAGACAAAAGTATTAACTATAATTTCAATATTTTGTTAATGGAAACTACATATAAAATGGGATATATTGTGACATCAAATAACTAAGATCAGGAGAATATGTATGGCTTTAGTATGTGTTCAAAGTTAAGTTGTTAAGAGTTTAAAATAGACCATTATATCTATAATATATTTTATGTACACCCAATGGTACCTATAAAGCAAGAGCTTATAGGAGATTCGCAAAAGATAAAGAGAAAGGAATCAAAGCATACCACTACAGAAAGTCATCAAAACACAAAGGAAGAAAGCAAGACAGAAAATAAGGAACAATGCAACTACAAAAACAATAGGAAAACAATGAACAAAATGGCAACAGTAAGCACCTATCCACCATTAACAACTTTAAACGCAAATAGACTAAATTCTCAGTCAGAAAACAGAGTGGCTAAATGGATCAAAGAGACTTAATTGAAATCTAAAGACACATGTAGATTGAAAGTACAGAGATTTAAAAAAAAATAATTCATGCATGTGGAAACCAAAAGAAAGAAGGGTTTTGATAATTATATTAGACAAAATAGACTTTATGCCAAAGAATATAACAAGAAGTATTGCCATTATCAGTGATAAAAGAGATTAATTCATCAAGAGGGTATGACATATGCAAATATTAATAGATCTAAGGGGAGAAATAGCAATACAATAATAGGAGCAGATTTCAATACTCCAATTTCACTAATGAGTACATCAACCAGAAAACTAACAAGGTAACATTGTATTTACACTACACTTTAGGCCAGATGTGCCTAATACACAGACCATTCCAACAGCATCAGAGTATACATTCTTCTCACATGCAAGATTATCTAGGTTAGATCATGTTAAACCACAAAGCAATGTTTACTTAATAAATTTTGAAAGATTGAAGTCATACCAAGTATATTTTCCAACCATAATGGTATGACACTAGATTTTAATTTCATAAAGAAAACAGAAAAAATTACAAATATGTGGAGATTAAGCACTTTGCTCCTGAAAAACTATTGGTTCACAAAAGAAGTCAAAGGAGAAATAAAAGAATGCATTAAGACAAACAAAAATGGAGACACAGCTTACCAAATTTTATTAAACGCAGCAAAAGCAGTTTAGTGATAAGTGCCTATATAAATAAACAAGAAAAATTTCATATAAATAACCTAACATTATACATCAGAAAGTTATAAAAACAAGAATAAATGAAAACAAGAATTAGTAAAAGGAAGAAAATAACAAAGATCAGAAAAAAACTTAAGATTAAAAAGGCAATAGAAAAGATCAGTGAAAGTAAGAACTAAAGTTTCTTTGTAAATAAAGAACAAATATCTTACTAGATTTACCAAGAAGTGAGGGGACTCAAATAAAATTGTAAGTGAAAAAGGAGATATGACAACTGATACTGCAGAAATACAAAGAATTTTGAGTCTAGTATTACTAAAACATAAAGCGTACCAAAGTTGACTTTAAGAACTTCTTTACATATCAAAATATTCTGTGTTTAATAAGAAAAAAGGAGCAATCTATATATGGTCTCAAAAAAGTGCTCACTTTTGGATTGAATTGATAGAATTTTGGATAGAATTGGATAGGATTTGTGAACTTTAGCTAAGGCAAAACTTAAACAATTAACTAAATATGAAAACCTTTTCAAGTAGACTTTGCAAAAATTCCAAATTCTATAATTATAAACAATCTACAACCATTAGAACCTGATTATTATTAAAAATAATGGACAGGTGTGATCTTTCAAGCAAGTATCACCAAATTAAAATAAAATTATGATGATTTCCACATTTATTTTAAGTAATTTCCATCCATCAGTATGCAGTTAAAAACAAAATAGTAGGCTATATTATTTTAGTAGCAAAAGAAATTTCTAGCTTATATGTAAAAGGAAAGTTTTTATGTAACTGAAAAAAATTGAAATCTATATCTAAACTTAGAGTATGTTTAAAAATATGGTGGCATATATTTATCAATTAGGTGACCTTTCATATCATATTTCTACCACTACAAACATTATAGAACACTTGTTATTATATACATCGGGGAGAGTGTATATTAATAGTTATCTTTCCTCTAGAATTTTAGTTTCTTGAGGAGTAGAACCCTAAATATTTAATGTCATAAACAATGAAATGATAATTCTAAAAAAAAAGCTAAGTAAATTAGAGAAATAATAACAGCTCCATGTTTTTATGTCTTACTATGTTCCAGGAGACTTTTTTTTGCATTTTTATACCTTTATTTGATAATCAACAATTAGTTTTCATCCTCATTAACTGTCTGCAGATTTTTGAAAGTGGTGACAGATACATAGATAAAAAATGTGTAGAGTTTGGTGAATTTTCCCCCTCCTTAAGTTTTCTGGACAACCGCACATGGATATGGAATGGAACATTCCTTATTCTTTTGGCCCAAGCAGTTGTGTTGAGCCTGATGTAAGTGCAAATATCTGTGGAGTTCCCATCTCCTTATTGGCAAATTTCCAGATCTCATTGAGTGCCCAGCCACGCCCTTCTTGAAACCCACTGCATGAATGTTCTTGTAAATGTTGATGATATATTCTCTGTTCACTACTTGTTGACAATAGAAAAGCCCTTTTTCTTGCCACCATTCTTCACGGGAGCCATTCTGCCAGTCCTGATTGGAAAGAAAAGAGCGTGAGAGGGAAAGTAACCTTGTAAGCCCCATAGTCTCTTTTTTTTAAATGTGGCACAAAATTTATTTTAACTTTTGCAAGTCACGTAATTATCTGTACAATGAATCTTTAGAAAGAGATGATGTAAAAAAACTGCCTAGTTATGTTCTGGAACTATGTATGTGAGCAGCAATATCCACCCCTGAGTAAAATATTCTTACTGACAAAACTTCTCTTTTAATGATAACTTACAGTTGCTAAAGTACATTCATATTCCCTGCCTCATTAAATCCCTACATCAAACCTATGAGGTAGATTTTATTACATGTTTAGTTAGTGAATAACTAGGATTGAAAGATGTTTAGTTTGACTAAGGTCATTCACTAAGTAAATAGAAGAAATTAAATTAAATGTTGTTTGTTAATTCAAGATCTATTCTCTTACTAATATAATAATTATTTTTCTTGTTTTTATTTTCTGGTTTCAAATGACATTTGTGTACAGTGTTTTCTACTGTCATGTACTTGCTTATATTCTCTGGCTGTACCATGTACATAGAAATTATTTTTTAATCAAAATTAAGTATCTTGTGAATAGGGACAATTTCTCTTTATATATATATGTGTATTTCCTGGTTTACTTCTTACATTGTTCTGCATATAGTAGGTATCCAGTAGATGTTTGCTGGATTAACATCTGATGAAAGTGCTACTCATTAATTTTATGTCTAGACAGTTTTACTTGGAACATTTTCATGAATTAAGGAGGTTAAAACACTTAAATATATAAAAAATTATCTTTAAAAAAATCAGGTGGGCTTATGTTCTTTATAAGGTTGTTAAGTTAATCTTGATTCAGCTCTGGTAGGGCAAGCATTTTTTAACTAGTTGGGCTATTACATTTGGTTTCACCGCCTGTAATTTGATAGGACCTTTTAGTCTTCTCAGGGCTTTAATGGTATTCATGGAAAAGCAGACTGAATTTTTTAAAGCTAATGAGGTGTCAGCTTCCTCAGTGACTCATTTTCTCTTTTGTCTGCTTTTTTCCATTCTTTGCCTCTGAGACAATATAGAGTAACCAAAGCATGAGACTATTATCAAGAAAGCATTTGAGGACCTCACTAAAACACTTAGTAAAAATCAGAACAAAGATTCAGCATTAATTTTAACAACTACTTAATATTTTCTTCAATTTCTAATTACATCACAGAAAGATTGCATATTTATAACCACATTCATCTGATGATCTTTGAGCTCCTTCAAAATTTTACCATTTTAGCTTATCTAATGCTCTGGGAATAGATTGAGCCTCTGTCCACTAACACTTATTTGAAGTTTTCTAAAAATTCCTTATAAGCAATAGATCTGTTCTTTGGCCAGTGTTGTTTGAAATTTTTGTATTTTATTCCTATTACTTTGAGTAAGATTTTTATTAAATGAAAGCATACTAACATGAAATTAACATATAATCTATTTATATATTAGCACATACTAAAAAACAACAAACAAGTAGAATGCTTTGGAATGACTGCCAGTGACTGACGTGATTTTTCTCCTAAGAAAGGGCCACTAAGAGGCACAATTCAGAAATCAAAGATGAGGGGTGGTGATGGAATTAGGAGTACCACAGGCCCTAATCAGGACCTCTCTTCATTCGCATACTGAGGTGCAAATATAGTGACATCCACAAGGTGTTAGGCATTGAGGACTTATCAGTTGGTGTTGACTCTGTTAGCAATTGCAAAGGCTCATGACATAGAAAAATTTTTAATTTTTTACGGCAGAACTTTAAATAACAAGATTTATGACTCATATGGGTAAATGAAACAACTGTTTGTTAAAAAGGGGTCACTTAATCTGACAAGGGATTATCTCCTCTCATCAAAATCCAGTTTCATTCATTCTGTAATTTCTATTTCAACACAAGTTTTAACTCATAGTGTATTTCTTAATTTCTAAGCAGGTTAGATTTTTATAGGGCTGATTTTTTTATTATGTATTTCTAATTTTATTTCATTATGAGTTGAGAAAATGGCTTGTGATATCTCTAATTTTGATGTTCTCTATCTTTCTACACAAATATACATATAAATAATATCCTCTGAGTTTATTAATATTATTATTTGGGTCTTCTTTGTCATTACTTTATTGTCTACAGATTCTGTCCATTTCTGTGAGACAATTTCTTACATAATACTTCCAATTATTATTTTTTGAAGATTTTATTTATTTATTTGACAGAGAGAGAGAGAGATCACAAGTAGGCAGAGAGGCAGACAGAGAGGGGGAAGCAGGATCCCTGTTGAGCAGGGAACCTGATGTGTGGCTCAATCCCAGGACACTGAGATCATGACCTGTGTGGGAGGCAGACACTTAACCATCTGAGCCACCCAGGCACCCTAATACTTCCAATTAAATTGTATTTTTAATTAACAAGCTCTCTTTTACTCTTTTTTTCTTTATATTTATTTCTATTATTTATTATCTATCTATCTATCTATCTATCTATCTATCTATCTATCTATCTATCTATCATCTATCGATCTTTCTGTCATGTATCTATCTACTTTCCCCTTAATGGCTTTTGAATATATAGATTTGGGACTTTTTTCATCTCAAGAATAGACTATTTTGTTACTTTCTTTACTTTTTACATCTATTCCATTTGTTTTAGCTCCTACTAAACCTTAGATCCTCTGGAGTGATCCTCCAATTTTATTTTTTCCTTTTCCTTACAATTTCCAAATATTTATATTTTTTCTGTACTGTATTGAAATATTTCCTATCTTTGATCTTTCATTCTGTACACACAAGTTTATAAAATAATTATCTCCTTCAATTCATCTATTGCATTTTTTTGGTCTTTATTTTACCTTTAGAAAGTCTTGTTTGAGATATCTATTTCTTCTAATTACTCTGTTATCTTTATGTAGGTATGTCCTCCATTACTTCTCGTCCTTTAGAATTGTGCTTATTTTATTGAGTGATTTAATTACTGATTTAATAAATCAGACTTTTATTAAAAGTCTGATTGACTTTTCTCTCTCTGGTTGAGGAGGAAACATTAATGGTTCTACTGTGCTTTTATTTGCCTACAAATCCAGCTTAAAATCTGAGATGGTTATTAAAAGACACTGTGTTTAGTAGAAGACAATGTGGTTGTTCACCCAGTAAACTACTGGGCAGAGAAGGCAACCCCTGCTGAGGAATCTGAAAGAGCCCTCCTAACACTAGTGTCTTTTAAATAGTCTCTCAGCCTTAGAGAAAGTAGGACTCAGGCTACAGTGTAAGTTCCTTCATCCATATGGGACCAGGGACATAAGATACTTTATGAAAAATTGATACAGACTTTCCCTTGCAAGGTTCCCAGATCAATGAAGGTCATTTCTATGTAGACTTTATTTCTTATGCTCTAGAGTTCTATCGTGTTCTGGAATGGACACCAAACATGATAAAAACCTGACACAAGATCTCCCTGCAGGGTCCCTTGCAGAGCCAAGGTGTCACTTATATCCAGCTGGCAGTCAGCCCAAGTAGCAGTTTTGCTCAGAGAGGAAGGTAATTTGGAGTTGGAGGTTAAGTTGGGTTGGACAGAGAGCTCCACCATGGTAAAGGCCTAATTTGATCCCTGGAGTCACAATAGCATATGAGGAAACCATATTTCCTACTCTTATGACCCTTGTGTTCTAGTTGAGAGAAGAAAAAAAACATGTAAACTTAAAGGTTAACAAATCTCAGTGATATACTCTGAAGATAATCCAATAAGTGATAAAATATGCCCAGGAGATTTTAGAGTTGCATATGATTGGGTAGTGCAGCAGTGATCTGAAATAGATAATAAACTTAGAAATGCAGGATGTGCAAAATTCTGGGGTTATATATTCAAGGCATAGAAATGGCAAGGGCAACAGACCCAAAACAGGATTGGACTTATGTGTTAGAAGAATAAAAAGAAGGCCAGTGGAACTGGAGCATAATGCTCCAAGCATAGTGATTGGTACAGAAAATGCAATAACTCAAAAAGGGATAAAAAAACGGTGTCTTGGGGTGTCAGGGTGGGTCAGTGGGTTAAAGCCTCTGCCTTCGGCTCAGGTCATGATTTCAGGGTCCTGGGATCAAGCCTCGCATCAGGCTCTCTGCTCAGCAAGGAGCCTGCTCCCCACCACCCCCCGACCTGCCTCTCTGCCTACTTGTGATCTCTATCTCTCTGTCAAATAAGTAAATACATAATCTAAAACCTAAATAAAAATAAAAAAAAATCTGTGTCCAACAGTGTTCTCAAAATGAGGTCAATAGCAAATATTGACATTAATATTAAATAAAAGATTTCTTTTTTTAAAAGATTTTATTTATTTATTTGTTTTATTTATTTATTTATTATTTTATGTATTTATTTTATTTATATATCTACAGATATAACTATATGTATATCTATATATATTATATATGCACAATAGAACATTAGTCAATGAAAAGAATGAATATTTACCATTTATATCAACATGGATGGAACTGAAGGGTATTACGGTGAGCAAAATAAGCCAATCAGAGAAAGACAATTATCATATGGTTTCACTTATATGTGGAATATAAGAAACTGTGTAGAGGATCATAGGGGAAGGGAGGGAAATCTGGATGAGAAGTCATCAAAGAGGGAGAAAATAGACGAGAGGCTCATTGTTATAGGAAACAATCTGAGGGTCGCTGCAGGGGAGATGGGTGGGGGGATGGGATAATTGGCTTATGGGCATTAAGGAGGGTGCATGATATGATGAGCACTGGGTATTATACACAACTGATGAATTATTGGACACTACATCTGAAACTAATGATGTGGGATAATTGAATCTAAATAAAAAAATAAATAAAAATAAAATAAAATAGCCATCCTCAAAGAAACACCTCTTGGCAAAACTCTATAGTCCACTTAAGAAAATTTAGGAACACAATGGAACAAAAAGCCTGAAGATAACCACACTAAAAGAGAAGGAAGAAGGCTTCATTTTGTCTTCATCGTCCCCTTCCCCCAACCCAGCACTGCTCACCACCAAAAGGAAATGTCCTATCTAGAAAGAGTTCCCTGTACTAGGATAAGAAGAGTGAAGTGGGCAATTAGTTTTCCAGCCTTTTGAAACATCCTATGAAAGTCTTGGTCTAATTTCACTTCACCAAGAACAACTAAGAAATATAGAGATAGCTAGAAGCAAAGAAGAATGTCAGTGGATAACAAGAACAGCCATGTCCCAGGAGTAATAGTGAGAAAAAGTGACCTGCTTGGCAGACAACCCAGGAGATTATACTGATTAGGGAACAGAAGGCAAGCTGTGGGCAAAGCAGAAACTGACACCCCATAAACCCACCCACCAAGAGATATATGTGACATTCCTTAGGCACTCCTGGCTGCCCTAAAGGAAAAACAAATAGCTAACTTACAGAGCTCACAATCCTGAAAGACCTGAGTGTCCCCCAGTTTATGATAGTTCTAGTGATTTACAAGGAAGAAGCTTTCTTAACAACAGCTTAACTTCCAGAGACCCATAACTTAGTTCCTGAAGCCCTAACATCACCCTCCCCTCTATAAAATTGAGGGAGGCTAAGTCAGAGGGAAATGTAAATAAAGTTGAGTTTCTTCTAAACCTAAAGCTCATTGACTAGGATGTGTGATAGGAGGAGTGTGACATTCCTCCAAGAATCTCTCAATTATCTTACTGTTAATGCCTTACTAAAAGAAAGAAAATGACCTTAACTTGACAAATAGCAGAGCCTCCAGTGTCCTGTGTGTCTTCTTTAATATATGAAAGTTCTTAAAAACCCTCCCTTTTCTTTACCTCCCCCAACCCCATAGTATATAATCAGCCACCCCTCACAACCCTGGGCCAGCAACTCTTTCTAACCATGGGTCCTGTCCCCATGCTTTAATAAAATCACCTTTTTGGGGCACCTGGGTTGCTCAGTGGGTTAAAGTCTCTGCCTTCAGGTCAGGTCATGATCTCAGGGTCCTGGGATCAGGCCCTGCATCGGGCTCTCTGCTCAACAGGGAGCCTGCTTACCCTTTCTCTCTGCCTGCCTGTCTGCCTGCTTGTGATCTCTCTCTCTGTCAAATAAATAAATAAATCTTTAAAATCACTTTTTTGCCCCAGAGATATCTTAAGAATTCTTTCTTGATCATCGGATCCAGACCTCACTTATATTCTAAAACTTCATCAATACCATTGAAAAAAACAATGGCCAACACAGTCACCCATCAGATTTTACCAGCTCTCATTCCACACATATTTGCGCAACCCAGGCCTCTGTGGCTATACGAGTGTAAGATGCCATCCTATAACTGCATTGGGATTTCTATTCCAAGCATGCACTTGGGAGGAGCCCTGCTAGCTGTGTACTTGCAGGCTGCTGACATGCCTATCACTAACCTTCTCCATAGTGAGCAAGTATAGGAATAAAAACTCTAGCTACAGGAGAGCATGCTGAAAAGCCAGGTCCCTTATAGCTGTAGTAGGCTACAGCTACAGTGTTTGATCCCAGTTCTTGCTGCATGCCTTGCTGCATGCAAGGAACATGTTCTTTTTCCCACCACAAAATTAGCGCCATTAGCTGTTCCCATACAAGTATGTCCACATTATGCTTCAGCCACTACCACTGCTTACCCTGTCTTTAGATGCTGAGTTAGGAAGTACTACAGAGGACCCCCAGCAGTCCTTGCCAAGGAACACATAGTTGTTGATGCTATAAACTACAGAGACTTGGGTTGAAGAAGAATCACAAAGCACTGGTCCTATTGTTACCACGTGTCTTCAATCTTGGAGTACTGTACCACTCAACCAGGGTCATAGCATGGTCCCATCTGCAGGTGAAAATCTTTCCTTACCAAAGTCAGTTAACAAAGTCTGGAAGAGGTGACTTATTCAAGTGTGTAGATACCTACACAAGGCAGTGAGAAACATAAGAATCTAACCTGACCCCTTTGTAAACCTTCAATAACTGGCACCAAAGAAGTAGAGATCTAAGTGTTGCCCAAAAAAGAAGTCAAATAATTGTTATAAAGATGCAGATAAATAATTTAATTAAATCAGAAAAAAAAGTACATGAGCAAAATGGAAAGTTTAACAAAAAGATAGAAAGATTAAAAAAACCCACACAGAAATTTTAGAGCTGAAGAATACAATGAGTGAAATAAAGAATTCAACAGAGAGCCTCAAGAGCAGGCTTGACAGAGTAGAAGAGAGGATAAGTGAGTTAGAGGATAGATCAAATGAAATTATCCACTCAGAAGAGCCAAAAGAAAAACCTTACAGGGGATAACATCAAAAGAAACCATATACACATCCTTGGAGTCCCAGAAGGAAAAGAGAGGGAGAATAGAGTAGAAAACTTAAAGGAAATAATGGTTGAGAAGTTCATGAATCTAGAGAGACTTGGGCATCCAAACACATGAAGCTAATAGGTCACCACAAATTTTCAATCCAAAATGACAAGCACCAGCGCTATCTAGGGTTCCTGAGCAGGAGGGAACACATGACAGGATGCAACAACCCCTCTGCATTCTGTAATGTGCTTGAAGGAAAACAGATGGGAAAGAACACTTTGAGATTGAAAATATTGATTTTATGGGCAACATATGTTTATGTTTATGACATAAGAAAACTATCTAATCAAGGACAAAGAGAAGATTTTAGAAGTAAGAAGAAAATTTTCTTAAACAAGGAACCTCCATAAGTCCATACAAATTCATGAAGCTAATAGAGCATATTAATTAAGTGCAAAAGACCTTCTCCAAGATATATTATACTGAAACTTATAAAAAATCAATGATAAAGAATTTTAAAATTATAGAGGAAAAAAGAAAAAATAACCTATAAATGAAAACCCATTAGCCATCAAATTTCTCAGTAAAAACAACATGTCAGGAGATAATGAAATGACATATTCAAACTACTGAAAGATAAAAATTGCTAACTAAGACTATGGCTGTGCCTGACAAAAGTTATCCTGAAGAAATGAAGAAGAGGGTGCCTGGGGTGCTCAGTGGGTTAAGCTTCTGCCTTCAGCTCAGGTCATGATCTTAGTGTCTTGGGATCAAGCACCACATCAGGCTCTGCTCAGTGAGGAACCTGCTTCCCTCTCTCCTTGCCTGCCTCTCTGCCTACTTGTGATCTCTTTCACTCTGTCAAATAAAATCTTAAAATAAATAAATAAATAAATAAATAAATAAATAAATAAATAAATAAAATCTTAAAAAGAAGAAGAAAGCAAACAGAATTGAAGAAATAAAGGCTTTCCCAGATAAACAAGAGCCAATGGAGGCCACCAACACTAGATTTGACTTGTTAGAAATGCTGAAAGTAGTTTTCTAAGCTGAAATGAAAAAGACTCCTATTAGGGACACACAAGTAAATGAGAGAACACAAAAGTCTGAAAAACGTAACAAATAGTAAGGAAATGAAAACTGTAACTATTTTCAAATAGTGTATTAAACATTTAATTATATCATAAAGTTTAAATGAAAGAACATTATAAAATGTAGCCACAATTTGTTAGTGAATTCACAGCATTAAAAGTGATAATTTGTAACATCAAAATATAAAAGAAAGGCGAAAATGATAGAACCTTTGTAGGCAAATGAAAATAAGCTTCTACTAACCTAAAAAGGACTACTTTATCTATGAGTTGTTTTATGTAAACTTCACTCCAGAAAGGAAAAATCTGGAGCAGAGGCACTGTATATAAAGGAAGTAGTGACTGAAGAACTCATTATGGAAAACCATCCTTTTATAAAGGTAGACAGAAACAGAAGGGTAAAAGATATGGTAGAGGTACAAAATAACCAGAAGTCAAAAGATAAGACGGCAGTATTAAGTTCATACATATCAATAATTAAGCTAAATGTGATCTACTAAACTTACCAATCAAAAGATATAGAGGGGGTAGAAGGATGAAAAACTAAAATACAACTGTAAGCTATGTAGAAGAGATTCATTTCAGCTTTAAAGAAACACAAAGGCACAAAGGAAAAGGAAGTAAGATAGTTCAAGCAAGTGGAAACCAAAATGAAGCAGGAGTAATGATACTTCTATACCAGATAAAATAAATATGAAGCTAAAAATGGTAGGAAGAGATAAAGAAGGTCATTATATAATGATAAAGTGAAAAATGCATTGAAAAGATAAACTAATCATAAATATATAAGTTCCCAACACTTGAGCACCAAACTATATTAAGCAAATAACAACAGATACAAAGAGAGAAATAGGCAATAATAGTAAGAGATTTCAATACCTCACTGTCAGTAATGGATAGATCATCCAGGCAGAAAATCAACAAGAAATTTAGGAATTGAATCATATTTTAGACCAGGTGGATTTAACTGAATATGTGTGTGTGTGTGTGTGTGTGTGTGTGTGTGTGTGGACACACACATAGAAATTCCATCCAACAGCAGCAGAAAACACATTCTACTCAAGTGCAGACGATTTTTTTTCCAGGATAGATCATATCAGAGAATATCAAACAAGTCTCAGCAAATTTAAGAAGACTGAAGTCATACCAACTCTTTTCTGACCACAATGGTATGAAACTAGAAATCAGTGAGAGAAAAGTAAGAAAATATATGAATATGTGGAAACAAAACAACACACTTACCAATAATCATGACTCAAGAAGAACTCAAAAAGGAAATACCAAATTATCTCAAAACAAATCAAAATAAAAATACGATATATCAGAACATGGAATGCAGCAAAACAGTTCTTAGAGCAAAGCATATAGCAATAAATGCATGTATTAATAAGTTAGATCTTGGGGCACCTGTGTGGCTCAGTGGATTAAAGCCTCTGCCTTCAGCTCAGGTCATGATCCCAGGGTCCTGGGATCGAGCCCTGCATCTGGCTCTCTGCTCAGCGGGGAGCCTGCTTCCCTCTTTCTCTCTGCCTGCTTCTCTGCCTGCTTGTGATCTCTCTCTCTCTCTGTCAAATAAATAAATAAAATCTTTAAAAAAATTAGATATTAATTTTATACCTCAAGGAACTAGAAAGAAACACATGAAGGCCAAAATTAGCAGAAACATGATAAATGCTAGAGAAAAAAACAAATGAAAAAGACATGAGAAAAACTATAGAAAGGATCAATAAAAATAAGAACCTTTTCTTTGAAAATGTAAAAAAAGAAAAAAAAGGCAAATATCTAGATAGATTCATACACACACACAAAAAAGACAAGACTCAAAATAAGAAATAAAGTGAAGACATTAAAATTGATACTACAGAAATACATCAGATCATTAGAGATTACTATGAATAATTATATGGAAACAAATTAGATAACCTAGGGGAAAAATGTGTCAACTTCTAGAAACACACAACCTTCCTATACTGAATCTGGAAAAATAAAAAATTTGAACAGACCGATAACAAATAAAAGATCGAATCAGTAATCGAAAACCTCCAAACATAGAAAACCCTCATTAAACAGTTTCACTAGCAGATTTTACCAAATGTTTAAAGATGACTTAAATGAAAGATGTAATGTAATAAAATTACATGATCACCTCAAAAATACAAAAAGTTATTTGACCAAATACAATATCCTTTCATGAAAAAAATATTTGACAGACTGGATATAGATGGAATTTACTTCAACTTAATAAAGGCCATATATGAAAAACCCATAGTTCCTATTATATTTAATGGAGAAAAAAAATGCAGGCTTTCCCTGTAAGATCAGGAATAAGATAAGGTTGCCCACTCATACCACTGCTATTCAGTGTAGTATGGAAAGTTCTAACTATAGCAATTGTGCAAGGCAAAGAAATAAAATTCATCCAAATCAGAAGAGGAGTAAAATTGTCACTACTTGCAGATGACATGATGTTGTGTATAGAAAACCTTAAAGACTCCACAAAAACTCTGAGAAATAATTAACAAATTAAGTAGTTTTAAGATATTAGATCAACATACAGAAATCAGTTCTATTTTCATAAAATGATAATATCTGAAGAAGAAATAAAACTATCCTATTCACAAAAGCCTTAGAAACAATAAAATGCCACTTCCAGATGGTGCACAGGAGAAGAATGAGGCACAAACAAGTCAGTTGCAAGAGAAAGGGAGTCAGCAGTAGAGAAGACTGTGGCCCCAAACAACTCCTCAGTCTCATAGTTATTGGAAAGTAACAACCAACAAAGTAGCTGGAGCAGATGATACATTGACCATGAGGCTTGTAGATAAGTAGGAAAAAAGGGAAAACATATCTGGTCAAGCAGTATAAAGTTTATAATTGAGCAAGCACATTCAAAGAGATCATCTAATTAGCCACAGGTGGTCTCTGGAGAAAGAAGATAATGGAAAAATGAAGCAGATGGTGTTCCACCCTGAGCAGGCCAGGTGTTCCCAGCTGCTCAGCTTCCACAAGGCAGGCGATGTTCTGCCCTAAGTGAGCCAGGCATCCCCAGCTGCTTGGCTTCAAGGACGTATCTCCTCCTCTCCTCTAGAGGCCTGTTGCCAGTATATGTTTTTCTTAAGGCTATATCTAAACCTGCTTGCCAGACTAGTACAATTTCTCATGGGTTATATTTTAAGCAGTACATTGTTTCGAGGGATGGTTACAATAAAATATGTAGGAATAAACTTAACCAGGGAGGTGAAAGATCTGTACAATGAAAACTACAAGAAGATGTTGAAAGAAACTTAAGAAGACACAATTAGACGACTTGAGTACATGGATTGGATTGGAAATATTAATATTGTTATCAGTATTGATATTAAAATACCAAAGGCATTCTTCACAGAAATAAAAGAAATAATCCTAAAATTGGCTTGGAACCACAAAAGACCTAAAATACACAAAGGAGCCCCAAGAAAAATAAAGATGCAAATATCACACTTCCTAACTTCAGAGTATCATAGTAAAAAACAGTATGGTACTGTCACAAACCATAAACCAATGCAACAAAATAAAGACCCCAGAAAAATCCCTTAATATAGAGTTACCTAATATTTGACAAGGGAGCTAAGAACATCCAATGGACAAAATATAATCTCTTCAATATATGGTGCTGAAGAACTGGATAAATACATGAAGAACCATGAAGTTAAATGCTCAACTTATGCCATTCACAAAAACTAACTTGCAATGTACCAAAGATGTAAACATAAGACTTACTACTCTAAAATTCCTTGAAGAAAATGTGTGGAAGAAGCTCCTTGTTGTGGGTCTCAGTAATGATTTTTGGATATGACTCCAAATGCACAAAAGAAAAAAAAATCAATAAATGGGAATTCAACAAACCTAAATACTTCTGTAAAAAAAAATAAAAAAGAAAGAAAAGAAACTACCTCCAGAATCCTTAGAGTTTTTTGCAAGCCACATACTGGATAAAGAGTTAATTTCCAAAATAATAAATAACTCATATACTCTGTAAAAATAAAAAGATAAAATATCATTAAAAATGGGAAGAAGTAAAGAGATATCTTTTTTGAGAATGACATCCAAATGGCAAACAAGCACATGAAAAAACTGCTTACCATCACCTATCATCAGTGAAATGCAAATCAAAACAACGAGATATCACTTCATACCTGTTTAAATGGATACTTAGTGTTAGAAGTGCAATCTTGAGAATGTAAGCATAATTGAGTTTGCAGGAAAACTAGTACAGCATACAAATAGGCTCATGAAGAGCTTGCAATGAGATGGAATGGCTATAAAATCTGGCTACGATCAGATATGATGAAGAGTGAAAAACCCTGACAACAGTATGTATTGCTATGGCTAAACGTCAGAGAATGAAGTTCTCAGCACCATATCAAGAGGGTCTTATGTTTTTTCTGTTAATAATGTCATTTTTTTTATTTTGATATGAGCAGTTCACTTGAATTAGTACAGTATATTGAGAAAAATATAGTTCAATACTTCACTAAGTATTATCTGGTATGTACATATAAAAATTCCTGTAAGTAGGAGTTCTCTTATTCCAGTGTGACTTAAGTTTGAAACTCCAAAGCCAAATTTTGAAATATTATTTTAGCAATGGAACTCAGTGCCTCTTCATCCATACACATCATACTTTGTGACACTTTGCCCAAGAAACTGAAATTCATTAAGCCCCTCTGTGTATTTGTGAAACCTGTGTAATAATTGTAACATTGCATTGCTTCCATCAGATTAAATGGTGTCTGGTACAGAAACTAACACATATGCATATTTTTTTTTAATTTTTAAAAGATTTTATTTATTTATTTATTTATTTATTTATTTATTTATTTGAGAGAGAAAAACAGAGAGAGCACAAGCAGAGAAGAAAGGGAAAAGCAGACTCGTTGCTGAGCAGGGAGTCCTACCTGAGGCTCAATCCCAGGACCCTGGAATCATAACCTGAGACAAAGGCAGACACTTAACTGACTGAGCCATCCAGGCACCCCCACATATGCATATTTAAATAATAGCTACAGTACATACTCTAATTTGACCAGAAAACACGTCCTGACCAACTTTTTGTTTTACTTGACTTTAAAAAGAGAGTCCAAGAAATGTAAATGCTGTTATTTTCAGCATTACTACAGCTGTGAATAAATATTTATTGCCATTCTGGACAATAATATATACAAGAGTTTTGGGGGGTGGGCAATGGCAAAGGATTCCAGAAAATCTCTAATGTGAAGGATCTTAAGTGTTTTATTTCTCTCCTCTCCTCCCCCACACACACTTATCTCCATTTTACCTATGTTGAACTATATCAATATATCTCAAAGTTGCTTTTTTTAAAAGATTTTATTTATTTATTTGACACAGAGAGAGAGAGAGATCACAAGTAGGCAGAGAGGCAGGCAAAGAGAGAGGAGGAAGCAGGCTCCTTGCTGAGCAGAGAGCTGGATGTACGGCTCAATCCCAAGACCCTGAGATCATGACCTGAGCCAAAGGCAGATACTTTAACCCACTGAGCCACCCAGGCGCCCTAATATATCTCAGAGTTGTAGCAGAATTTTGATAAAATATAAGGGATAATCCACAAAGATACCTATCTATTCAGCCTCATCCACTGCATTTCAGTTTGCAGTGCTGAATCTTTATTGCAAGCGGTGCTATAGCCACCTTAATTTCCACTCAGACCACCATTATCATGACCCATTATCAGGGTTGTGTTGCTGCTACTCTAATCCACACTTACCAGGTTCCAGGTCACAGCTCTGAGAAATCATTGTCAGCGGCACTGTTGTTACTTTGAGCCCCAGCCCCTATCCCTGTTCAAGACTCTGAGTTGACACTACTGAGAAAGGTACCTGCCGTTTTACACTCTTGCTGGGGGTATTTTCATTACCCTGAGTTCTACCCCCATCATAGGTTGAACCTCTCATCCATCACTGTTGGAATTACAACTCACAGCCCTAAGCCCTGACCCCAGACTGCCTCTGACCCATTATTCTGAGATTGTGAGAAATGGAAACCAAAAGAAAACAGGGTATTTCTATTTATATCAGACAAATTAGACTAAGTGGAAAATGTAAAAAGAGATAGCCATTATGTATTGATAAAGGGATCAATTCATAAAGAAGATATAACAATTACAAAATATACAAACTGATATCAGAACATATATATTAATTATTAAAAGACTTTAAGAGAGACATATACAACAACACAGTAATAGTAGGGGATACCAATATCCCTCTTTCAGCAATAGATAGACTACCCAGACAGAAAAATCAATAAGGAAATAATGGATTTGAACTTTAGACCAAATGCACCTAGCAGGTATATAGAGATTACTCCATCCAATAGCAGCAGAACCCACATTCTTTACAAAAACACGTGAAACATTTTCCAGGATAGATCCTGGTAAGCCACAAAACAAATCAAAAATTGAAGAAGATTGAAATGATACCAAGCCTCTTCTTATCGTAATGACATAACACTAGAAATCAATTTCTAGTGTTTTTATTTTAGAAAAAGAGAGTACGTTTAAGTGGGGGGAAGGGCAGATGGAGAGGGAGAGAGAGAGAATCTCAAACAGATTCTCTGCTGAGCATGGAGGCCCATGCAGGGGTGGATCTCAAGATCCTGAGATCATGACCTGAGCCAAAATCAAGAATTGGATACCTAACTGACTGAGCCACTCAGGTGCCCCTAAAAATCAAATTCATGAAGAAAACAAACAAAAAATCCAATAATATGTGGAGTTTAAACAATATGAACCTGAGCAATCAGTAATTTAAAGGAAAAAATGCAAGAAATATCTCAGAACAAACAAAAATAGAAGCACAACATATCAAAACTTAGGAAATGTTAAAAAAAAAACTTAGGAGATTTTGCAAAGCAATTTTTAGAGAGAAGTTTATGCTGATGAATGCATACATTAAGAAATAAAAAGATCTGAAATGAACTTATCATATACCTTAAGAACAAACTAAGCTCAAAGTTAGAAAGACGGAAATAAGAAAGATCACAGTAGAAATAGGTGAAAGAGAGATGAAAACAAGAGAAAAAAATCAAAGACACTGGGAGCTGGCTCTTTGAAAAGATAAACAGAATTGACAAACATTTGGTCATGTCAGATTAACTAAAAAAAGTAGAGCAAAGATTCAAATAAAATCAGGAATGAAAGGGAAAACATTACAGTTGATACCACTAAAATATAAAGAACCCTGAGAGATTACTATGAACTATTATATGTCATCAAACTGGGTAATCTAGAATAAATAAAGTTCTAGAAAGAAAAAACCTACCAAGACTTAATAATGAAAAAAATAGTCTAAATTAATAATAAATAAGGAGATTGGATCAGTAATCAAACACCTCACAACACAGAAAAGCATGGGACCAGATGATTATACTGGTGAATTCTACAAACTTTAATGAATTAACACTTACATGTAATAGCCAGTGCTCAAATTAACACCAATTCTCAAACTCATCCAAAAAATTGAAGTGGAAGGGATACTCTCAAACTCACTTTAGAAAGCCACTATTACACTGATATAAAAGCCAAAGATAATGTAGAAAAATGAAGTTACAAACCAAAATCCTTGATGAATATAGATGAAATATATATCTAGATATATTTAAATATATATAAAAATATATATTATCTCAGCAATAACCAAACTGAATTCAAGCACACACTAAAATGTCATTTAATATGATCAAGTAGGAATTATCTCTGGCGTGCAAGAATAATTATATGCAAATCAATACATGTGATATACTTCATTAATAGAATAAAATATAAAAATCATATGACCATCTAAGTAATTGCATAAAAAGCATTTGACAAATTGCAATATCGTTCCTGATAAAACATTCAGTAAAATGGGGCGCCTGGGTGGCTCAGTGGGCTAAAGCCTCTGCCTTCGGCTCAGGTCATGATCTCAGGGTCCTGGGATCGAGCCCTGCATCGGGCTCTCTGCTCGGCAGGGAGCCTGCTTCCCCCTCTCTCTCTGCCTGCCTCTCTGCCTACTTGTGATCTCTCTTTCTCTGTCAAATAAATAAACAAAATCTTTAAAAAAAAAAAAAATTCAGTAAAATGCACACAGAAAGAATTCTCCTGAGCATAATAAAGGCCATATACAAAAAGCTCACAGCTAAGATCATACTTAATGATGAAAAGTTAAAATACTTTCCTCTAAGATCAAAAGCAAGCCAAGTTTGTCCAGTCTCACCATTTCTTCAGTTAGGAAGAAAAAGAAATTAAAGAAACCACCTATACTGCAAAGGAAGAAGTAAAATTATCTCTGTTTGCAGATGACATGATGTTTTTTGTTTTTTTTTAATCACCTGAGAACCTTAAAGATGCCTCTAAAAACTATTAGAACTAATACATTCAATAAAGTTTCAGGATACAAAACAGAAATGCAAAAATATGTTACTTTTCTTTATACTAATAACAAACTATCAGAAAGAGAAAATATAAAACAATCCCATTTACAACTGTATCAAAAAGAACAGAATACCTAGCAATAAATTTAACCAAGAAAGTAAAGAACTTGTATATTGAAATCTATGACATTAATGAAAGAGGGACTCCTGGGTGGCTGAGTCAGTTAAGCATTCAACTATTTTGGCTCAGGTCATGATTTCAGTGTTGTGAGATCAAGCACCATGTCAAGCTCCATGCTGGGCTTGGAGTCTGTTTAAGATTCTCTGCTGTCCCTCCTGCCCTCCCCACTCTCTTAAAAAAGTAAATGAACTAAGGGTGGCTGGGAGGCGGGGTGGTTGGGATAGGGTGGCTGGGTGGTGGACATTGGGGAGGGTATGTGCTATGGTAAGTGCTGTGAAATGTGTAAGCCTGATGATTCACAAACATGTATCCTGGGGCAAATAATACATTATATGTTAAGAAAAAATTTAAAAAAATGAAAAAGTAAAAAATTAATTAATTAATTAATTAAAATTAAAAAATGAATAAAAGAAACTAAAGAAGAACCAAAGAAAGATATCCCATGCTCCTTGATTGAAAGAATTAATATTGTGACTATGCCCATACTACTCAAAATGATCTACAGGTTTAATGCAATCCTGATCAAAATTTCAATGGCATTTTTTATGGAAATAGAAGGAAAAGAACTCTCCTAAATTTGTTTGGAACCACAAAGTAACCCAATGCCGAAGCTATCCTGAGAAAGAACAAATTTGATGTATCAAAATACTTGATTTTAAGCTATATTATAAAGCTATAGTAATAAAAACAGTATGGCATTGACATAAAAACAGAAAGATCAATGAAATAGCAGAAATAAACACATGCATATATAAGGGGCCAAGAACATACAATGAGGAAAAGACAGTCTCTTCAATAAATGGTGCTGTGAAAACTGAACAGCCATAAGCAAAAGAATGAAATTTGACCACTATTTTATACCATACAGAAAAATGAACTCAAAATGGATTAAGAACTTAAATATAAGACCTGAAACTATAAAACTCCTAGAAGAAACCATAAACAGTAAGGTTCTTGACAGTGGTCTTAGCAGTGATTTTTTAGATCTGACACCAAAGCAGAGATATTAAAACAAAAATAACCAGTAGGACTGCTTCAAACTAAGAAGCTTCTACAAAGCAAACTATAAAAAATAATAATAATAATAAAAGGCAACTGAATGAATGAAAGAAAATATTTGGAAATTATATATCTAAAAAGGGATTAATATCCACAATTTATGAATAACTCATACAACAACAAACAAACAAAATAGGTAAATAATCCTTTAAAAATAGGCAGAGGAATTAGACTTTTTTTTCCAAAGAACACATACAGAAGGCCAAGAGGACATTACACACGCTCAAGATCTCTAATTATCAGGGACATGCATCTGGAAACAATGAGGTATCACCTTATACTTTTTTAAGATGGCTTTTATAAAAAAGACAAGAAATAGGTGTTGGCAAATGCTGGTAAGGATATAGGGAATTCTACAAACTTTTAAAGAAGGATTAACACCAATTCTCAGACTTTTCAAAAAAATAGAAGTGGAAGGGGCACTCTCAAACTCATTTTATTAGACCATCTGTACCCTGATACTAAATCCAGGTGAGGATAATATGAGGAAAGGTTATCCACCAATATCCCTGATGTGATCCCTGATGTAATACAGATGTGAAAAGAAAAGCAAGGAGTTCTGGGAAATCTTTGATGAGAAGGATCAGAAATGGCTAACATAATTCATTCCCTCTCCCCATATACTTATCTCCATTCTTCCTGTGTTAAAGACTTATTTTTCAGAGTTGTGGCATAATTTTACTAATAAAAATAGAAGGGATAATAGAATCACAGAGACACCAATCCTGTCATCATTAAATCTACTGAAACTGAGTATTCAAAAACTTCTTGCCATGTGTAAAAAAATAATAATTTAAATCACTTTAAGTAATGTTTTCTGATACATACAACTAAATTTAATACAAATTGAGAAAAAAGACTAATTTTAATCTTATTTTACTATAGAATTAAAACTCCTCACTGTAATAATTTTCACCTTTCCAAATAAAAATATGGATTGTGTGCTCAACACTTAGCAGAATACTGTGACAAATAAATGGTTGTATTGATACATTCACTAAAAATGTAAATAATGTTATAAGATTCTATATGTTAGTTAAATATCAGAAAAAGTATAAACAAAAGATGTTGCTTATAATATGTATTTCTGTTTTCTCCATTATGTAGAAATGGAAGTAGAATTTCCAATTTTATATACTGCTTGTTATTAATTAAAATTATGAATGCTTGATTTACACTAATTATAACCATATTTAACATTTTTACATGCTAATAATATCATTTATCTGTGACTATGTCATATATCTTGAACACAGGAATCTGTTTTTAGAATTGGCTAGAAATCAAATAATTTTAGTGGTCTAACAAAACAATTTGAAACAACAAAATAAAAATGTATTTCTTCCATGCAAAACCACCATGGGTGTATGCAATTCTCTTAGTCAATTATTATCATGTCAGTGCTCAGTAATTCAGAATGCTTCAAGATTTGACTTCACCATTTTAAATCAAGGATTCCTTTCATATTTCTATGCTAACACATGAGAGAGGTAGAGTCTTATACTGAATACTAAAAACTTTGGAGAAGTAGAACACATCACTTCCAATCACCATATTTTCAACAGCTAGTCAGAGGCCCATGTAAAACTACAAGTGTTCAAGTAAGTGTGTAACACATAAGTCTCAATGCAGAAAAGGATCAGATATTTATAAATTAGCAACATCTATCTAAGGACCTAAGTATTAACACTTAACCCAACCAAAAGAGCTAAGTTGTGTTATTATAATAATTTAACTTTCAGGGGTACCTGGGTGGCTCAGTGGGTTAAAGCCTCTGCCTTCGGCTCAGGTCATGATTTCAGGGTCCTGGGATCGAGCCCCGCATCGGGCTCTCTGCTCAGCGGGGAGCCTGCTTCCCCCTCTCTCTCTGCCTACCTCTCTGCCTGCTTGTAGTCTCTCTGTCTTTGTCAAATAAATAAATAAAATCTTTAAAAAATAATTTAACTTTCAGTGATTATCTTTTAAATTGGTTGTCTAGGGTCCTAACCATTAAAACAAGCCCAAATAGTGAATAATTAAATGTCAACATCCCATCAAATGCCCTCCTGAAATACTATATATTTTATAATACAGAATGACATTTATTTTAATAAATGACATAACTATATGACACCTGGACCTCTTTGGTTTCTTTCTTTTATTCATCTCAAACTTACCTACCAATTTGGAAAGTGCAGTTTGAGCAATATTTGCCTAATTCAAAATGTTCTCCCAATTGCTCAATAGCTTTAATTCAATCAGATATGGATCATATCAATATACTTTCAAAATTATCCTTCCTTTTAGCTTAAAAATATTTGACCTCCGACTAATAACACTAAGATCATTAGCATGAGTTTGTTTGGATTTATTTTTAAGATTTTATTTATTTATTTGACGGAGAGGAGAGAGATCACAAATAGGCAGAGAGGCAGACAGAGAAGAAAGCAGGTTCCCCGCTGAGCAGAGAGCCTGATGTGGGGCTGGATCTCAGGACCTTAAGATCATGACCTGAGCCAAAGGCAGAGGCTTTAACCCACTGAGCCACCCACCCGCCCTGAGTTTTGATTTTTTGCTTCTGTATCTAAATCATTTTATATTCATAGATGGCAGAAGAAATATACAGGTTAAATTTGGATATACGTAACACACACACACACACACACACACACACACACACACATATATTTAGATGATAACTCTGCTTTTTCCTAAGAAAAAAAACAGGACTTAAATATACCCAAAATAACTAAAAAAAAAAGCCAAGATGTATAAACAATATATATATATTTTTAAAAATTTTACTTATTCATTTGTTTGATAGAAAAAAAAGAGAGTAGGTGGAGGAGCAGAGGGAGAAGGATAAGCAAACTATAAGCTGAGTGTGAAGTCCAAGGCAGGGCTCCATTCCATGGCCCTGAGACCATGACCTGAGCTGAAACCAAGAGTGGAACCTTAACCAATTCAGCCACTGAGGTGCCCCTAAACGATAGTATTTAACATCAGACAATAATGAATAGTAATTCTTGCTAGTTGTAGAACAATTCAGCAAAATGCTGTAACATTCCCAGCTTATTGCCTTGAAAGTGTTTTCAGGCTATAGTACAGGGTGAGGAAGCCAGATACAGTCTGATGGGCATTCTCGAGTAAGAAAAGGGAGCTAGAGTCCAGAGGTATCAAGACGGGCAGAGTTCGGGGTGCCTGGGTGGCTCAGTGGGTTAAAGCCACTGCCTTCAGTTCAGGTCATGATCTCAGGGTCCTGGGATCGAGCCCCGCATTGGGCTCCCTGCTCAGCGGGGAGCCTGCTTCCCCTTCTCTCTCTGCCTGCCTCTCTGCCTACTTGTGATCTCTCTCTCTATCAAATAAATAAACAAAATCTTAAAAAAATAATTAAAAAATAAAAAAAATAAAAGATGGGCAGAATTCATGGGAAGAGTACTGAAGATGAAAGAGGTAAACGGAAAGTGAACCCAGGACACATGCACAGATAAGGAGAGTAATAATCCATGAATATGTATGAGGAAACTACTAAAGGCCAGGGTAAAAACATTTGAAAATATTAGAGAACCGTGTCAGGCACTTAAACAGGGCCAGAAATAGAGCCTGTTGCTACAATTCAAACTGGAGAAATTCACAAAGAACTAGGTAGAATACTCAAGAATGACTTGCTTTGTTATTAAGAATTAACCCTAGACTGAGAGTTGCCTTGGGCTGGCCTAATAAATCATAAAATCAGGACCACATAGGATCAATCTCTCTTAAGTTATGCAAGTGTATTTTAGAAAAAGTTGAAGAATTTTATAGGAATACAGATATATCTATCAACCAACAAGGTAAAATTCACAATGTTGATTATGTCAATGAAGCTTATCAGTAATTGTTAGGATGTGTGGTGGTGGGGTACATGGGAGAAGGTGGAGGGATTTTTTCATTGCAAAAGGAACTTTTAGCATAATAGATATTCTCAATATACTGATGATGATGAGGGTTTCTTAAATATAAATGCGTATATACACATATATATACACATATATACATATATATATACATATATATGCCAAGTTTATAAAATTGATAGTTTAAATGTGTTTACTGTACAAGAATTATACCCCAATAAAACTGTTAAAAATGAAAAAAAAAAGGATTTCAAAAAAGCAAGGAAATAGGATCTGTAATAGGGAGGAAAAGTTATCAAATGAAACCAACATAGAATTAGTATTGACAATAGAATTAGCAGTGAAAGACATAGAGTTATTTTAAATATATTCCATATATCCAAAACTTAAGTAGCAACACTGTTGTATAAGACAAAGACTCATATTGATTATCCAGAGACAAAACTGCAATGTCAATGATGAACAATAATTTAGGGGCGCCTGGGTGGCTCAGTTGTTAAGCGTCTGCCTTTGGCTCAGGTCATGATCCCAGGGTCCTGGGATCGAGCCCCACATTGGGCTCCCTGCTTGGCAGGAAGCCTGCTTCTCCTACTACCATTCCCTCTGCTTGTGTTCCTTCTCTCGCTGTGTTTCTCTCTGTCAAATAAATAAAATCTTTAAAAAAATGATGAACAATATTTTAAATAGAATTAATAGCAAATTAGACGAAGTGATTAGTAAACTTGAAAATATAACAATAAAAGTATCAAAAGACAAACACGGGGAAAAAAGGAGTATTTCTAAAAGGAGAAATCAAAAGTAGAAAAATTTTTAAATGACAGAAGCCATCAGTGAGATGCAGGGAAACATCAAACAGTCTAATAAATACTAAGAATAGAGCAGAAAAACTATTGATAAAACAATTTCTAAATTGGATGAAAATTATAATCTTAAAAATTCACACATCAATAAATCCCAAACACAAGAAACATGAAGAAGACAAAATCAGGACATATCATAATCATATTACTTAAATGAAGATAAAGAGAAATATCTTAAAATCAGCTACAGAGAAAACATATGTGTAGAAGAACAAAGATAAGAAAGACAGATATTTTTTTCCCTCTGGAAAGCATGAGAACATTAATCTTTGAACAACATCTTTGAAGTCCTATGGGAGAAAATCTTCAACGTAAAATACCCAGTGAAAATATCTTCAAAAATAAAACGGAAATAAAGACATTTTAATATATAGAAAAAGCTGAAAGAAATAATTTCCTGCAAATCTCCACTTAGAAACATACTTAAAAATGTCCTTCAGAAAGAAGTAAAATGATAACAGGTGGAACTATGAGTGTACACAAAGGACTGAAGAGCACTGGAAACAGTTACCCTATAAGTAATTGAGGAAGACTTTATTTTCTTATTATTTATATCTCTATAAAAGATAACTCCTTAAGCAAAAGAAAAAAAAGGTAGTTTGAGATTGGCAACATAAATAGAAATAAAATGTATCAGCAAAAATTGATAGAACCGTGCGGACAAATAAAAATTGTATATTTTTAGGTGGGTACTCAATATGCCTCTCTCAATAAATGATAGTATAAGTAACATACCGTCAGCAAAGGTAGAGCAGATTTGAACAGCACTATCCAGCCAGCTTAACTTAATTGACATTTATAGACAATTCCACCCAGCAACAGCAGATCAGACATTCTTCTCAAGAGCACTTGGGACATTTACTAAGATAGACAATAACTGAGCCAAAAATAAGTCTCAATAAATTTAAAATAATTCAGTTGATACAAAATATCTTCTCATGCCAGATGTATTAAAGTAGAAGGCAATACAAGACAAAAAACTAGACAATTGCCAAAAATTCAAAAATGAATTAAAAGGGAAGTTAAGAAAGTATTTTGAACTAAATGTAAATTAAAACAGGACTGTCAGGAGATCAGCTGAGCTGGGAGAGAAAGAACTGAGCTTCTAGGTATGTTAGAGTAACATATTAAAGCAACAAATCATCATACTGATAAAAAAAGGAAGACTCAAATTATAATCAGCAGAATAAGAAAAGTGACATTACTGCAGATGCTAGAGACATTGGAAGGAAAATTCAGAAATATTATGAGGTACATTAGGTATATGATCAAAAACTTAGATAAAATAGGAAGGAAAATCCTTAGAAGACAAAATTTACCACAGTTTACTTATAAATAAGTATGTAACTTCAGTAAACATAAATTTCAAATCATTTAACTATATAATGAAAACTTTTCCAATTAAGTAAACTGAAGGCTCTGAATACTTTGCTGATGAATACTTAACAAAAAATTATGTAAGAAATTTTAATTCTAATTCTAATTCTTCAGAAAAATTGTAGCAGAAAGAATATTTCACAATGGATTCTTTGAGGTAAGAATTACCCAATAACAATTTCAGACAAAAATACTCCAAATAGAGAAAACTACACATTAATATTCTTAAATGCATAGATTTTATGTAAAATTGTAGAAATTTGAATCTAGCAATGTATAGAAAGGACAATACATCATAATCAAGTGAAATTTAATGCCAAAAATATAGATTTGCATTTAATAATAAAATAAATTAATGTCATTCACCATATTAACAGACTGAACATTTAAATCCATGTTATTTTTTTTACTATAATAATTGTTATTATAGTCAAGTAAGAAAAAGCATTTGAAAAAATCCACCATCAAGTCCTGAAAGCAAGGCCCTGTAAAATAAGAGTGAGAGATGGTGTCATAAGTAATCCAGTTGAGGGTACTGTCCACGGTGGCATTCTTTTATCCCGTGGCAGAATCTACGGTATTCTATCCATATTGCTCATAGTAGCCTAACTTTGCCTATGTTTTTGAATAAATAACTTCTTTGCATCCTGCCTATTTTATGAGATTGTTTCCTCAGTCTTCCTATCTTGTTGTGAACATTGGTTATCCAGAGTTTGTGACATTGGTGCCAACCAAACATTCTTTTTTTTTTTTTTTTTAAGATTTTATTTATTTATTTGACACAGAGAGAGAGAGAGAGAGCACAAGTGCAGGAGTGAGAGTGGCAGAAGCAGGCTCCCTGCTGAGCAGGCAGCCTGATGTGGGACTGGATCTGAGGACCCTGGGATCATGACCTAAACTGAAGGTAGACACTTAACCAACTGAGCCACCCAGGTACCCCCTCAACCAAGCATTCTTATCCAAAATTAAAATTTATTTAGATTGACAGTTATAGTAATATTTTCATTTTTCCAAACTATGTGATTAGTCTCCTATTCTTAAACGCACCTCTTCAGCTAGCCTCAAGATATATTGAGGATGAGATTTGTGTTAGCACACAGGCTACAAATGTAGACCTGTTTTCTTTCTATGTTAACGTTAGAGTGACTTGAATTTTTATTTAATTCATGAAGGGTCCTCACTGAAACCATAGATAGCATATTAAAAATTGGCATATACAACGTCTGATATGATAACCCATTAAGGATTAATGCATTATCTGTTCCTATTATTTTTCTCTCTTTTTTTGAAAATTAAAGTAAAACAATATAATACAAAGATAAAATGTATAGGTAGAATAATTCTGATAAGAATCAAAGATTAATAAGGAAATTTATGGAATTTGCAGTTAGAAAACTTCATTGATAGGGAAAGTGTTGGAGATTTTTAGTCCAACGAATTCTGAATCAAAAACAGAAGAATATATAAAGTAAAATGTTAGAGCCAAATTTATTGAGACATCTATGGAGAATTTTATTTATAAAGAGAGTTTGTAGTTTTCAGACAAAATAGTGAATTTAAGAAAAGGAAGTTGATTCTCAGTGTTTCCTCAGAATTTCCAAGCCACAATATATGGAATATCATACACATTTTTTATTTTCTGTATTAATAACAAAAATTAAGTGTACAGAACATGGTTTACTTCCTTCAAGCTGTTACTCAAATATCACTTCCTCTGTGAAGCATTTTCTGTCTATCCCATTTAAAATTATGTAGATGACTTATTTTACTTTCTTGGCTCTTTTCATATTTTTCTTCACAGCACTTATTATACTTTATACACTATACTTAAGCTTTTTTAGTACAAACTTCTACAGTTAATTTGTGAGTTCCAAATCAACTCTTTCATTTTGCATTAAAACAGTGACTGGCACATAACAGTCTCCAACACACGTTTGTTGAATAAATGATTGAAAATATATCTGTCAGACATTACTTAAAGAGTTTTACCAGCTTCAATTAGTCTTCACAACAGTTCATGAGATACCATTCTTATCTCATTTTTGTCAGAAGACAGTCAGTCTTAGAGAATTTAAGTAGCTGCCCAAGATCATGCACATTCTAAGTGTTTTCAGAGTTATAACTCAAAAATATGTGAATCTTATTCTAAAGCTTATGATCTTGTCCAGTAATCTCAATGTCCAGCAGAAAAATCAGTAAAATGATAAATTAGAATGGAATTAATCTACAATTTAATAAGTATCGTTCATGTTATTTTTTTTTTGTTCATGTTATTCTCAAATAACATGAGGTATAGGTTCTTTTATAAGTAAGGACACCTGGGTGGCACAGACCATTGAGTATCTGACTTTTGGTTTTGGCTCGGGTCATGATCTCTGGGTCATGGGGTCATAGGATCAAGCCCCTCATTGAGCTTAATGCTTGGTGTGGGGTCTGCTTGAGATACCCTCTCCTTCTTCCTTTTCCTCTCCCCCTCCTGCTCATGCTCTCTCTCTCTTTCTCTCAAATAAATAAATACATCTTTAAAAAAAATCGGAAGTATAATTCCTATAACATACAAGGGCAAATTAAAAAAAAATATTGCCATAGAAGAAAGATGAAATCATCAGCAACATTTTCCATTTCGTTTTAGCTGTGTTGTTAATACCATTTTAGAAGTAATGAAAAGATATTTTACTTATTTCTTGTATTTTCTTTCTTGATGCATTTGGTGCCAGAACAGAATCTTGAGATAACATCATAGTTTATTAAGCCTATATCATAAACCTCCAATTTAGTTATTTCTAATGAAAGATAGCCATAAGTAATTATTTTATATGCAGTGATTATCTTTAAAATGTTTTTAAAGAACTGTAGTTATAGATGAAATAGAACAGCACATCAATTCTTGAGTATCACAGAAATTGCCTGTTTTATAATGGGATTTTTAATTTTTAATTTTTTAAAGATTATATTTATTTATATGACAGAGAGAGAGAGATCACAAGTAGGCAGAGAGGCAGGCAGAGAAAGAAGAAGAAGGGTTAAATGTCCCCTTCCCTTTTCTCCAAAAAAACTGATCCACAAAGCAGGGTAAAGATATTAAAGACAGGGATCTATATTTGGAAGATCTGTTTGGAAGAGTATTCAGTAGGCAATTGGCCATGCAACATAGTTATTTTCATCATAACTGGCTTGACATCTGTTCATGATGGTAGACTGAGAACTGCCTTCCTAACCCATCTGAAACATCACAGCAATAATCTTTAGAAATATAAGAATTAATATAATTAAAATTGTGAATAGAACTGTGGAGAAGCTTACTTGTACAAAAGAGTACCTTTGTTTCTATATATTAGAAGCTGGTAGATATGCATAATTTGAGCAAACAGAATAAGAATAAAAGCTACTGCTTAGAATATACCCACTAGTGACCTCCAAAGAAGTGGGGTTGGTATTAACAGTGGTACTCCAGAGGCAGTAAGCATGGTGTACATAAAAAGTTAAGAATGAAAATGGTGCTAAAAGGGAATTTGTTGAAGGTCTTCTACTCAATAGCTGCGTCAGGAATAATTACTCATTCCTCCTCCACTCTACATACAAATTTTCACAAAAGCACCTAGGGAAACCTGTGTTATGCCCTATTAGGGCTATGCTAGGTGTTGCTGTCTGAATAAGTCAGGTTTCATTATTGTAGACAATAGAAACAGTTTCTCACTGGTTTTATCAGAAAAGTAAATTTATTTTTTTAAAAACATTTATTTATTACTTATATATATATATATATATATATTTTTTTTTTGAGAGAGAGCACAAGCAGGGGGAGGGGCAGAGGGGGAAGCAGAGAAGCAGAGAATCCATGAGCAGACTCCTAGCTGAACCAGGAGCCTGATGTAGGGTTCGATCCCAGGACACTGAGATCAAGACCTGAGATGAAGGCAGAAGCTTTAACCCAGTGAGCCACCCAGGCTCACCAACTCCTTGGGATCCCAGAACACTGAGATCATGACCTGAGATGAGTCAAGAGTCAGATGCTTAACCAACTGAGTTACCCAGGTGCCCCAGAAAAGTAAATGTATTAAAGTTGACATGGGTTAACTGACAAAATTACCAGATAAGCTATTGAATCAGACAGTGAGCTACCCAGCAACAAAATCCAAATCTCATTGTACAACTAGTCCTTGGAGGAAATGAATAGATATAATACCTTGTTTTATTAACACATTTGTCCTGGGAACTTGATAGTGCCACAAATTATACCATTACTGCCACCAAAAAAAAAAAAAGTCATTGTTTTAACTAGAAATATAATTTTCTTCCAATACAGACTCATTTCAATTAATTGTATATTTGTGTCACTAGCACTGCATCAGAGTCTGACATTGGTATGTCTTACAGAAAGAAGTAAAAATAAAAGTCAAAATCAATCAATCCAGGAGATCTAATATGTGGACAAAAGGAGTTCCAGGAAAAAAAAAAAGAAGAGAAAAAGTAGAGGAAAATTATTTGCAATAGTTGAATAAATAGATAAGTCTCTGTTTTAAATTATCTCATCAAGTGTTGATCAGCATGAAAGAAGGGTCACAAGTATACATCCCACTGAATTGGCAGATTAGTACAGGTAAAGGGGAGATTTTAAAAACAACGACAAACAGAAAGATGGATAAGTAAATAAATAGATTAATATGTACGTATATCAAAAATGAGTTATTTGGAATCAATCTTTTCACCAACCTCACCAGTAGTTAGAATATAGTAGAATAAGACATTTTCTGTAAAAAAAAATTAGAATCAAGAGTTTTCTGTGATTCAAACTCTCATACAACTGTAAAGACAAAATTATAACATTTTCACAATTGTAAAGATATTTTAAAAATTACCGTGTGTACAGTCTTTCTAGCAAAGTTTCTTGGCCTTAATTAAAAAAAAAAGAAGAAAATGAGAATGATTAGGAATTTTGATCCATGAATTGTTTTATGTGTCAGAAAAATATAATAAAAGCAAATTCCAAGTGATATCTGTAAAACCACTGGTTCAATCTTGAGAAATAAGTTGGAAGGCTGCAGGAAAGTGACCTTGGGAAGTACAAAAAAGATCCATGTCACTTACAGCTTTTTTGAGAAGATGGGCTAAATTTTTACTATATATAATAAAGGTATCTTAACTATACATCATTAGAATATTGCAGAAAACCATAAAATATTAAAAGAAAGACATGTTTAACATACAAAAGAAAAAAAAAGCATGTAATTTAGAATGGATTGAGTATAAGAAAAATCAAAGCAGTTATAAGAACTTTGCACCTTTAGAAAGGGAATGAATTCATAAAACTCTTTGTTCAGCAGTAAATTATCTGCCTACTAAAACAATTCAAAATATATTGATTTAAAAACAAAAGAAGATAGTTATAATTTTCAATCACTAAAATCAAACAGAAGAAAAATCAAGCTAATATACAGAATAAATTGATTAACTTCAAGAAGGTAAAAACAACATTATAGGCGATTGGATTTTGCAAATAGCAATGTATGGTGATGTTTAGCAATAGCAGAAGTCTAACATAAGAATTAAACATGATCAAGTTTAAATTATTGAATTATGAGTTGAATTAGCCACATTTTTCACAAACACCATTGAAAGAGCAATTGAGAGGCAAACTTTGGTAAGTAAACTTAGGTATTTGTCATAGTCTTTCAAAAATAAAAGTCTTTTAGAATGGCTATAATCAAAACAAACAGGAATAACAAGTGTCAGTGAAAATGTGGAAAAGAGAACTCTTGTGCATTGTTGAAAATGTAACTTGGTGCAGCCACTATGGAAAGCAATATAGAAGTCCCTCAAAAAATTAAAAAGGGAACTACCATATGATTTGGCAGTTCTACCTCTGGGTATTTATCTGAAGGAAATGAAAACACTAATTCACAAAGATATATGCACCCCCATATTCATTTCAGTATTATTCACAATAGCCAAGACAATAGAAATATCCATTGACAGATGAATGGATAAAATCACACACACAACACACACACACACACACAAAGAACTATTATTTCATCATAAAAAAGAATAAAATTTTGTCTCTGCTACAAGATGGATGGAATTTGAAGGCACTGGGCTAGGTGAAAAAAGTCAGTCAGAAAAAGACAAATATCATATGATCTCATTTTTATGTGGAATTAAAAAATACAAGCACATAGATAACAGAGAACAGTTTATTGATGCTACATGTGAGGGGAAAAGGGAAATCACAATGTACAAATTTTCAGGTATAAAATAAATAAGTTATGGGGATGTAAAATATAGCATGGTAACTATGGTCAACAATACTTTATTACATATTTGATGGTGGCTAAGGCAATAGATCTTAAGTTTTCTCATCACAAGAAAACAATTTTGTAATCTTTTATGGTTTCAGATGTTAACTAGACTTATTGTGGTGGTTATTAATAACGTACAAATATTAAAACATTTGTACATCTGAAACTGATATAATCTTGTATTTCAATTATACCTCAATAAAATGTTTATATTAAAATATTACCATGACAAGTTTAGGAATGGTATCAGAGAATGAAACCCAAAATTAACTTAAAAAGTTGACAAAATACTTCTCTTTTCAATTACATATGTGTGAGGCCAGTTGCTTCCAATACCTCAAACAAAAGAGCATATTGCAAGATATTGAATGTGGAATAATGTGATCTGGATAAAAATGTAATACAATATGACTCTTCTATTTATATTTCTGTTATAAAAATAATTCTTTTTTTTTAAGAATTTATTTATTTGACAGAGAGAGAGATCACAAGCAGTCAGAGAGAGACGGGGGGAGCAGGCTCCCTGCTGAGCAGAGAGCCCAATTTGGGGCTCAGTCTCAGGAACTGAGGTCATGACCTGAGCCGAAGGCAGAGGCTTTAACCCACTGAGCCACCCAAGTACCCCTAAAAATAGTTCTTTTTAAAAAATATTGTATTTATTTATTTGACAGAGAGAAAGAGAGAGAGAGATCACAAGTAGGCAGAGAGGCAGGCAGAGGGAGAGGGGGAAGCAGACTCCTTACTGAGCAGAAAGCCCAATGCAGGACTAGATCCCAGGACCCTGAGATCATGACCTGAGCTGAAGGCAGAGGCTTTAACCCACTGATCCACCCTGGCCCCCCACAAAATAGTTCTCATTTATTAAATATTATTTATCTTAAGATGTAATAGGAATATTTTGTCATTTTTAAATGGATTAATAAATATTTTACATCTTAGTAACTTTAACTTTATGGTTTGTTAAATATTAACATAATCAAAATAAAACTCTCTGGGATTCCTCAGTTTTTAGAGAAACAAATAACTTCTGGACCAAAATACTTAAGAATTGCTGGTATAGGGGTGCCTGGGTGGCACAGTTGTTTAAGCATCTGCCTTTGGTTCAGGTCATGATCCCATGCTCCTGGGATTGAGCCCCACATCAGGCTCCCTGCCCAGCGGGGAACCTACTTCTTCTTCTTTGCCGCCCCCAACTCATGCTCTCTCTCTGTCTCCCTCTCTCTCAAATAAATAAATAAAATATATTTTTTAAAAAAATCCCTAGTATAGAACATTTATTGGTATAGTATGGTATCATAACCACGAATAATGAAACATATTCAGAACAGCTTAAATAAAGTGTTGCGAATGGGAATGAAAATATTTTCTTTTTTTTAAGAGCAAAAGAAATTTTAGAGAAGAATTAACTAGATAATAACTAGAATTCATTTCCCTAAAAGAGAAGTATGATGCCTATTAAGTCCAGAGTCTGTGGCTAGAACTCAATTCTGATCTGATCTAGGATGAAGATTCTATTGAAGGGACAGAATTGGACCTGCTTTGCTGGAATATGGTTAATCAAGTTCTTTTTGGTATTATGTAGAGACTGGTTTGTCAAAAGTGGATTTAGTTAGATTAAACACAAGTACACTGTTAACAGGACCCAGCTTGAAAATATAATGGTAAGAACTTGGCAGAAATCTCTATCCATACATTGAGAATACAAAGCTTACCTAAATCCTGACTACAGAAACCAGACAAGAAATCACCAGATTAGCAAGGAAGTAGTTACACTAACAGTATTTATAGATGATATGAAACTGTGTATAGAAAATCCTAAAGACTCCACCAAAAAATATTAAATAAATGATTTTGGTAAAGTTACCAAATTAATGATATTAATGATAAAAAGTAATACACAGACTTATGTTGCATTTCTATATACTAATAACAGAGTAACAGAAAGATAAATGAAGAAAATAATTTCATTTACAATAGCACCAAAAAGGATAAATACATAGGAATAAATTTGATCAAGGAGTTGGTAAACCTATCTTCTGCAAACTATAGGACATTGATAAGAAAAATTGAAGATGATACAAATGAATGAAAAGATATCCCATGCTCATGGATTAGAATAATATTGTCAAAATGTTCATAGCAACTCAAAGCACTCTATAGATTCAATCCAATCCCTATGAAATTACCAACAATATTTTTCACAGACTAGAACAATAATACTAAAACTTGTACATAATCACAAAAGACCTGGACTAGCCCATTTTGAGAAAGAAGAACAAAGCTGGATGTTTCACAATCCCAGATTTCAAGATATGCTACAGACTTACAGTAATCAAAATAGTGTGATACTGACACAAAAATAGACACATAGATCAATGGAACAGAATAGAGAGCCCAGAAATAAACCCACATATTTTTGGTTAATTAATTTATGAAAAGGAGGCAAGAATATACAATGGGGAAAGACAGCCTTTTTAATAAATGGTGCTGGAAAATTGGCTAGTTACATGCAAAAGAATGAAACTGAATCAACTTCTTACACTATATACAAAACTAAAATCAAAATAGATTAAAGATGTAAATGTAAGACCTGAAATCATAAAACTCCTAGAAGAAAACAGGCAGTAATTTCTTTGACATTAACTTTAACAACAATTTCTAGATATGTTTCTTCTGGCAAGAGTAACAAAAACAAACTTGGGACTACTCCAAGATAAAAAGCTTTTGCACAGCAAAGGAAATTATTAACAAAATAGGCAACCTACTGAATGGGAAAGATATTTGCCTATGATATATCTAATAAGGGGTTAATATCCATGAAGGAACTTAGAGAACTCAACACCAGAAAACAAAGCAAAACAAATAATCAAGTAAAAAAAAAAAAATGGACAGAAGACCTACAGATAGCCAAGAGATGCATGAAAAAATGCTCAATATTACTAACCATTAAGGAAATATAAATCAAAACCACAATAATATATTTCACTCCTGTCAAAATGGCTAGAATCAAAAAGACATGAAATAAAAAGTTTTGGCAATGATGTGGAGAAAAGGAACACTCCTGCACTATTGATGGGAATGTAAATTATGCAACTACTGTGGAAAACAGTATGACATTCCTTAAAAAATAGAAAATAGAAATACCATATGATCCAGTAATTCCTCTTCTGAGTGTTTAGAAAATGAAAACACTATTGGAAGATATATATGCATCCTTATGTTTATTGCAGCATTATTTACAATACTCAATATACGTAAGCAACTCAAGTTTCTATCACTTGATGAACAGATAAATGGATGAATGAATAAAAAATATGTGATACACATACACACATATTCACACAATAGAACATTACTTAGCCATAACTTAGAGTAAGTTCTTGCCATTTGTGACAACATGGATGGACTTAAACAGTATCATTCTAAGTAAATAATTCAGACAGAGAATGACTAATACCATGTTATTTCATTTATATATAGAATATAAAGAAACAAAACCAACCAATAAGGCAATGAAAATCAGAAGTAGATCCATAAATACAGAGAGCAAACTGATGGTTGCCAGAGACCAGGGGGAAGGGTAATAGGCAAAATGAGTCAAGGTGAGTGGGAGATACAGGCTTTAAGTTATGGAAAGAATAAGTCCTGAGGATAAAATGTACAGCAATGAAAAAAAAAATAAAGTACAGCAATGATATTATAATAGTGATGATGTGTAGATGGTAGCTACTCTTGTGGTGAGCATAGCATAATGTATAGACTTGTTGAATCATCATGTTGTACACTTGAAACTAAGGTAATACTGTGTGTTGACTCTACTTCAATTAAAAAAATCTACAATACCATTCATATTTTCACTACAAAAATGTAATACTACACATATAACAAAATATGTACAAGATCTATAGGATAAAAATTCCAAATACTGATGAAAGACATAAAAAATATATTGAGAAATATTTCATATTAATGGACAGAAAGATTTAATACTGTTTAGATTCCAATACTTCTCAGCCTGATGTATAGATTCAATGCAATCTCAATCAAAATCCTAGCCAGTTATTTTATGCCTATTGATAAGCTAATTATAAAGTTTATATGGAGGGGTAAGAGACCCATAATAGCCAACATAATACTAAAAAAGAACAAATTTGTGGGATTAAAATTATCCAATTCAAGACTTACTATTACTACAGTAATCAAGACAAGGTAGTATTGGCAAAAGAACACAAAAATAAATCAATGGAATAGAAGAGAGAGCCAAGAAATAGACCCACATAAATGCAGTTAACTGATCTTTGACCAAAGAGCAAGCGAAATACAAAAAAACAAAAGTACTCTCTTCAACAAATGGTGCTGGAACAACTGGATATCCACATGCAAAAATATCAATGTAGACACAGACCTTATACTCCTTACAATAAGTCAAAGTGGATCACAGATATAAATTTAAAATGTAAAACTATAAAATTCCTAGAAGATAATATAAGAGAAATTCCAGAGGACAATGTCTGGTGTTGACTTTTAAGATATAAAAGTCTCTCCATGATGAGAAAGCACTATCAAGAGAATGAAAATAAAACCACAGACTGGAAAAAATATATTTACAAAAGACACATCTGATAAAGGAACTATTGTTCAAAATACATGAAAAATAAGAACACAAACAACTCAATTTAAAAAAATGGGCCAAATACCTGTATGGACCTCTAGCCAAAGAAGATAATATAAGTGACAAAAAAGCAAATGAAAAGATGTTTTATATCTTATGTTATCAGTGAAATACAAATTAAAACAAGATATCACTACATGCCTATTAGATTGGCCAAAACCCAAAACATGAACAATACCAAACACTGGCGAGGATGTGGAATAACAGAAATTCTCACTCATTGCTAGTGGGCATGAAAAATGTATAATCACTTTGAAATACAGTTTGGCAGATTCTAACAAAAATCAGTATATGTTTTCCATATGATCTAGCAATCATCCTTATTCATATTTACCCAAAAGATTGGAAACCTACGTCCATATAAAAACCTGTGCATAGTTATTTCTAGAAGCTTTCTCCTTAATTGCCAGTACTTGTAACCCACCAAGATATCTTTCTGTATATGAATGAATAAATAAATTGTTATATCTAGATAATGGACTATAATTCAGTCCTAAGAAGAAATGAGCTATCAAGTTAAAAAAAAATGGAGGGGTGCCTGGGTGACTCAGTGGGTTAAGCCTCTGCCTTCAGCTCAGGTCATGATCTCAGGGTCCTAGGATTGAGCCCCACATCAGGCTCTCTGCTCAACAGGGAGCCTGCATCCCCCTCTCTCTCTACCTGCCTCTCTGCCTACTTGTGATCTCTTTCTCTCTATCAAATAAATAAATAAAATCTTAAAAAAAGAAAAACAATGGAGAAAACTTAAATGTATATTACTACATGAAATGGTCAATCTGAAAAAGCTGCATACCACAGATAATACTAACTCCATGACATTCTGACAAATGCAAAACTATCGAGACACTAAAAACATTAGTGTTTGTCAGAGGTTAGGTGGGAGGGAGGGATGAATAAGTGGAACACAGAAGATTTTTAGAATGGTGAAAACACACTGAATGATACCATAATGATTGAGACATTCAAAAGGGTGGGAACCCTTTTGAATATACAACACTAAGAGTGACCCCTAAGGTAAACTATGGATGTTAGGTGATATCATGTCTAAAAGTAGGCTTATCGTTGACAAAAAGGATATACCATTCTGGTGAGTGATGTTGATGAGGAAGGAAGGTGTGCATGTATGAAGGCCATATGGAGGGTGGCCATATGGAAAATCTCTGTACTTTAATTTTGATTTTATAGTAAGCTTCTAACTGCTTAAAAAATAGTCTTTTTTAAAAAAGATCAGTGGTTGCCAGAGGTGAGCAGAGAGGAAGACATGCATGAGCAGAGGACAGAAGTGAAATTTTTAGGGAAGTGAAATTATTCTGGATGATACTATCATGGTGAACACATGTCATTATATACTTTAAAAGACATATAATATGCAATACCAAATATGTACCCTAATGTGAAATATGGACTTTGGATGAAAATACCGTGCAATATAGGTTCATGAGTTCTTACAAATATACTACTCTGGTGTGGGATGTTGACAGTAAAGAGGCTTTGTATATCTAGGGTTGAGAGGATATGAAAAATCTGCATGCCTTCCATTCAATTTTGCCGTGAACTTGAAACCGCTTTTAAAAAATGAAGTCTATTTTTAAATTTTAATAGTAAGTACAATGCTGTGTGTGTGTGTGTGTGTGTGTGTGTGTGTGTGTGTGTGTGTTCTGTGAGTTCGTCTAGTGAATTATCAAACTTGCACAGGGAGTGGGGATTCTTGATTCTATGGCCTGATGGTCATATGTGAGAGGGCTTGAGAATATACAAACTTTTAGCCAATGTCTGATATAAAGTGAGGGAATATATCCCCTAACATGTGAAGTTTGACCTAACTCCAAGTAGTTGATTTCAAAAGTAATTGCAGATTGAAACAAGATGAAATAGAAGGCAATGAAAATTGAGCATGATTTTCAAATTACTTCTTGAAGTTTGTCTTTATTTTAGATTCTCCTAAAATTTTATCTTACTGACCCCTCTGTTCCAACGGGTTGGATTTTCCAACAGTGACATGATGAGGATTTTACTCTTCAATTTTTAAGACTCCCAATAAATAATTTGCCTTCATTGTCTACATTCATTCACTCTTTTACCTGCAGACCAGCCTCCACATTCCAGCAACAATGATTTTTACAAAATAGTAAAACTCTTCACATGATTCCATGGGGAAAAAAAAAAAGCCTTTAATAGCTTCTCAATGCTGTAGAGATAAATACCCTAAGATCTAAGATGGTCTCTCATGCTCTTATGATGGAGTTCTTGGATTTTTCCTTCAACCTCATTCCTACCAACTCACAATTACTCCCTCCACAGGCCACAGCAGCCTTCTTTCTGATCCACAAATACAACGTGAACCTACCTGCTCCTCATGACTATCTTCCTAAATTCTGTATGTCCTTGGAATCAACCATCAGGGGGAGAGAGCCACACTGCCAGCATGATGATGCCAATTTTAAACATGGGAAGGAAGATATGAGAGGTACTTCAGAAGTAAAAGAGACGATTCCTGGTGACAAACTGTTTCTGAGGGGCAATTCACCCCAAGCAATGATAAAAATGGAACTAATTACTATGAAATGAAATAGTTTGAGTTCAGCTTTCCCATAATTAATGTACTGTGTGAATGCCTAATTCTCTCACATTTTTCTTTATTCAGTTTAGTGAAAAAAATTGATTGAATGTTAGAACAACAACAAAAATCCCTTCCTTGGTATAAAGGCATTATTCATCTATCATTTTCCTTGACTCCTTCTCCAGTAATCTGAATATATATTAATTAGGCTTCACTATAAACTAGAAAAATAAAGACATATTTGAGTTTTCATAATCAAATTATAAGAGACTATTATAAGAGTTATAATTATTAAAAATAATTATTAAAAAATACCAACAAAACCTATAGATCATGTCTGAATAGCTGCTTGAGAAATATTACCTTATAGTGATTTCTTACTTTTGATCCAAGTCTGGTTGCTGAATGAAAGATTTGTCATTTCACATATGAAGTCATTAGAAATTTTTACTAATTTTTTTTCTACTAAACACTTAAGTATAAATAAAGGTAGCAAACATGGATGTTACAAAGCTTAAGAAATGCTATGGAAATAATCTGTTTTCTAGTGTTAGAATACTTTGGGAATAGCAAATTAGGACCTTGTTAGTCTCTGCTGTTGTTTTTATTTCTCAAAAACAGGGCTTCCATATGTCTTCTCTCCAGCCCTCTCCCTTCAAATGGAAGGCCAAGGGGCCTCATTTCCCCAAAGTCCCTCCTACCTAACCTGAAGATGTTATTACAAAAAATAGGCTAAATAAGTAGACTTTAAAAATTAATTACAGGGGTGCCTGGGTGGCTCAGTGGTTTAAATACTCTGCCTTAGGCTCAGGTCATGATATCAGGATCCTAGGATCTAGTCCCGCATCGGGCTCTCTGCTCGACAGGGAGCCTGCTTCTCCCTCTCTCCCTGCCCACCTCTCTGCCTACTTGTTATCTCTCTCTCTGTCAAATAAATAAATAAATAAATAAATAAATAAATAAGTAAACAAGTAAACAAGTAAATAAATAAATAAAATCTTTAAAAAATTTAAAAATAAAAATTAATTACATATTGGGGCACCTGGGCGGTGTTGGTTGAGTGTCCTACTCCTGGATTTGGCTCAGGTCATGATCTACAGGTCGTGAGATTGAGCCCTTGTCAGGCTCTGTGCTCAGTTCCATCTGCTTGAGATTCTTTTTCCTCTTCCCTCTGCCCTTCCTGCTCATGCTTTTTCTCTCTCTTTCTCTAAAATAAATAAATAAACCTTTAAAAATTAATTACATATTAAGATAAAATGTAAAGGTAATCAAATTATGTAAATTATTTATTTCCATAGAATGATATATTTTGTTTTTCTTATATAGTCTCTTGACTCTGGATTATAAAATAAAATTTGTAAAAAGAGTGATTCAATTCTTTAAATGCTGCCTTAAGCCACAGATTTTTTCATTTCTTAATTCTAAGAAACAGATTTTTTAATTAACTAAATGTAAAGATAAAATATATAGGAAATGAAATTGCATCTACATGTTTTTTCATAGATGGTTTATGCATGTATCTTTCTTTTAAAATCTGGATTATAAAATATTTTTTTAAAATTCCTTGAGACTTACATATATGCATATATTTTTAATTTCTTACTCTGAGGAATCAAAGATGCAACTCCCAAACTCTATGAAAGTCAACTATTTTAGGAAGATATTTTAGCTATTTATACTATTCAATGAACAGCAAAAACAAAGCTTTATCAAATTACATACTCTAACAATGTATGCATGTAGTGAGGGTCATAAGAATATCTATTTGAAGGCAAGCCAAACCTAATATATCCTCGAAGTTTTTCTCTTTTGAGGATAAAATTTTTGAAGGATCTCAGATACATTAGAGAAGAAAGGTCTTATCTTTTATTAAAAATCAATATTACTTAGTTCGCAAAATATATGTAAGTTGAATCCATTTAGAGACCTGCCTGTATCCTCCAAACTCTTATTACAGAAGTTTAGATCTCTCTGGAGGGTGGGGCAGGAAGAAGGAGATAAACATTACCTGCTAAATCCCGTTCAGTTCTCAGACAATATACTGACTGTGTACCTGGCAGTGTACCCGATTGCGGTGTATGAAGCAATAAATACCATGGGTTCCTGACCTGGAATTAGCTGAAGAGTATTGAAAAGTTAATGTGATTTACTCATAGTATGATTTAGAAGGGAAGTCGGTCCAAAATGCGTTAAGTATTGACTGCGAAAGCAATTTCACCTGGTGGGAGCTGTGCCAGATTGTAGGAGAGGATAAAAGTCTGGCCTCCATTGCATCCCCCAACCTGTAATTTCTGAAGTTACAAGAAAAAAAATTAACTTTGAAACTATTTCAGAAAACCATACGGAGAAAAGTACAATATAGAAAAGGCTGACTTAACAGTGAGATTTTGTATATGTTTGATGCTAAATATAGAAATGGCATCTTTTTTAAAAATATTTTATTTATTTATTTGACACAGAGAGAGAGATCACAAGTGGGCAGGGAGGCAGGCAGAGACAGAGGGGGAAGCAGGCTCCCCGCTGAGCAGAAAGCCCCACGTGGGGCTTGATCCCAAGATCCTGAGATCATGACTTGAGCCGAAGGCAGAGGCTTTAACCCACTGAGCCACCCAGGCGCCCCTACAGATGGCATCTTTGCAGTAATTAAGGACTTGGGAAACATCTAGAAGATTTCTGTATATTTTAATACTATAATAGATAAAGGATTAGATATTCTTTGTGCTGCTCAAAATTTCTGCAGTAGAAATATATCAGATCTTTACAATGCAATGATGATTATGAATTATACCTGTGCCCAAGACAAGTGCCTGACAGGGATTTTATTTTCCATTTTGTATTTTACTATTAACATTAGGATAAATCGGCCATTTCCTCATTAAGCAGGAATTATTCTGCCTATATGCTGAAAAGTGGTATAACTAGGCTTTTAATGCTATAAAAGCTTTGAGAAATAAAGAGCTGTGAAGTGTCAATTTTTCCTCTTTTCAGGTATTGGTTTGTAACAGTAAAAATCAACTTCTTTTCAGTTAGTCCCTTCATAATCCAATTATAGCTTCAAAGTTTATGTTATGTGTACTAACAAGAAAATTCACATAAAAGACATGTAATTTTCAAGTTAATAACTGAATATAGAAAGAATTTATTTGAAACTTGGCTTTTATTTCCTACAAAATTATTGACATTTTGATACATTAAAGATATACAAAATATGAAACTGTTTTTGGTGGCAGCCATTTTATATCTATCACTTGATAACTCGTTCTGAAGATCCTGCCATGTCTTTTTTTTTTTTTTTAAAGAATTTATTTATTTCACAGAGAGAAACACAGCTGGAGAGGGAACACAAGCAGAGGGAATGGTAGCAGGAGAAGCAGGCTCCCCACCGAGCAAAGAGCCAGATGGGGCGTTGATCCCCAGGACGCTGGGATCATGACCCAAGCCGAAGGCAGCCACCCAATGACTGAGCCACCCAGTGGCTATCGTGCCATGTCTTAAAGAGGTAAACACTTTCTGCTTTTACAAGAGATAAAATGAAATTTTTGATTTAGACTAAAACCAGATCATGGTTCAGTTGAATCACCCTGTGGCCCTACTTTGTTTAGTCATTCAGACTTCCCTGCTTCCCAACATTTTATTGCGGTGATGTATGATGACTAATTAAAGGGGGTTAGTTCTGAAAAAGACAAATCCTGACACTTCGTCCTGCTGATTCCAATGCTTTTGGAAACCTTTGCCCTATAACTAAATTAGAATGTCAAAATATGCTGATGACCTTTGCATTGAAGAGAACTATAGGGAAGTTAATAGGAATGGACTATTTATACTGTAATTATCTTATTAACCCAAGCATGTGCTATAGCCAACAATAATGTATAGAAAGCATTTTATGATCACAAGGAGTAGAAGATTCCCATAGTTAAATAGTCAGTGCATAAATATTTGTCCATCCATGAGGTGCCTGGGTGGCTCAGTGGGTTAAGGCCTCTGCCTTTCGCTCAAGTCATGATCTCAGGGTCCTGGGATCAAGCCCTGCATTGGGCTCTCTGCTAAGCAGGGAGCCTGCTTCCCTCTCTCTCTCTCTGCCTGCCTCTCTGCCTACTTGTGATCTCTCTCTGTCAAATAAATAAATAAAACCTTAAAAAAAAAAAACAAATATTTGCCCATCCTTATCATCTATATAGTCTAAAAGAATTAGAAAAATAAAATAAAGCAAGATAATAGAAATATGCCATTTCTGCAGGTTCAAAGTGCAGAAGGAGTGTGGCCAATTTTAACACTACACACACAAACACACCCATGTGCATGCTCACACTCACACATATACACATACCCCGATTGTAAATTATTGCCTCTTTTTTCTCTTCCCCTTTTCCTCAGTTTCCTTTTTTTGATTGGACTCTACAAACTTCATGGTTAAAAAATAGTTAACTGCACACATTTTTTTTGTTGAAAATTAATGCTGTTAATAAAATGTTTGATACAAATAGATTTTAATTTCATATTAGAGTATCTAATTTTATACTATAAAAAGCTAATTGTTTTTAAAATATGCATAAAGACTCTAAGGAAAGGAGAGCATGGGAGATGTGGAAAGGAAAGAATTAAAAAGTGACAGAGCAGATAAAAGAGTGAAAAGAGAAACTCTAAGTGGAAGGACCTGTGTGGGCAATAAATGTGCTTTGGCAGAGAAGAGAGGCACAACAATTGACACACGTGTGAGTAGAAGACACACACTTAGAGGAATTTCAAGTAGAAAAGTTGTGTACATATAGAGACAGCTGTCTCAAGGGAAAATGTGTGTCTCCTTGGTAAGCCCCTAATTGCTCCAATTGCTCCATTCCTCAAAACCTGAAAATGATCTGTTTGAGATCTAATTCTATCTCATTAAGCACAATGTGGATTTGTTCCCTACCATCTTATGTTGTAGAGTAGAGGGCATATTTGGTTTTCTCTGATTGGTCCTAAAATGGAAGGAGGGTTAAAATTAGGCAAGCTAATAGTTATGGCCTAAGTCCCAACCATTTTTAGTTTATAATTGCAAAAACTGGTTGCTACAGATTGTGGGTAAGGGTTCAATTTGTATATATGGTTTGGCCATTGTCAGTTTGTTCCTTTGGTCTCTCAATAGCTGCCCAAATTAGTGCTTCTTTCTTCAAACAATTTCTTTTTGAACAAGATCCTGAGATATAACTGACCCGTGAATGAATAACTATGTTATAACTGTCCATATCTAAATTACAACAAGTAAGATATAATTGCTTGGGGACAACAACGGCCATGTTCATAAATTGCTTATCTAGATTTATAGTTAAACATCAAAGTTGTAAATAAAATCTTTTTCTTTAGAATGCTGATGCTCAAGAATGCAGGTTATTTTTTTTTCTTGAATGCTGATTTCCATATCTATTAGACAAAGTATTTGAAACATAGGATAGCTGAGACCCTGTCCAGGTCTCACACACTATGCTTATGTGAACTGACAAAGTTTCAGACACTTTGGAAGTTTAAGGATGCCAGTTAATTTAGTTTTAATTTAAAATTAAAATTTTAAGTTAACATTAACTAAATTTAATTTCCAGTGTGATTATTCCTTTGGCATTCAGTTTTCTGTTTGCCTTTTGAGTAATAGACTCCACCTGAATGAGCCTGCCTCATTCAACAATATCCAATGACTGCAGTTCTTTAAAAAAGAATTACTTAATTGTTTCTAATTAATCTCTGTGCTATCTCCCTTCTCACCATACACAAAAGTGCCTAAAATATTTATTTTCTTCTTAACTTGGTCCTAAATTTAAATATGACATGAGGAAAGGTAATTAATCATAAAAAAATAAAACCTTTAAAAAGCTATTAAGGGAAAAGAAGAATGCTAACTTCAGTTCACAGATAATCAGTTCTTCTAAGTAAATATTCAGAAGTTCCACTCTGTGTAGATGGTACAGAAACCTCAATTTAAAAGTACTGAATCCTGGGACAATTGTTAAAGTCCATCAAGGAAATCCAAACACTGCCTCTATCAAGAAAAACACAATTAGTGAATTATTAACTATCGACAAAAGTATTCAATATAAAAAATAAATAGCATAATTCCTACTTATCTCTTAATTATATATGTAAGGAAAAACTATGAGAATAGGCCAATGTAGAAAAATAACTCTAAAGAAAAACTTTAAGGCAGTAGAAATAATACAGGTGGAGGATTAAAATTTTGCCATTTTGTGTTGTACATTTTCAGAAAATAAATGTTTTTAGTTTCAAAGTACATTTTATGCATTAAGGTTGAACCTTCTATAAGGTAACTATACACAATATGTGAAAAGATTTTCTGATTTTTCTGAGACATTTGAAAGATTCACTTTGAAATACAAAAGATTCACTTATAAAATTTACAAATATAAATGTTTTAGATCTTCACATAAGATTTACTTGTTTTAACAAATTTCTAATATCTAAAAAATTAAATTTAATATGAATTGTAATGTTAATATATAAAGACAATCAGAATTTATATTTTTTAATATTTCCTTAAGGTCTTTTCCCTTCAGTGCATGTTCATAGTATGTAATGTGTTTGCTTTAGTGGATTTTATAAAATAGGATAACTTGCTTATATAATATTTTATCCTGAATTTTTAAGTTGAAGCTATATTTTTGGCATTTAACCTTGTCAATTTTTCATCATCATTGTTTTTAATAATTGCATAATGGTCTATTTTAAACTTTAAATTTCCAATTGTATGCTTTTAAAAAGAGAAGTCAATATATTTCCCTTATATGGATAATTTAAGAAATAAATCATACTTATTTCTACATTTTGTATTTTACAAAATTATTAGAGTGTATGGATTTTATGGAGGCTCTTGAGTCATATTTTTATGTTAATATTCAAAAAAATTGGACCAAGCGGGTTTACTTAAAAAAACTCACAAAATAATTATAAACATGGCATATGATCAGTTACAGAAATATTTGACAATTAGATAAGTGACATTATCCCATTTATTTTTTTAAAGGGATAACTACTAAAAAAGAATAAAAATAAATGAACTAAATAAAAAAGGGTAACTGCTAAAACACATTGCATTAGTCACTAATATGTTTTGGAAGGTCTTAAAGATTTTACTTCTAAAATGCTATAGTGGGCTGCATATTATTACTTTGAGTGAGATAAATAAAAACATTGCATTGTAATGTTCCAAGTTTGCAGTAGCATTAATTGCTTGTATCTCAGCAATAATAATATTTCAAACCAGGAATATAATAATACTCAATTGTACCATTCTGAAAATGTTTGGGTTTCTCAAGAAGAACTCAATGGATTCAAATTTAGGAGCATGTGTTTTAGCTTTCAAATACAGTCTCCATTTTCCGATGCTGTCTCTGAGTTCATTCACAGAGTAACTTTGATTAGATTTTATATTTACTAGGGTTTTACAATATATAGCATGAACTTGGCTAGTCATTTATCCCACTTGAGTTGTTTCCACAGTTTGATGAGGTAGAATAATTATTAGAATTCTCCATAAAGTTTCTTTATAGTAAATTGACAGAATTTGGAGCACGTTACAACATTAATGTCCTCTGATGCTAAATAGCTAATATTCCACTTACTACTTTCTTGTGCGTAAAATTAATGATATTGTAGGCTATAATGTTAAAATGAAATGGAAAGATGAACGGGACCAAAAAAACAGAAGATCTGAATTATGTTTTCAATTTTATCGCTTACTCCATGACACCTTAGTATGATAAAATTTTGATAAGTTTAGAAGTCTTTCTTCAAAGTGAGTAACATATCTTTCTTAATTCAATTTACAACAGTATCAAAAAGAATAACATACTTAGGAATTAACTTAACCAGGGTAGTGAAAAATTTGTAAAATGAAAACTACAAAATGATGCTGAAAGAAATTAAAGAAAACATAAATAAATGGAAAGTCATCCCATGTTGGGAAATTCAGTATTGTTGTCAATACTATTCTAAGCAATCTACAGATCCATTGAAGTTCCTATCAAAATGAATCTCAAGAAACTCCACATAGCCAAAACAATCTTGAAAAAGAGAACAATGGCTCTGGGGAAAACTGAAAATCTGCATACAAAAGAATTAAGTTGGACCCTTACCTAACACTATATACAAAAATGAATTTAAAGTATCACAGACCTAACTTAAGAGATAAAACTATAAAATTCTTAGAAGAAAACAGTGGAAAGCTTTATGGCATTGGTCTCAACAATGACTTCTCAGATATAATGCCAAAAGCAAAGGCAATAAAGAATAGACACATTGGATTTTATCAAAATTAAAAAAATTTTGTGCAAAAAAATACTTTTGTGCATCAAAAGATACTATCAACTGAATAAAAAAAAATCCACAGAATAGGAGAAATATTTGCAAATTGCCTATTTGGTTAGGGATGATATCCCAAATATACTAAAAACAAACTCCACAACAACCAAAACCCCGATTAAAAAATAACTAGAGATGAATAAACAGTTTTCCAAAGACACACAAATAGTCAGCAGCGCATGAAAATGTGCTCAACATCACTGTCAGGGGAGTGCAAATCCAAATCACAGTGAGATACCACTTCATACTCATTAGGACAACCAATATTTTATTTTATTTTTATTTTTTATTATTTTTTTTAACGTTCCAAATACTGTTGACTTCACTGAAACCTGGAAGCAGGGAAAGGTTATGTAAATACCTGGGGCACCAAGCCTAGGAGTGCACGTTGACAACTGCGACATAGAGGGCCAGGATGCTGAGAACCAACAGCCCTGTCACCACTGCCCCGGGCCAGCAGTGCTGTCCAGCTGCCCAGGGAACAGAGGTGGACGAAGATCTCCATGACAAAGGCCTTATAGACGCTAAGGAACATCAGCAGGAAAACCGCAGGCCGAAACATGTGGTAGAGGTCGTAGCGTGTTATCATCCAGACCTGGGCAGATGCAACGATGTAATGGATCAGACTGATGTTGGAGTCAGTGCTCATCTGGATGTACTTCTAGTCAAACTCAATACCCCGGGCTCCAACCCAGAGGGGGATGCAGCTGCATTCCGGGACATGACAAGGTTTAGGCCTATCAGGTCTGCCATATCCACGCTGGCCTTCATGAACTCCCCAATGAAGTCATAGATGCCGCCTTCCCAGGTGGGAAAAAAACGTGGCTAGGAATAGCATCTTGCGCAGCTGCACCAAGAGGTAGGTGACCCCGGTCTGCACACACTTCCAGAAGGCATTGTACTCAGGCCCCTGCACTTGTAGGTGATGAAGTAGGGGAAGTAGG
>CM053615.1:29668179-29695822 GCA_028646535.1 Procyon lotor
CTTGCATTCCTTGTCCACATCGATCAAAACTCTGCCCCCATTGTCACTTCTCTTCTTTCTCAGCTCTTCTGTTTCCATGTTGTATGGACCTTGGTGATTACACTGGGCCTACTTAGATAATTTTGGATAATCAACTCCCATTTCAAGATCCTTAAGATAATCACATATACAAAATCCTTTGTGCCATATAAGGCAACAGGTTCACAAGGTCTAAGTATTGAAATATAGATATCTATGTCATCACAGGTGGTGACTTTGGGGTATGTATACTGTAGAAATTGGGACATGTGTGAGCATAGACTCCAGTTCTTGCTTACCAAGTAAAAAAAAATGAAGATTAATTGCAAGCTATACTTGTTGCCATTTGGATAAATTGCACTTTTACCTTTTAGCAGGACTAGGATGTGTGGCATTCCATGGCATAGTGAAGTCCATGGGAATAGATGGCTTGAGTCATTATTGAGAGACTGACCTAGAGGGGCCTTACCAGTGCGGAAGAACTTCAGCAGTAAGGAGTTCTGTGTGACATACCTGCCCTAGAACATAATGTGGGGAGGAGGGGAGTGGTACCATAAGAACAGTAGAAGAGGCAGTGCCCCATGTCAGAAAATGGTGCAGTGTGTCAATGTAGAAGAAAAGGTAAATATAAGTGCAGTGAAGTTACTATGTGAGTATCTGCAACACCAGTGGCACAATGGCCAGCAAATATCATCTAAAGAAATACTTAAAACAACACCAGGCAAACAAGAGGGCAGTAGCACCTTTTTTTCCCATCCTCTCTTAGCCCTAGAATATCAGGGAGGAAAGAGGAAATAAAAAGAAAGCATCGAGGAGTGGACACTTTGACACTGGTGATCCCTGAACTGCAGGAAAGGACTGTGTTAAGGAAAGGGGGACATTATTGGCATTTTATGTGAGATTTAGTGTTTTTTTTGTTTTTGTTTTTTTTTTTTTTTTTTACTGTTAAGTGGGATTAGATGTTTTAATAAGTAAACATAGAATGTTTCCTGATTATAGAGATTGTCCTGGTATATGTTGGAGAGTGTGAACAGAAAAATCCAAGAGAGCTCATTTGAAAATAACAAAATAGAACCATATTTTATTTTTAGCTTACCGAGTCCATCTCATTCAAAAAAGAAAAAAAGAAACTATTCAGATTAACATCATTAATGTTAAACTCCTTTTCTCTACTTTCTTATTCTGAGTACAAACAGGAGGATTTCCTTCTAATCATTTGAATGTGATAGGGTTGTGCCTCTGTATATCCTTTCTTTTGTTTATTTAATTATATTCTGGAGGAAAAGGGAGCTTTTTAAATTAATAATACATCGATGTATGCTCTGATAAATGGTAAATACTACAAAAAGAAAAGTTATTTGTTTGTATGTATTTGTTTTAGGATATATGTGAAAGACTTAAAAAAAAAAAAAAACAAACCCTTGAAAGACTGCAGATACTGTCCTGGACATTCTAAATGGGGTTCAGAAAATTAGTTTTTACATTGTAGCACACCTAGGTGCAATAAAGTGAGCAAGAATAACAATAAAAACAATAAGACAAACATATGCATCAATAAAACTAACACAAAAACATGCGGATAAAAAAAACTTTGGGGCTGGTAAGAAGGAATATATCTAAGGGAAAGAAGGAAATTCAGGAATAACCTTTACAAGTTAACACAAACAATTTTGGAGTAGAAAGGAAAGTTTACATTTTACACCATTTGCCAGGAATACAATGTGTTCATCACCATCAAATAAAGCATATTAAGTACTGAACAGAAGCTTTCAGTAAATATGAAAGTTCCTATCATAAAAATGGTATTTCATGGATTTTTTTTGTTTTGTATTTCATGGGTATCTGCCACATAACGTTCTAAAACTGAGTGGTTTACCAGCATGTTTATCGTGTAAAAATATTTAAAATAAAACTTAGGTTTAATTAAAGCAAGGTACAGTCATCATATCAAAATTCCAAGAGGTGTAAAAGAAAAAATTTCTTGGTCTGTGTAAATATCGCATATAAACATGTAATAACAGAATAATTTATGTCCATCATATTTACTTGGAAAAGTATTTCTGGCTTTCATTGCAATTTCTCATGTTAGTCTGTCTTTTTTTATGTAGTGTCCTCTACATCAACATAACAATGGGGTTTAGACATTTGTCTCTAATCAACAGCCATTAGTTCTCCATACTTATTCTCAAAAACAAGAACAACAATAACAAAATTTTAAAAACGAAAGAAACTAAAAAGGGATAGGACAGAGCAGTTAAATAGCACTCAATTATTGCTATGGCTGCTTTCTGGTTTTTATTACATTGGATTGATATAATTTTTTATGAAAAATAATGTCTGTTATAGACCACATATTCTGTGATGCAATTATCATATGCGGTCCATGAGGAGTTACCCAAATATTTTAGTATTTTTGGAAGCTAATTTTATCAAATAAATTGTATAGAAAATCTCAACATTTATGTTTTACCATTAATATAGGAATTACTGAAAATGAAATGGGCTATGTATAACCATCAATTTATAAATCTAGTCCATTTCTTGAAGACTTGATATCACTGACATGGTCTTTAGAAAAGTTCCTGGCAACTAAGTTTTTATTAAGTGAAAGCAATTATTGTATTGTTGCTTTAGGTGTTCTAAGTATTGGATTTGGAAAATTGACAAGAGTTCTGTAAAATTTCGCAAGAACAAAGATAAGAACTCTTGTTAAGGGAAAAATCACATCTTTTCAAGATTTTACAGGTCATGTTATTGTTCAGTCTGGACTTACAATCTCTGCTAGGATTTATAGATGGATTAATATGTGAATATGGAAGATATTTGTCATTAAAACCATTTGACACCTATGTAAATTGGTTTCTTCTTTCCCTAATGAATACCTCTATCTATAATTTTATATGTTGAAAATTAAAAATAAGAAAAGTCCACAGGAGATTCCTTGAGATAATCTAACAATATTTTTAAAAATCAAGATTGCATCTTATCTTAGATATCAATGGGGAAATAAAGAGGGAAATAAACATTACTTACTTGAAGTGATCAGTTGTAGAGATAAATTACCTAATTTAGACAAGCCATTTAATTCTGTGGAAGAGATAACTTACCTTGCAAAGAAAGGGTCTTTATTTCCAAAGAGAAGAACACTTTATTCTCTCTGTAAAATGATGCTCACATCTGACAACAATTAAGAGAAATGGCACCACTTAACCTCTTGAAATGCAACAATCACAAGAGAGCAAAGAATTGGAGAAAGAAATGCTAAATTATTGAGTGCAAATGAAACACTGTATGAAGCAATTCAGATAAAATATTTCAGGTCCAGAAATAATGTTTTCAGGGTACAGTACTTTGACTACTTATTATGTAACTCATAACTTACAAAGCCAATGACCCTGACTTCTGAGATTTTCTGAGCAATTTTAATTTAGAGGTATATAGCTAGAAATCCACACATTTTTCAGCAAGTCAATTAAAAACAAACAGGAAGTTCCCCTAATAGACTCACAAATTATAATGTCTCCTCCCAGTACTTTTGACTTAAGTAACATCTATTATGGGCTAAGCAAGCAATATCATTGTTCAAATTTTTCTCAGTCCATTTTTTTCTTAACTCTAAAGAACTAGTGCTGCTAAAGATGTCTCAGAACATGTGTCTATAATTCCCTTACATGACTCCTGGGTCACTGGGAAACTGTTAACATTTAGTGAACTTTACACAATTAGCTCTGTCCTTTGGGTGTTCAAACACATTTCCTCTATCCTTACACTGTGTTTGGGAGAGGAAAATTTACAGTGGAGATGTAGTCATGCAAACTTCTTCATTACAGTCTTCCAGAGCACTTTACAATCATTAAAAGTTATAATTAGCATTGAAGTACATTCAATTCCTAAAAGGATCATTTTTTAAACTAATAACTTTTTTAACATCTGCATTTTAAAATCTCAAAACAGTTGAAGAGCTCCCAACTTCAACAGATAATGACTTCCTAAGCATAGAGGAAAGAACCCAAAATGTTTTTAAATGCTCTGAAACATATTTCCTGATCCCCTCTAGATTCTGCTCATTGAAAACAGTAAACTATTTATGTAATTTAAATAGGGTTTCTTTATTTTAAAGAGTGTCAGGTAAGGAGATGAGTAAAATGATAATACTTTGGCTAAGGAGACCATGGTAAGCATTATGAATTTTATTGTTGTAAGCATATTACTAGTTGAAATTAGGCCTTTATATTAATCTCTTCTGGATGTTTTTAAGGAGTTTAGCTTCATATGGTAGGCATTGTTGGTTGGAAACTCAAGCTGTATACACAATCTTTTCTACCTAGCCATCATCCAGGTGAATATATATATATAAGACACAAATCCAGTCAATGTCATTTTCAGGAACTCCGAAAGATCTTACACTATTTTGTAAGCTAACAAATGTGCCTGTCACAGTTTCATAGATGTTGGTAGAAGATACAATTCTCCTGGATCAGAGACCAAGGACAGTTCACAACAGCAGTAGCTAAATCATCATTCTTTTCTTAATTTATTTTTTCAATTACCAATAATAATAATAATATTATTAATAATAATATTATTATTATTATTATTATTATTATTAGGTTTTTTTAGTTAAATTCAATTAGCCAGTATATACCACATCATTAGTTTCAGATGTAGTGTTCAATAAATCATCATATAACCCCCCGTGTTTGTCACCTCACGTGCCCTCCTTAATGCCCATCACCCAGTTGCCCCATCCCTCTCCACCACCCCTTTTGCAACCCTCAGTTTGTTTCTCTGAGTCAAGAGTCTCTCATGGTTTGTCTCCCTCTCTGATTTCTTCCCATTCAGTTTTCCCTCCCTTCTAATTTCTTATCAAGACAAACTGAGGGGTGCCTGGGTGGCTCAATCATTAAGTGTCTGCCTTCGGCTCAGGTCATGATCCCAGGGTCCTGAGATCGAGCCCCGCGTCCTGAGATTGAGCCCCGCATCGGGCTCCCTGCTAGGCAGGAAGCCTGCTTCTCCCGCTGCCATTCCCTCTGCTTGTGTTCCCTCTCTCACTGTGTTTCTCGCTGTCAAATAAATAAAATCTTAAAAAAAAAAAAAGACAAAGCTGAAAATTTGGCCAGTAAAGGGCAAGACCTTTTAAGATTGAAACTGTTTATTTCATAGATAGCCAAAAACAGGAAAAGCAAAGGTGCCTACTTTTGTGTCATTTAACCCTAAAGACACCATTGAAACAAAAGGGGACAGATACCATGACAGCACAGCCTGAGTGTTGGAAGACCCTGTGGTAAAGGAGCTGACGTCATGCTGCCGCTGAGCAATTTTAGAACCTGCAGCTGTACCCTAAGAAAGCAAAGCAGATAGCCTCATATCTCATCACAAACTGGAAGGCTATGAAAAAATGTCTTATGACAACTTCCCTGAGGATGTGGGAGGCAAGTGGAAAATGACCTGGTAACAACTCTTAAGTTTCCCATGATCTCATGAGCCAGAAGATCACAAGATATTCTTCAAAGACTAAAATCTACAGTCAAGCCTTGCCTATTAGTCTATATAGAAATGTGCAAGGCTGTAAGGGTACTACTCGTGCCCACAGATCACTTCCCATAGGCAATACAGTTAAGAGCCAGATGTACTGTGCACTCGACAGTGGGTTACACTACAGGAGATGGACTTTCTGTTTAGGAAATCCCAAACTTTTATAATGGTTGCAAGCTAATACGCTTATCCTTTATCCTAGAAGGAGACACTATCTGACTTTATAAGACAATACACAAACTTGTCTTCTACACTGGAAGGAGAATTTATCTCCAAGACTGTTCACCATATAAATAACTGAAAGATTACAGAAAATGAAACACTGTCAGTGACTCTGCATTAATGCAAAAGCATAAGAGACACACAGAGAATTGTCTCCAAATAGTCATGCATTAATAAGTAGCAGGTGGCATTTCTCAGTAAAGGTTCTCAGAAAGATTTTGCTTTCTGGACTAAAACAAACAAACAAAAAAATAGTTCCAGCAGTTCCAACTTAGAATTCATAGCCTTTGCACCTACTCCTTCCCTCAAATAGAAATATAATGGCTAATGTATGGAAGGGACTGAAGGGCAGAGGATAAGAAGATTATACACAATACAGATGGTAAAATGGAAAAATAGAAGCCTATTTCAACAAAATATTGTTAAACTTTCCATTGCTGGACTGCCTTCCTTCTTTTTTTGTATGAATTGTTTGTGTGTGTGCATGTGCATATGTGAATATGAGGAGAAGAGAAGGAGATGCTACTTGCTTAAGCAACTGTGAGGTAAATACTCTGTTGTTTGTATTTGAAAACATTCCTAATCAAAACAGCTTGAATTCAGAGGAAATATATGTCATGATTCCTTAATATTGAATACAATCTCAAATCTCCATTATTGAATAGAGCCAGACTCTCAAGTGATGCTATCGTTCCTAAATTGATATTACTGCCCTATGCTTAGATGTGTAACTTTACGAAATATATTTAATCCACATTGGGCTATTTCTTCTTCTGACACATTTGGGATAATATTATCTAGCTGGCTTGGTGGGAAGATTAAATTATAATCATTATAAATATATCTCCTGAGGCCCATATAGATGCTTAATAAATATCAATTTCCTTAGAGCAAATGCTCCTGCTAATCTCTCGTAAAGATAATGATGATTGAAATTTATTTTATTCAGCTTCTGCTTCAAAAATCTTTTTACTAATTTCTAAGCGTATCATTTAAATAAAAAATTTAATAGAGCTTTTTACATATGTTTTATCCCCAGGTCACCTTTGGTAATAATTTATGTTCATAGATTTTTTTAACTGATTTATCATGGAACCAAACAGAACAGCAATAATTTGGTTGACCTTTATTCTACTGGAAAATAGGTTTACTTAATTACTCTTAACAAGACTTAGTAAAAAAAAAAATTAATTTGTCTATAAACAGGGCAATATTTATTTTTTTTTGTTTTGTCATCTTTGTTGTTTTACTAACCCCATAACATTTTATGTAGATATTTAAATAGGTATTTTAGGTAAACATGTTTACCTATAGAGGGAAAAATAAGAATGCTTTTTTAAAAAAAGTGATAATATGGAGTTGAGTGGAGTAATAGATTTTTGCAACATTTGTCCATTTTGGATTCAACCTTCAAATATTTTGTTGAGAATTTTTGAATCAATGTTCATAAGAGATATTGGTCTGCAGTTTGCCTTCACTGTAATGTGTATCTTATTTTCTTTTGGGTAATGATGGCCTTATAGAATAAATTATGAAGTATTTACTCTGCTCCTAATATCTAGAAGAGATTATAGAGAAATAATATCATTTTTGCTACATGATCAATAGGGATAATCTCAACAAATATTAACTATAAGAATACATGAATGCACTCATGATCAGTGTACAGAAGTTGAGAAAAAAAATCATAGCTTTAAGCAGTTGAGCTATAAAAAATGTTGACAGTGACTATAGCATCACAATAATTGCAATTATTATAACATTAATTATAATAAGTTATTTAAAAAGAATGATATTATTCTATTACACTAAACAAAATGAACTGAGACATAACATTTTCCATGTATGGCTGATTGGGAATAAGAGTGTAAGTGTGAAGGACTGAGTTTAGTGTTATCATCATTTGGCCTGAATGCAGGACCTACCCAAATGCCAACATGGTGCACTAAAGGAATTTGTACCCAGTGACTGAATGTTATTTGTCAAGTGCATCCCTAATCGTGGCAATAATCTCATTAAATGGTTCTACTCCAAGTCTCCATATTTCACAAATGATAATGTGCATGAAGAAAAGCTAACATTTTTGAATTTCTTTCACTCCAGTAACCTGCTACTCCCACAAGACACCTTGCTGATTCCCTGGATCAGAAGATAGAACTCTCTGGAAAGGTATCAGATGACAGGATTTAGGAACCTTCTGCTAATTTATGATAAGCTTATCCTAGTCCTTCAGCATTAATACTACACTTATGCTAGTATTAGTGCTTGGAAACCTGGATGAATGGAAAGATAGATGAATGGAATGGTATTAGAAACAGGAGGCTTTCAAGATCCTCAGAAGAAGTTTGGATCTATTTATCATTTCCTGTCACTCCTGAGCAAGAAATCATCCCCCCTGATCCTCAGGACCTCAAATTAAAGTCCTAGGGAGAAGGCAATACAATTAAAGCCAAAAGGCAAGTCTCCAAGATGTTATCAACTTGATGAGCTATGGCATTGGGTCTCCTCATATAAATGAGGTTGGAACTCAGGTTATGTAGAGGTATTTTTTTCACTTCATCAAAATTAGTAGACCTTGGCAGTACTGGCATGAGGGCTCTATACATTTATGTTCCTGGTTCGAGAAATTTTGGCAAAGTCGATCATCTTCAGTTATACAGTACAATAATGTGGGACGATTCGGATGGATGTTAATGGCAAAATAACCATTAACAGTAATAATAGCAGCCCTGAAACCTGACTTCATAAAAGGTTGTAAAATGTACATATTACTTTTAAAATACATGAAGAATTTATTTTCCATATATTATTTGAGATTCTGTAAGAGCTCCTACCCTATTCGTTGGTAGCAGGTGTAAGGAAAAATTGTGAAGACGTCAAAATAGCCAAAAATGATTACTGCTCCATTGAGTGTCCCCCTCCAGGTTATCTTTGCTTTTCATTTATTTAGCCATTTTAAAAATTTGAAAGTTATATAAATAATAAAAAATGAAATACTTTTGTCCATAAAAATACAAATTGTGCCTGGTAAAAACACATAAAAATTGCCCTGTGGACATTGACCAATGTTTTATAAATTCATTTCAGCATTCCTAATAGTCATTTACATAAGTATTTTAAAATTCTCCTTTGAACTTCATATAACACCTCCTGGTTACCTCATTAATTGATGAATTGATAAAAATCTTAAAAATAAAAAATATATTTTTTCTGCAGTAAATAATTTATTTAGATCTTGCACTTTTATGTTGAGATGCTAATTAATTATTTAATTTCTTTTATAGATCCATCCAGAATATCTATTTCTCTTTGCATGAATTTTGGTAGTTTGTATCTTTTGAGAATGATCTACTTAATACAGGTTATCAAATTTAAGAGCATAGATTTGTTCGTAGTATTCTTTTGCTATCTTTTAATGTCCGCAAGTCAGTATTGATGACCCATCTTTTATTTCTCATATTGGTAATTGTGTTTCTATTGTTTCTTAATCAGCCTAGAGATTTATGAATTTTACTGATCTTGTCAAGGAATTTTCTTTTTTACTTTACTGTTTTCCTGTTTTCTTTCATTCTTTTTTATTTTTTTAAAGATTTTATTTACTCATTTCACAGAGAGAGGGAGACTGCAAGTAGGCAGAGAAGCAGGCAGAGAGAGAGAGGAGGAAGCAGGCTCCCTCCTGAGTAGAGAGCCCAATGGGGGGCTCCATCCCAGGACCCTGAGATCATGACCTGAGCCGAAGGCAGAAGCTTTAACCCACCGAACCACCCAGGCGCCCGTTTTCCTGTTTTCAATTTTATTGATTTCTGCTCTTTTTTCCTCCTTCTGCTTACTGTGAGTTTTAATTGCTTTTCTTTTTTTTTTTAATTGCTCTTGTTTTTTACTAGGCTGCTAGAATGGAAAGTTTGGTTCTTGAATTTTTCTTTTCTTACATATATATTCAATGTTTTTTTTTTTAATATATCCAATGTTATGTTTCCCTCTAAACACAATTATCATTATGACTTACAAAATCTATCAGTTCCATTACTATGTTAATTTATTTCAAATAATTTTTCATTTCTTTTGAGGCTTTCTTTGACCCAAGGTACTTAGACGTGTGACTTCATTCCCACCAGCTTACCACTATTTTACTCTCCTTCCTTTTAAAACAAAAATCCTTGAAAAAGTCACCTCTATTTGTTTCTCCCAAGTGTTCAATTTCTATTGTTTCCAAAGTCAGTCAAATTGACCAATGTTTGTTACATTATGGTTTTGATTGTTCCTATTTACAGATGACATAATCTTTATATAGAAAATCTTAAAGACTGCATGCACAGTTAGAATTCAGTACAGTGGCAGGATACCAAGTCATCAACAAAGATCAGTTATGTTTTTATAAACTAATACCAAACTATCTGAGAAGAAAGTTACGAAAACAATCTCATTCATGGTAACATCAAAAATAATAAAATATTTAGGAATAAACTTAACTAAGGAGATGAGAGACTTGTACACTGAAAACTACAAAGCACTGATGAAAGACATTTAACTTTTTTAATTTTTTTTTAAGATTTTATCCATTTATTTGACAAAGAGAGAGAGAGATCGCAAGTAGGCAGAGAAGCAGGCAGAGAGAAAGGGGCAAGCAGGCTCCCCGCTGAGCAGAGAGCCCAATGCGGGACTCTATCCCAGGACCCTGAGATCATGACCTGAGCTGAAGGCAGAGGCCTTAACCCACTGAGCCACCCAGGTGCCCCGAAAGACATTTTAAAAATACAAACAATGAAAAACCATCACATGTCTATGGATTGAAAAACTTAAAATTTTAAAGTGTCTGCAGTATCCAAAGTGATTAAAATTCAATGAAATCCCTATCAAAATCCCAATGTCATTTTTTACACAAATAAGGGGAAATATAATTCTAAAATTCATATGGAACCAGACTCCTGATAGTCAAATCAATCTTAAGAGAGAAGAACAAAGCCTGGAGCAATCACATGTCCTGATTTCAAAATATATCACAAAGCTACAGTACTTAAAACAGTGCAGTACTGTCATAAAGACAGATATATAGAATTATGGAATAGAATAGAGACAAAAATAAATACTCATCTATAAAGTCAGCTGATCATTGCAAGGATGCCAAGAATACACAATGGGCAAAGAGTCCTTCCATTAAATGATGTTGGGAAAATTGGACATGAACAAGCAAAATAAAATTGGACTCATTTCACACCATAAAAAAAAAAAACAATTCAAAATGAACTAAAGACTTAAGTGTAAAACCTGAAATCATAAAATTTCTGGAAGAAAAAAGGGGAAAATCTCTACAACATTGTCTTGGCACTGGTTTAGTAGATATGAAGCAGTAAGCACAGTCAACAAAAGCAAAAACATAGAAGTAGATCAATTGAACAACAAAACATTTTGGGCAGCCCGTAAACAAAGGAGTGAAAGACAGAATGGGAGGAAATATATCATATATCTGATAAAGGATTAATTTTCAAAATTTATAAGGTGGTGCTACAACTAAATAGCAACAAACAAAAAACACATTAAAGAAATGATCTATAGGCCTGAATAGACATTTCTCTAAAGAAGACATAAGAATAGCTATCAGGAACATGAAAAGATGACTGGGGTACCTGGTAGCTCAGTTGGTTATGTGTCCAACTCTTGATTTGGGCTCAGGTCTTAATCTCAGGATTGAGACATCAAACCCACAATGGGCTCCTCAGCCAGCAAGGAATCTGCTTCTCTCTCTTTCTTCTCCCTCTTTCTACCCTCCTCATAGATGTGCACATACTCTAAACAAATAACTCTCAAAAAATTTTTTAAAAAAAGATGTTCAATATCACAATCATCAGGGAAATGCAAACCTATACCACAATGAGAAGACATCTCACTCCTGTTAAAATGACAATTATGAAAAAAAATATTTTTTAGAAGTATTGGCAGGCATGTGGTGAAACTGGAACTCTTATATACTTGGTGGGCGTCTGTTATAGAAAATAGTATGAAAATTCCTTAAAAACTAAAAATAGAACTACCATATTATCCAGCCATCCCACATTTGGGTATGTATTCAAAATAAATGAAATCAGAATGTTTTTTTTAATAAATATCACATGTTTTTAAATATTTTATATATTTATTTGACAGAGAGAGAGATCACAGGCAGGCAGAGAGGCAGGCAGAGAGAAAGGGGGAAGCAGGCTCCCCACTGAGCAGAGAGCCCAATGCAGGGGCTCAATCCCAAAACCCTGAGATCATGACCTGAGCCGAAGGCAGGGGCTTAACCCACTGAACCACCCAGGTATCCCATGAAATCAGAATCTTGAAGTGATATTAGCACCCTTATGTTCTTTCCAGCACTAGTCACAATACCCAAGTTCTAATCACAATAGCCAAAAAACTTAAATGTCTACTGCTGGACGAATAGGAAAGAAAATGTAAAGGAATTACCTACAATAGACTATTATTCAGCTTAATAAAAGAAAATCCTGCAGTATACAGCATGGATGAAAAGATATAAGAAAACTACAGACCATATCTCTCATTAATGAAGGTGCAAAAATCCCCCTCAAAATATTAGCAAACTAAATCCAACAATGGATGAAAAGAATGATACATCAAGACTAGCTGGAATTTTTCCCAGGTACTCAAAACTGATTTACACTTGAAAATTAATGTAATCAATGGGGCACCTGGCTGGCTCAGTGGGTTAAAGCCTCTGCCTTTGGCTCAATTCATGATAGCAGGGTCCCGGGATCGAGCCCTCGCATCTGGTTCTCTGCTCAGCAGGGAGACTGCTTCCCCCTCTCTCTCTGTCTGCCTCTCTGCCTGCTTGTGATCTGTCTCTCTGTCAAATAAATAAATAAAATCTTTAAAAAAAAGAAAATTAATGCAATCCATCATATCAATAGGCTAAAGAACCGAAAACACGATCAATAATTGCGGAATAAACATTTGACAAAAATCCATCTGCTATTCATAATACCTATTCTCAGTAAACTATGAGAGAGGGAAATTTTCTCTATTTGATAAAGAATATTTGCAAAAATCCTACCGCTAATATCATAATGAATGGTAAGCTCAAATCTTTCCTAGGTCAAGAAAAAGAACAAAAGCTGTCCCTCTCACCATGCTTTTCAACATCATACTGGAAGTTATAGCAATAAGACAAGAAGAGGAAACAAAAGGAATAGAGATGGAGAAAGAAGAAAAAACATTGTGGTTTGCAAATGATGTGGTGGTTATTTATGTAGAATATCTGAAGGAGTCAACAAAGAAACTCTTGGAATTGACAAGCGATTGTAGCAATATTACAGCATATGAGGTTACAAATTTTTTATCTTTTATATATCTATATACATAGATATATAAAAATTTATTTATAATTTTTTATAAATTATATTTTTATCTTTTATATATCTATATATAGATATATAGATGTCTATACATATATGTTTGTGTGTGTGTGTGTGTACTTGAAGCATGCAAATAGTAAAAAAAATGTAAATTGGTAAAATTTGGATTTTTTTAAATGTAGAAATTAAATATACAATAGATATTTAAACCAGAACTTTAAACTGGATTCAGTTGAGGAAAGCACTTTAGTAAATTACATAGAAAACTAAGGAAGGCACCTGCAATGTTGCACAGATAAACAAAATTATAAAAGAGTAGTAAAAGTTTTGGATATAACATGGGGAGGTTGGATATTCTAAGAACTATTCCAGAATAAAAATAAAAAGAACAGAAGAATGTGAAAGAATACAATATTGGAAAAGATCATTTTTAAAAAACATTATTGAATTGAGGAAAATACTGATTTGCAAATAAATGTACTTCAAGTACCAAACAAATTTTACACATAAATTCAAACCAAGATATATCATAGTATAATTGACATCAGAAAAGGTAAAGGGTACCCTTAAAAGCTATACGGGGGTGGGGCATGATACAGATTATCTCCAAATGAACAATAAAGGAAGAGTTTTCTCACTGGAAATTTGTTTTATGCTATTGTAGTGATATCATACACATGTTGAAGCAAAATAACTGCTAACTGGAACTATATATATACATTTCAACTATCATAAATGAAGGAAGACAGATGAATATTTTTTGTATATAAAAGCTGAAAAATATTACCATCCATTAATCTCTATTTAAAATACATATTATGCAACATAGTTTTCCACGGTGTTGACTGAAGAAAGGTTTGGGAGTAATCTAAACAAAGGAATATAGAATTTATAAATTCTATACTAAAATTTATTAACTATTTAATATATTGTAATAGTATTCACATCTTTGTTGCTAAATAGATATACAATAAATTTTAAGGGAATGCCAATTTGGTGTTTGATGAGGAGTTCAAGCATATTTAAGAGATTCTAGTCAAAATAAGGGTATTAATGCTCAATAACTGTAGATTTTATTAGAAAATATGCTCCAACTTCAAAAACTTAGAGAAGCACTAAAACAATTAAGTGATAAATACATAATCTATACTTTAAAAATAAGGAAAGGTAAGAAAAGAGGAAATAAAACTAAATCTTATAAAAGCTAGAGAGGAAATAAGAATCAAATACCGAGAAAGGTAAAGAAATATACAAAATTTTAAAAGTAAACTTGGGTCTAAATTAATTTAAAAATTAACAAATTTTGTAGTATTTGTGAATGATACACCAAACTAGTCACTTGGAAACATGTAATCATAAACTACAAATCATTACTGAGTAAAAGTAAAGAATTTAAAAGGTAAAGGATATTTAATATGCATACACTGGAAAATTGAATAAGATAAAATTGTAAATTTTAAGCACAGCAAACTGTATACATAATACAATCTCAATCAAAATTGCAGCACATTATGTGTGTGTGTGTGTGTGTGTGTGTGTGTGTGTGTGTGTGATCATCGATTTGTGGACATTTAGAGGGGGGTTGAAAACTGATTCTAAAATTAATTTGAAAATGCAAAGGATAAAAGTGCCAGGGAATCTGAAGAAGTAGGACAAAGCTGGGCAGTTTATATACTACCAAATACCAAGATCCACTATAAAAAACATTATTCAGGAAGTGTAGTGTTTGCTTTTAGGGAGATATGCAAACTCATCACAAAAATATCCTAGTGATTCCCAAAATCTACTCATACGTACATTTCACCTGATTATGGGAAGGATAACATTGCAATACAGAAGCAAAAGAATGTATATTTCAATAAGCAGTATTGTATCAGCTGGGTATTCAAATAGAAAAAAGAAAACTATCTTGATCCATACCCCCATTTTAAAAGAAAATAAATTCAAAAGGAAGTAAAAATGTAAATATAAAAGTTAAAACAGTATAGCTTGTTAGAAGAATACACAGTGATACATATTAATAACTTGATTTGAAAAAAAAATTTAAGAATGGCACAAAAAGTTATCAATTTCAAAGTACCTTTTCAACAGTATTAACTCTAAAAAACATGGATTCACCAAAGAAACAGTGGTGAGGAAACTCAGCCCCTATAGGGATTGAGAGTATTTGCAAATGCAATAATTATTATCATCTATGATAAGTAAGAACCTCAAAAGAGAAATAAATAAATAGGCACTTGACAAAAGAGATCTAAATAGTCATTAAAGCTATGAAAATATACTCGACTGAAACTTCATCTTCACCAAAAAGAAATTTTTTTTTGATGACGCTGCTAACTATAAACCAATGAGGGTAAAATGAAAAGGAGAGAATAAAAAGTTTGGTGAGGATATGGACAAACTAGATCCTCTGCTTTGCAGTATCTGCTAAAACTGAACTAATACAAACCTTGTAAGTCAGTTTCCATTCCTGAGTGAATAAAAATGTGCACATATGTTAACCAATACTTACATACAAGAAAGTTCATAGACCATGATTCATAATTATTATTTATTTTTAATTTTTATGAATCATAGCTATCAAAACATGGAAATAATACCAAAATGACCATCATCAAGGGAATGAATAAATTGTGGCATATTCACATAATGGAATAATCTATAGCAGTAATCATTATGTGAAAATACGGATTATCTTAGTCGGTTTGAGCTGCTATACTAAAATGCCACACACTGCTTTGTGTCTTAAACAAAATAAACACAGTTTTTGTGTTTCTTGTATTTCTGGAGGCTGTTAGGTCCAAGATCAATCTTCTGACAGCATTTAGTTTTTACTGAAAGTGGTCTACTTGGTTTGCAAATGGCTGCCTTCTAGGTGTGTCCTCACATGGCAAAGAGAAAGTAAATTCTATGGTTTCTCTTTTAAAGGAACACTACAGGAGTCCTACCCTTATGGCCTCAATTTAATCTTCATTACCTTCTAAAAGCCCAGTTTTAAATGCAGTCACATTGTGAGCTAAGGCTTCAACATATGAAGTTTGGGAAGACAAATTCGGTCCATATTATGGATGCATCTCACGAGTATGATACTGAGTAACAGAAATCAAAGACAAGAGTGTACACTGTATGATTCTATTGATATAAAATGCAAAATATAGAAAACATATTCTGTTAGATGTTAGGGGAGTGGTTACTTGCCCTTGGGGAATGATCTGGCATTGACTAGAAGAAGCATGAGCTGTTTCTGCAGCTGGTAATATCTGGTGTCTTAATTGGGGTGTGGTGGCACAGGTGTGTTTGATTAATGAAAATTCATTAATTTATAGTTATATGCATTTTCCTGTACACATTCACTTCAATAAAATGTTTATAAGACATTTCAGCTTTTGCTGACATACATCTATGTCTTCGCTCTTTTTTTTAGAGATTTTATTTATTTATTTGACAGAGAGAGAGAGATCACAAGCAGACAGAGAGGCAGGCAGAAAGAGAGGAGGAAGCAGGCTCCCTGCTAAGCAGAGAGCCCAAAACAGGGCTCTAATCCAGGACCCCGAGATCATGATCTGAGCCAAAGGCAGAGGTTTTAACTCACTGAGCCACCCTGGTGCCCTTTCACTCTTTTTAAACAGGGTACAGAGAAGACTAATACAAAATAAATACTTGTAAAGTATAGAAGACTGTAGAAAGTTTGAGAATAGAGGCACATAAGTAAATAAGTACAAAAATAAGGCTAATATAGCAATTTTAATATCAGAATAGCATAAATATAAACATGAAGTTAACCATAAAAACAAGGGATAAAGCACAATATACTTAAAAAACAAAAACAAAAACAGAATCTGGCACTTGTTTGTCGCCAATAAGAGAGTCCTCAAATATAGACCTCAAGACATAGCTAACTTAAAAAGAGAAGCTAGCGGGTGGTTCAGTTGGTTAAGCAACTGCCTTTGGCTCAGGTCATGATCCAGGAGTCCCAAGATTAAGTCCCACATCGGGCCCTCAGCTCCATGGAGAGTCTGCTTCTCCTTCTGACACTCTCTCTCTCTCTCTCTCTCTCTCTCTCTCTCTCTCACTTACTCTGTCTCTCAAATAAATAAAATCTTAAAAAAAAAAAAAAAAGAGAGAGAGAGAAGCTAGCAAATTCGTGGCCATAGTGGGAGATATTAAAATGTCTGTATCAGAATATGAGAGAGCCTGATGGCAAAGCAGTAACAACAAAACACTATATGAAAGATCACTGTAAGAAAATTAATTAGCTCTTCAAATTTAAAACAGTGGCTACAAAGAATTCTGCAAGCAAGATATGGAGAGCATAATTTTTGCAAAATCTGTCACCTAGTATTTCACTAAAAAGGTATAAATATAAAATATTATAAGAACTATATTCTGTGGAGACAGCAAAAGGGAGAAAATGGTTTAAAAAGAAGCCTAAGTAATGAAGTAGAAAACAAATTAAATAGAGTGTTAAAAAAATCTAGTCCTATGAAAAGAGTAATAAATTATACACTTTGCTTTAAAATGGTTATTAAAAATAAGAAAGGCAGAAAAGGAAAAATCAGAAATAATTTTAATAGTGTCAGTGCTATCCTTTACAAAGAAGCAACTAATTGCATTGCTTTAAGTCAAGTGTTTATGAAAAATGCATAGTTAAAATGTTAAAAAGAAAGAAATAGTTATTCAGGTACAGAGTTAAAATTAATTCTTAGTTTGAGGCCATAATTATTTTATTATGTCTTTTCTAGTCCCTGTCACGGAAGTGACCTGCAATTAAGGTGTACCCTTTACCCTTATTACAAAAATTTTGCTTACCTGGGAAGAGTAGGTCTCATATATGCTCACAAAACATATTTTGAGAAAACAAAGAGTCCAAATCACGGGCCTCCTACTATCCAAATCCTTATTCTTTGATCAACAAATAAAAATACTCCCTAATTAAAACAGCTTAAAACAGCCACCTCATAATACTTAATAAAATTAGTTATACTTAAGTATAATTTGCTTTATATCACAAAAACTACATTCAGTATTACTAATTTCAAACCACTAACATAGATGCTTTCAAAGTGAATACAATATTACCCAAATATTTACATCAAAGTCACTAACACAAAAAGAAGGAGATTTTTACTACAGCATGTGGCCATTTATAAATTAGGTATTACTGAGCTAATTACGCTCTTTTTTAAAGTATATTTTTTCATTACATGTTCAAATGACATCTCCATTAAATCCCAAAAAAATATGTCAGAATCTGCAGTCTGGTTTAGAAATCACATTAGGATTCAATCAGAACTAGATCATTTTAGATGTCAAGTGTAAAGAACAGAAAAACTTGTTCCATTGTGTGACAAATAGTTCCACCTATAAGCTCACTGACCTTTAGGATTTGTTTCACTCATTTCTCAAATTACTAACTCATCACCTTCATCATAGGTCAGATTTAGGCTTTGTTCAACTAGAAATTTAGGACAGGTTTACATTCTTTATTTTGCAAGGATTTATAATCACCTCTCCTTCTCTAAATGAAAATCCTTACTTTTTCCCCTCACATTAGAGAACACACAGGATATAAAAAGTTCATTATTAGATCATCTCTTCTTCATAAAATATGTCACTTATTATAGTTTGTACAATTTTCTATTTATGTCAATGAACAATTGTTTTGATAATATAGAGTAGGATACTACCCAAATGAGAGGTTTTCTTTACTTCCTACACATATAATGATTGGACAGTTAGGGAGAACTATTAACTTTCATAATCTTATTAAGTGACTAACAAAATTACCTTAATAAAACACATTGTAGATTAGTAAGAACACACCCAAACTATTTGGGCTAAATTTATTAGATTAAATTTGCACCTATAAATCTTGGCTTGCTGAACACAGAAAAACAATTATACAAGTAATCTTCATAATACCATTTTAAGATAATGCTTACATGAAATACAAATTGATTTAATACTAGCTGATTTAATTATACAGAGGCAAGTGTGGAAAAAGCAATATCAAATACATTTTTTAGAAATGAGGAGTAAAATTATGTTCAATAAAAATTAAAGGAATAAAAGTTTTCTTTAGAAAAAATTTTAAAAAGATAAATTTTGTAAAGGCTAACAATGGATAATTGTCTTTAGGAGACAAATCTACTACAAATATATTTATGTTCTTGGTTATAAAGAGTAAAACTTTTGGTTTTTACCGCTCCAAAATCACTAAAAATAATTTTCAGGTAATATCATAAGTCATAAAGAGTGAGAAATGTAAAAATTAATAGTGTTTAAAATTGTGACTTTTGATAGAAATGATTTATCAATACATTTATGAGGCATTAGTCAAAAATATATTCTATCAAATATGTATAATAAATTTTATATTTGTGTTGACTGAATATGGGTATTTGAAATGTTAAAATTATTAATATAGCAGTACATTATTAAAAAGCTAGACAGTGTGCCAAGTTTCTTATAGTTGATAAATTCCATCTACCATACCCACAAATAGTTCACAAAAATCTTGCATAGATAACTTTTCCAAACAGTATTTCAAATTCTTTAAACTCACAATTAATTTCAAGGTTGAATTTAGCATTTTATCTCAAAATATGTAATTATAATTTCTACCAAACGAACATACATACTCACATAATCCTTTATATGTGCCCAGAAGTATGCCACTTGGCTCAGCCCTGCATATGATGGTTTCATTCTGATTATTTTAATAAGATGGCTTACAGGTTATGTGTATATATGCTGAGGTATAGTTAGTGAAAACAGTTCTATTATTATGTTTAAGCAGAGTGAAATGCCTCATAATGCCAAAACCTAAACTATAAATCAGTAAAATTGTAATATTATCTAGATTTAGGGAGATAATACCAAAAGTGGTAGCTAAAAGCCTACCTCTGTGAAATAATTAAAGAGAGGAAGGACACAAGAGTAGAAGGAGGACTTATGAAATACTTTGTGTCATTTGGGTATAAAAGAAAGTTAAACTGAAGAAACATGAAGGTACATAAATCTATATCAATTATTAAATGAATATTCTTTGTGGTAGTAAAATCATTACTGTATTTTCCTCATGTTAGCAATTTATAGACAAAGAAATCTAAATTGTCAAGAGCCCTTCTATTACATAGTTTCCCTCCACACATATCATAAGTTGTTTGATTTCGTTTATAAGTTTTATTTTCCCTATGTTGCCCTTTTTTCTTATTCTTTCTTTCTTTCTTTCTTTCTTTCTTTCTTTCTTTCTTTCTTTCTTTCTTTCTTTCTTTCTTTCTTTCTTTCTTTCTTTCTCTTTCTCCTTCCTTCCTTCCTTCCTTCCTTCCTTCCTTCCTTCCTTCCTTCCTTCCTTCCTTCCTTCCTTCCTTCCTTCCTTCCTTCCTTTCCTTTCTTTCCTTTCTTTCCTTCTTTCTTCTCTCTCTCTCTCTTTCTCTCTTTCTTTCTTTTAACATCAACAGTTTGTTTCTGTCTATGCACTGATGCTGGTCAGATCATGGGAGACTAGCTCTTGCTAGCTAAACAAGAAGTATGATGAAATTTGATGAACTGAATATTTGGTAGAAGTTAGTCCAGATAGTAGACAAAGCCATTACAAAACACATATTGTCTGCCCCATATATGTGATCTGTTCTTCCAAGTTAGCAAGATCTGTTCATTGAAGTTATAGATTCCGCAGAAAGTCTGATTTCTTTACCTCCTGAGTTTTTTTTTTTTTTAATTTTTATTAACATATAATGTATTATTTGCCCCAGGGTACATGTCTGTGAATCTTCGGGCTTACACATTTCACAGCACTTAATAGCACATACCCTCCCCATTGTCCACAACCCAGCCACCCTATCCCTACCCCACCACCCACCCCTCCCCCCCGGCCACCCTTAGTTCATTTCTTGAGTCTAGGAGTCTCTTATGGTTTGTCTCCCTCCCCTGAGTTTTTATGCAGACAAGTCAAGTCACCTTTCCTTTGCATCAAAGGATGATAAACATTCCTTCAGAATGCACGTTCTTTCCATATTTGTGCAGAATATTTATTCAGATTATATTTAACCTGGGCTAATTTAAAAGTCTCCCCTTTCCCATAACATGGCTTTGCCTTTAACTATCAGAAAGCAAAGACTGCAAACATTTTTAAAATATGGATAGTTCCTCACTGAGGTTTATGGGACCATCAATATGTTTAATCATGTATTTTTCAAAGTTGACTGTCAATATCGATTCACCTTTCATCATTTTAACACAAATTTCATATCATGGCTCACTCGATAGAATTAAAAACAAAAAAATACCATGCCAGGCTTAATTTCAGTGACTTTACTCTGTGTGAATTTAATCTTGGCTATGTATTTTCTCTCTTTTTGTGTGAATATTCCTGAATGACATTTACATGATTTCAAGCAAAATCCAACATTGTAAGTCAAGACCTCTCGATCTCAGTGAAAACTAAGCTCAGTAGTTTTAGAGCGGGGAGGAGACCATAGAAGAGTTACATCACACTTCTGATGTGACACCTGTTCTTATTTAATTAAATTATTTAATTAAATTAACTCGAATATACATAATATATTCATTGTCTACCTCCTTCTCACATTTTTGTTCTTTTCTCCAGCACAAAAGCTTAGATTTTGTGTTGGGTATCACAAGACTGAGCACGGTCTATTTTTAAAATTTTCTCATCTCAAGTTATTTTAAGTTGTTAAAGTTTATTTTGTTCATATACATATATATAAATATATGTATGTGTATATCTATATATAAATGTATATGTGTAAATAATACAAATATAAATATAACTCAATGAATACCCTGGTGTTCTGGCGTTCCTTCACCATAACATGTCTCACTGAAAACCTCCAGACAATGAGTGGATCAAATGCCATCCACATAAATGAATGCTCTAGATTCACTATAGAAATATCACCTACATGTTTTATAAAGTTGACTAGTTCCTTGATCCTGCAAATGAAAGATGCCTTGCTAATGTCCACACGTATTTAGAAGTATTGATAAGTCTTTTACTTGTACTGATTTTTTTCTGACATATGGGTCTGAGAGAGCCTGAGCTCTTTCCCATCTCCTCTAGAAAGGGAAAAACAGATGTTGGCAAATGAAAATCACAGTGTTCAAAAAAAATTAATCATAAAATGCATTGGGCATAGAAGAACTTGTAAATAACACATTCATTGCAATGGCTCACTGGCATGAATATTTGTTATGAGAATAATTCATATGATTGTTATAGGACTATAAAGCTTACATTAAGACTGAAAACATCTCTGTCCTTGAATTGTGGTCTCTTTGAGACCATTTGGAATGTGATAAATGAAGGAAATCTCACTTCAAGAATTTTTAAAAATCCAAAACATTGGAGATTTGCTTTACGACCTATTGGGCTTTTTTTTAACTGTGTCCCACTTAAAAGCAATGACACTGAAGTGGAGATAGTGTGTGCTTACACAAATATGCTGATACACAGGTGTGTATAATTAAACTTCCACTAGAAATACCAAGAAATCTGTGAGCATGGAGGAGGAAAAGAAAAACCTGATAGCTTAAGAATAATTTTTCAACTAAATAATGAAAATTATTCTGTCTATGCCATAATTAATGTCAACTTTGCATTGGAAAATGGACGTAAATTATGCAAACTATATCTTCATTATATTTAAATGAAATCTAATAATAACACTTGCAACACATATACATTTAACATTTTCTTTTCAGACAAAAACAAATTTGACAAATCATTTTCTTGTTTTCTTTCAGAGTCCTCCCAACTTTAAATGTCAGGTGTTCTGAGAAATCACCTCTAGACCTCCTCAAAATTTTTGCTAGTAAAGCACACATAATTAAAGAGGAAATAATTACCAACTTTTTTAATCCATGTAAAAAACAGGTAACCTCATATTAAAAAGGCATTGCTAAAAGCTCAGTTGGATGAAGCATGTTATACTTTTAGTTTCCCTAAATCCTCATCATAAATCTTGCTTTGGAATTATCAAGAGCCCTTAGACAGAAGATAGATCAAACTCTCCACCTTACACCTCTAGAATGTTGTGATTAATATGGGCAGAAGATTGTGTCTAGGCCAGGAAGAAAGAAGCAGATAGAACACTATATTTGAATGAAGGAGGATTTTAAAAAGATGTTCTGGATCTTTCTTTGAAACAAATTAGTAAAAGGCGATCACAATTTATTAAAGATCACATTCCAATCAATCAGTATAAGCATGTTTCTCCTTTGGGGAGGATGAGTTAACAGGATAGAGTCTTACAGGAATTATCTCCCTTGTTCCAGAGGCTAGAATCTGGAGCAAAATCATCAATAGCACCTGAGCATCCTTTTCCAGTATTTCTGTCATATTAGATTATTTGCATAATAATCTTTTTGGTATTAGGAGAGCAAAACATTTATTCAACATTTTATTCAATATTCATTATTATCAACATTATTCAACCTTTGGTTCAATTTTCCTCTATTGTTACTTTATCATCTCCATTGGTCTTTAAGAACACCAGTAACTTTATATATAAATATAACATATATAAAAATATATGTATGTACATATATATACACACATATTTATAGTACATATATATTTGTGGCACATATGTATATGTGTATATATATATGTATATGTATGTAGATAGATGATAGATAGATAGACAGATAGAGGTACAGGAAGTCAACTTGGACATTTCAGTAATGGGTGAGAGAAATGAAGTATCAGGGCAACAGTACAGGGCTCATCAAGAGAAGAGAAGAGTGTGTAAAGAACTTTTGTTTCTCTCTAGAACAAAACACCAAAGGCTAAAAGAGCCCTTGTATATACAGAATAAGGCAATGTTGCTTCACTCCTAAACAGGTTTCTGACTGGATGGTGAAATAAGACAGAGAGGGGCAACAGGGATGGGAGTGAAGAGTGTGCTTCCTGAAAAAAAAAAAAAAAGAAGGGAAGAAGGTAAGAGGGGGCTTCTCTCAGCACAAATCTATAGGCAGGAGCTGGAGACACATACACAGGGGACAGATAGAAAGGAACCTGTAGGTTCTGGCTGTCCATGGGGGAGCAGGTGGATGCAGAAAGCTGATAGTGTTCACCTGCCCCAGCCTCCTGGGTCCCTGCTCTTTGGACTCTAGCCTGGAGCAGGTTTCAGAGTGAGGACATTGGCCAGGGAGACTAATGGCCAGACAGATGTGAAGTTTAGATTTCCAAGAAGATTGGCAATGTTGGGGTAACTGGGTGATCCAGTCAGTTAAGTGTCTGCCTTCAGCTCAGGTCATGATCTCAAGGTCCTGGGACTGATTCCTGGGAAAGAGCGAAAAGTTTTTAGACTTTATAAATAAAAACTTATAAATACATGGAGGAGGGGGTTCCTGCTCAACAGGGAGTCTGCTTCTACTCTCCCTCTGCTCCACCCCACTGCCTGTGTTCTTTTTCTCAAATAAGTAAACTCTTAAAAAAAAAAATTGGCAATGTTTACATTTCTACCAAATTTCCATTTTCTTATGTGTGGGCACATGTAAGAGATTCTTATTTTAATAAATGAACAATACCTAAAAACACTGAATTTTTGATACTATGTTATATCTGAAACATAAAAGGAAATAAAATGTTAGGACCACTATCTTCCTTTTCTTTGAAATCATACCCCACTTCTTACTGTATGTAGAACTCAAGTATATTCAAATGTTGAATAAGGAGAAAATGAAAGTCGTAAGTCTTGGTCCTCTTGGGCCCTCACTGCTACTTTACACATATTTTCATAAAATGCAGTAATTTAAGAAGTTTATGAACCCAGACGGTAAGAGGCTGGGAAGTTGTCAAGCTGTGCCAAGCTGTGCTAACAAGAAACAGAACAAACAGAAGATCAACAACTCTTCTTATACCTTAGAAAAAATGAGGACATAAAGTACTACCTAAAAATCAAGAGATATGGGTAAATTTAGAGAATCACAGATTACAAGAGAAACATCCACCTAAACAATTCCAGGTAATGAAACCAGAATTATCATTGGCAGGAGCTCCAGTGTGGCTCAGTCAGTTAAGCTTCTGACTTTTTTTTTTTTTTCCTTGCCTATCTGTCTTGTTGCTTTATTTTTTTCCCAATTACATTTGCTTTATTTCTTCAGTGTCACAAGATTTATTGTTCATGCACCACACCCAGTGTTCCATGCAATACATCCCCTCCTCAATACCCACCATCAGGCTCTCCCAACCCCCACCCACTCCCCACCAAAACCCTCAGTTTGTTGTTCAGAGTCCACAGTCGCTCATGGTTCATTGCCCCCTCTGTTTTCCCCCCATTAACCCTTCCTTTCCTTCTCACAACGCCCTCCATGTTTTTCTTTATGCTCCACATGTGAGACCATAAGATAATTGACTCTGTCCGCTTGACTTATTTCACTCCACATAATCTTTTGCAGTCCCGTCCATGTCGATACAAAAGTTGGGTATTCATCCTTTCTGATGGAGGCATAATACTCCATTGTATATATGGACCATATCTGCTTTATCCATTCATCTGTTGAAGGGCATCTTGGTTCTTTCCACAATTTGGTGATTGTGGCCATTGCTGCTATGAACATTGGGGCATGTGTGGCCCTTCTTTGGGCCATCTGCTTGTTTGGGGTAAATAACCAGTAGTGCAATTGCAGGGTCATAGAGTAGCTCTATTTTTAATTTCTTCAGGAATCTCAACACTGTTTTCCAAAGTCGTTGCACCAACTTGCATTCCCACCAATAGTGGAAGAGGGTTCGCCTTTCTCTACATCATCTCCAACATCTGTTGTTTACTGTTTTGTTGATTTTGGCCATTCTAACTGGTGTAAGGTGGTATCTCAGTGTGGATTGATTTGAATCTTCCTGATGGCTAAAGATGATGAACATTTTTTCATGTGTCTGTTAGCTATTTGTATGTCTTCTTTGGAGAAGTGTCTGTTCACATCTTATGCCCATTTTTTGACCTGATTATCTGTTTTGTGAGTGAAGAGTTTGAGGAGTTCTTTATAGAGCTTAGATATCAGACCTTTGTCTGTAGTGTCATTTGCAAATATCTTCTCCCATTCTGTGGGCTGCCTGTTTGTTTTATTGACTGTTTCCTTCACTGTGCAGAAGCTTTTTATCTTGATGAAGTCCCAAAAGTTCATTTTTGCTTTTGTTTCCTTTGCCTTTGGAGACATGGCCTGAAAGAACTTGCTGTGGCTGATGTCGAAGAGATTACTGTCTATGTTCTTCTCTAAGGTTTTGACAGATTCCTGCTTTACATTGAGGTATTTTATCCATTTCGAGTTCATCTTCGTGTATGGTGTGAGAGAATGGTCAAGTTTCATTCTTCTATAGATAGCTGTCCAATTTTCCCAGCACCATTTATTGAAGAGACAGTTTTTATTTCCACTGGATGTTTTTTCCTGTTTTGTCAAAGATTATTTGACCATAGAGTTGTGGGTCCTTTCAATGCCAAAATTCCACCGGCTTTTTTCAAAGGGCTGGAACAAACAATCCTAAAATTTGTATGGAACCAGAAAAGACCCCTAATTGCTAAGGAAATGTTGAAAAAAAACAAGGGCACCTGGGTGGCTCAGTCGTTAAGCATCTGCCTTCGGCTCAGGTCATGATCCCAGGGTCCTGGGATCGAGCCCCGCATCGGGCTCCTTGCTCGGCAGGAAGCCTGCCTCTCCAGCTACCATTCCCCGTGCTTGTGTTCCCTCTCTTGCTGTGTTTCTCTCTGTCAAATAAATAAAATCTTAAAAAAAAAAAAAAAAAGCTGGGAACATCACATTGCCTGATTTCAAGCTTTACTACAAAGTGGTGATCACTAAGCTTCTGACTCTTGATCTTGGCTCAGGTCATGATATTAGGGTTATGAGACTGAGCTCTGCTTTGGCTCTACACTGAGTGTGGAGCCCATTTAAAATTCCTCTCTGTCCCTCCCCATCTCTACAGAAACACGAACTATTATTGACAAATTGCTGGAGATTCAGAGTGAATTATTCTGAGTTAAAAAAAATACTGAGGGAGACCCAGTAATTGGAGTTCTACTTAGATCTTTCTTCTGGCACAAAGAGAGGAAAAGAGATTATTTTGAAATATACCAGGACATTTTATACTTCTTTAAAAGGTCAGCCTTCGGGGTGCTTGGGTGGCTTAGTGGGTTAAAGCCTTTGCCTTTGGCTCAAGTCATGACCTCAGAGTCCTGGGATAAAGCCCAGCATTGGGCTCTCTCCTCAGCAGGGAGCCTGCTTCCCTCTCTCTCTCTGCCTGCCTCTCTGCCTACTAGTGATCTCTCAATCTCTCTATCAAATAAATAAATAAAATATTAAAAAAAAAGTCAGCCTTCAGGGGAAACTAATTACCTTGATCCTAACCAGCTGGAGTATTATCAGAGCCTAACTGATCTGAGATAAAAGAAATAGCTAGCTCAGAGCACCTGGATGGCTCAGTGGTTTAAGCCTCTGCCTTCAGCTCAGGTCATGATCTCAGGGTCCTGGGATTGAGCCCTGCATCAGGCTCTCTGCTC
>CM053615.1:29706102-29720219 GCA_028646535.1 Procyon lotor
ATCACAACCAACACCAAAGAAATACAAACAATTATAAGAACATATTATGAGCAACTCTACACCAGCAAATTAGACAATCTGGAAGAAATGGATGCATTCCTAGACACACATAAACTACCAAAACTGAACCAGGAAGAAATAGAAAACCTGAACAGATGCATAACCAGTAAGGAGATTAAAGCAGTCATCAAAAATCTCCCAATAGACAAGAGCCCAGGGCCAGATGGCTACCCAGGGGAGTTCTACCAAACATTTAAAGAAGAATTAATACCTATTCTTCAGAAATCATTCCAAAAATTAGAAATGGAAGGGAAACTTTCCAAACTTATTGTATGAGGCCAACATTACCTTGATCCCCAAACCAGACAAAGACCCCATCAAAAAGGAGAATTACATACCAATATCTTTGATGAACTTGGATGTAAAAATTCTCAACAAAATACTAGCCAATAGGATACAACAGTATATTAAAAGGATTATTCTCCACGACCAAGTGGGATTTATTTTTGGGCTGCAAGTTTGGTTCAACACCCACAAATCAATCAATGTGATACAATACATTAATAAAAGAAAGAACCAGAACCATATGATACTCTCAATGATGCTAAAGCATTTGACGAAGCACAACATCCTTTCTTGATCAAAACTCTTCACAGTGTAGGCACAGAGGGTACATTCCTCAATATCTTCAAGGCCATCTCTTCACAGTGTAGGCATAGAGGGTACATTCCTCAATATCATCAAGGCCATCTATGAAAAACTCACAACGAATATCAATCTCAATGGAGAAAAACTGAGAGCTTTTCCCCTATGATCAGGAACATGGAAGGGATGTCCACTATCTCAACTATTATTCAACATAGTACTAGAAGTACTAGCCTCAACAATCAGACAACAAAAAGAAACCAAAGGCATCCAAATTGGCAAAGAAGAAGTCAAACTCTCACTCTTTGCAGAGGATATGATACTTTTTGTGGAAAACCCAAAAGACTCCACTCCAAGACTGTTAGAATGCCTACAGGAATTCAGTAAAGTGTCAGGATATAAAATCAATTCACAAAATTCAGTTGCATTTCTATATACGAACAGCAAAACAGAAGAAAGAGAAATTAAGGAGTTGATCCCATTTACAATAGCACCCAAAACCATAAGATATCTAGGAATACACATAACCAAAAAGGCAAAGAATTTGTATTCAGAAAAGTATAAAGTGCTCATGAAAGAAACGAAGAAGACACAAAGAAATGGAAAAAGGTGGGACACCTGGGTGACTCAGTTGGTTAAGCAGCTGCCTTCAGCTCGGGTCATGATCCCAGGGTTCTGGGATCGAGTCCCACATCAGGCTCCTTGCTCAGCGGGGAGCCTGCTTCACCCTCTGCCTCTGCCTGCCTCTCTGCCTGTTTGTGCTCTCTCTGTCTCTTTCTCTCTCTCTCTCTCTCGCTGACAAAAAAATAAATAAAATCTTTTAAAAAAAAAAAAGAAATGGAAAAACGTTCCATGTTCATGGATTAGAAGAACAAGTATTGCGAAATGTCTACGCTACCTAAAGCAATCTACATATTAAATGCAATCCTTATCAAAATACTATCAACTTTTTTCAAAGTAATGGGAAACACAATCCTAAAATTTATATGGAACCATAAAAGACCCTGAATAGCCAGAGGAATGTTGAAAAAGAAAACCAAAGTTGGCAGCATCACAATTCCAGACTTCAAGCTCTATTACAAAGCTGTAAACATCAAGACAGTGTGGTACTGGCACAAAAATAGACACAAAGATCAATGGAACAGAATAGAGAGTCCAGAAATGGACCCCCAACTCTAGGGTCAATTAATCTTCGACAAGGCAGGAAAGAATATCCAGTGGAAAAAAGACAGTCTCTTCAACAAATGGTGTTGGGAAAACTGGACAGCCACATGCAGAAGAATGAAACTGGACCAGTTCCTTACACCACACACAAAAATAGACTCAAAATGGATCAAAGACCTCAATGTAAGGCAGGACTCCATCAAAATACTGGAAAAGAACACAGGCAGCAACTTCTTTGACTTCTGCAGCAGCATCTTCTTCCTAGAAACATCTCCAAAGGCAAGGGAAGCAAGGGCAAAAATGAACTATTGGTAGTTCATTAAGATCAAAAGCTTTTGCACAGCAAAGGAAACAGTCAACAAAACCAAAAGACAGGGACCAGCTTGGATTCTCCTAACTTTTCAGGATTGTCCTTCATACCCGGACTTTGTCAGACAGCATGAGAAGCTTGGTCTGTGCCAGTGATCCAAAGGGGCATGTGTACCCGAATGTTTATAACAGGAATGCCCACAATAGCCAAACTATGGAAAGAACCTGGATGTCCATCAATAGATGAATGGGTAAAGAAGATGTGGTATATACATACAATGGAACAATGGAATACTATGTGGCCATCAAGAGAAACAAAATCTTGCCATTTGCAATGACATGGTGGAACTAGAGGGTATTGTGCTAAGTGAAATTAGTCGATCAGAGAAAGACAATCATCATATGATCTCTCTGATATGAAGAATTTGAGAGGCAGGGTGGGGGGGTTGGGGGTGGGGGAGGGAAATGAAACAAGATGGGATCAGGAAGAAGACAAACCATAAGAGATTCCTAAACTCACAAAACATATTGAGGGTGGCTGGGGGGTGGGGGTGTAGGGATAGGGTGGCTGGGTTATGGACGTTGGGGAGGGTATGTGCTATGGTAAGTGCTGTGAAATGTGTAAGCCTGATGATTCACCGACATGTGCTTGGAGCAAATGATACATTATATGTTAATTAAAAAAAAATGGTGTTCATCACAAGTGCCCTCCTTAATACTTAACACTCATTTAATCCACCCCCTGCCCACCTTTCCTCCAGCAACTCTCATTTTGTACTCTATAATTAAAAGTCTTTTTTTATGGTTTGCTTCTCTCTTTGCAATGGATAAGCTTCTTGAAGATACTCTATCCAAAAATATAAAAACCACATCCAGAAAGATGAAGTGATAATTAGTGGGGGGAGAGAGAGAGGAAGAGAGAAAAACAAAGACAAAGAAAGAAAGAGGAGAGAGAGAGAGAAGGAAGAGGTGGAAAGCAGTATGCATATCTTCATGGCCTTGGTTTAATTTATCCTTGATAGAAGCTCAAGTCTTTTGTTTGGAACAAAGAACAGATAGATTTTCAATTCTTGCATGTTTATTTAAATTGGGGTTTTGTCACTTACAAATTGGTACCCAGCTACTATACAAGATTCTCAGTTGTGTTCATATTTTGGATATCAGGAAAATCATTTGGGGAAAAAGAAATCCAACCAGAATTGTGTAAATTCATTCACATATTTATTCATCCAGCATATATGAAGCATATGTTTAAACCTGGAACTAAGTCTATTTGGAAACATAGTCAAACTGGATATACAAAGGTCTCTGCTTGCATAGTTCTCCCAATATATGGCAATTATACACATCATTACAATGGAAGGTGGTACATTCTTTAAGAACCATATACAAGGGGCATCTGGGTGGCTCAATGCATTAAAGTCTCTGCCTTCGGCTCAGGTCATGATCTTGGGGTCTTGGGATTGAGCCCCACATTGGGCTTTCTGCTCAGCAGGGAGCCTGCTTCCCCCTCCCTGTCTGCCTCTCTGCCTACCTGTTATCTCTGCCTGTCAAATAAATAAATAAAATCTTTAAAAAAAAAAGAACCATATACAAAGCACTAAAGGAACACAGAAAATAGACAATGTAACAACTGTCAGTTCCAAATTGCCTTTGAAAAGTTATCTCATCCTCAAATATATAATTAAATCATTAATAAATGATATTTGATAAAATATAATAATTTCAGTAATATGTACTAAATACATATTGAAGAATCTGGAAAATTGCCTGAGTTTCATGTTGAGATCAATATGGTGCCTTATAAAGACAATAGAATCAAGTCAAAACACTGGAATGTCTCTCAACCATCCATAAAGACTAGAATCACTTATGGAACTTTAACTAAGTACCTATAGGTAGTACCCACCCTAAATGGTTGTGTTTCATTAATCTGGAGTAGGTATTTAAATTGCTGCAAAGTAAAAAAATTAAAAAAAATAAATTGCTGCAAAGTAATTTTGTTGGTCTTCCAGGATGGATAATCACTGACCTAGATTAAATATTTCTTGGAAATTAGCAGAAATGCATGAAAGGATCCTTTCTTTCTCTCTGTAGTATTGGGAATTTCAAGGCAGTGCATGGAAATTTGCATGTATATGAAGTCAAACATCTTGACACCTACTTTCTGTTCATAATGATCACCATAGTGAATAGTGAAAAGTAATGGAAAATTGTTTTTCCAAAAGACTTCTGTTGGAGGAATTCACTGAGATGAATTCACTGAGATGACATGACCTCCAGTTGACTTCTGAGCTGGACTCTGGCAATCAGAGGCTCCTCACTGTCTCCCTCCTTGGAATCTTCACTCTACTTGCCTTTTGCTTGCTAGAAGCTGCCCAAGACTTGAGATGGGGGTATGTAGATACCATCTGAATGGTATATGTGACTCAGCCCAGTTAAGGCCTCTGTATAAACTTTCAGATTCTGATGGGAGGGTGCAGCAATCTCTTCTCTTGCAGTTGTCCAAGACAGACTGCTAAATTCCCTTGCTTGATATACCTGCCACCTAGCCACCTGGAGTGGTCTCTTTCTTCAGTCCCTCCTTCCCCTCCTTGTGCTGGGGTCAATTTGTGAACAACAGTTTCATTAATGACAACAAAAATTGTAACTAATAAAAATGTGTAGGACAAAATTGTTATTGTAACTAATAAAAATGTGTAGGACAAAATTGTTATTGATGTGCTATGATATGATAACTATATATATTATTTTATGTTGCACATATATAATTTTTTCATTTTACTGAAAAACTTTGCTGCTCATCTGAAAGTTTTATTAAAACATAAGTAATCACTGTTTGCATCTTAGAGATTCAATATTCACTTGGTGATGTTCTTTGGTATGTGATTTACATAAACACTAGTGATTCTGTTTACAGTGGCTTTGGTCTAGATGACTTGAAAAAAGAACGTTGAACACATATTTTTATAAAACTGAGACTGCAAGTGTTTCATTGAACATGTAATTCTATGTACCCAGTAATGTTATGTTGTAGGGAAAAGTGAATCACATTTTGTGAATTCTAACTTGCTGAAGCAAGCCTAACGTATAAGCAATAATACCTGTGCAATATTGTGTAATGAAATGGAAATTGTTAAATGTTCTTAAAAATACTGTGTTCTGTAGAATGACATATTTCTTGAATGCTAGGTTCAAAACTAAGGTGAAAATTACTCAGATAAAAATTACATCTGTATGTCTTTTAAATATTCTACAACATATGCTACAGTAACGTTTTTGTTTGTTTGTTTGTTTTGTTTTGTTTTTAAGATTTTATTTATCTGACAGAGAGAAACACAGCGAGAGAGGGAACACAAGCAGAGGGAGTGGTAGTGGGAGAAGCAGGCTTCCCGCAGAGCAGGGAGCCCGATGCGGGGCTTGATCCCAGGACTCTGGGATCATGACCTGAGCCGAAGGCAGACGCTTAACAACTGAGCCACCCAGGCGCCCCTACAGTAATGTTTATGGAAAAATGATTTTAAAACAACTGAGCTAGAGAATAGATAGTAATGAAAAAAATACTATATGCAGATAATCTTTCAAACTATTTTGACTTTATGATTACCACTAAGTAATAATTATATAAATGTATATTAAGCACTAGGCACATTTCTAAGTACTTTTCATGAATTAATTCATCCTTCCTCTCTGAATGCACTGAAATATTCTTTTTTTGCACTGAAATATTCTTATGATTAAACAATATTCCTAATATTATTATCAAATGCAATTAATGGATCACGTGGTAACAGTATGTTTAGCATTGGAAGAAACTTCCACTCTCAAAATGTTTTTGTATTAGAGTCTTTGTCATATTAATCACTATTTTAAATTCCCTGTCTGATAATTCCAACATCTGTAGCATATCTGTTCGTTTCTGATGCTGTGCCATCAGATTTTGTTTTTTGGTTTTTGCCTTTTAATATGCCTTTTAAATCTTAAAATTTTTTGTTGAATGTCAGACATGATGTATCAGAAAATAGAAATTGAGCTATTTGGGCCTTTCTGTGAGCATTTATTTCTCTCTAGAATTTGGGGTGTTATAATGTTTGCATGACTGTAGGCCCCCAAAGATTCAAATTCCTCCAGTATCCTTGCATTGGTCTCTGTGTTGTCTTTGGGCTTTCCTAAGAGCTACTCTTTAGAAGAGGACTTTACTGTAACCTCTGTTACCATACTGGGTTTCTGTTGGTGTGGTGGCTAGGCATGAGGAAGGGGAAGGATTCTATAATATTATGATTAAATCTCAGCATTATAGTGAAAATGTGTCTCTGAGTTGTGGCTTTGTAAGCATTTCTCAGCTTCCCCCCACCCCACCTTGGGTGAGACAGAATGGCCAAAGGGGCATAAAGTTGGGGAAATGACCTTTCCTTAGATCCAATAAGGCTTTGATAAGGTCTTTTTCCTGCAGAGTCAGTCTATGTATGGAGAAAGCTCTAAACCTATTTTACACTTGTTACTTTTCCCCCCTCTGACAGATTCATGATGGGAGTTTTCTTGGCAACTCTTCATAAGACTCTGGTTGGTTTTCTGGAGATGAAACTCACAAAAGTTTGTGTTCTTCCAAGACTCTAGCCTCAAGAGTTTCTCACACTTACCTTCATAGTCTATATTCATCCTCTGGCAATTCAGCAAAATTACTTTTTATAAACTCTCCCTTTCAGTTTATGACTCCAGCTGTTTCTTCTCCAGGTTAAAAGCTAACTTCCAGCTGTGACTCCATGGATTTACCTGTCTCTCTGGCTTTCCAAGAGATAGCTCCCTTATAAACTCAGTTCTTTGATGTCTCCAAGATAGGGCATCGCTTTTCATTTTGTTCAGCTGTTTCTTATTATAAGAAGGAATCTAAAACTTCCAAGTTCTTTACATGCTAGCACTTAAACCAGAAATCACGGATTTGTATTTTCTAAAAGCTATATTTTAATTAATATTTCCAATTTATTTATTTTTTTTAAGATTTTTTTTAAAATTTATTTGACAGAGAGAAACACAGCGAGAGAGGGAGCACAAGCAGAGGGGAATGGTAGCGGGAGAAGAAGGCTTCCTGCCGAGCAGAGAGCCTGATGTGGGGCTCGATCCCAGGACCCTGGGATCATGACCCGAGCCGAAGGCAGACACCTAACGACTGAGCCACCCAAGCACCCAAATATTTCCAATTTAAATACAATATTGTAATATTTTTCATATCTTTAATGATTTTTGTATTTATCTTTTCTCTAATATGGAACATTTATTTTACTAGAAATATTAATATATTTATTTGTGTTATCCTATTACATTCTCAAAAAAATTTAAAGTTATAATACCACTATTGTAGCTCAAGATTTCTTGTCAAAACTTTTGTCCTTGGAATATGTATCACAAAGGCTGTGTGGTCAGACTATTGTATTCAAATTTATCACAAAACACTTACTGTCTCTTTGCAGCTGTGTTAACTATCTGATATATAGTTCTGTTCATTTTTTCTCTTTTTTATTTTATTTATTTTATTTTTTTAAGATTTTATTTATTTATTTGACAGAGAGAAAGAGATCACAAGTAGGCACAGAGGCAGGCAGAGGGAGGGGGGAAGCAGGTCTCTGCCGAGCAGAGAGCCCGATGTGGGGCTCCATCCCAGGACCCTGAGATCATGACCTGAGCCAAAGGTAGAGGCTTAACCACTAAGTGACCCAGGGATCCTGGTTTTTTCTCTTATTTTAATTTTAGGCTTGTGTTTTTCTTAAAAATTGAATCTTATTTTTTTTTTTACTATGCGAAACACTGACATGGTTCAAAAATGAACTTTTAAAAATGGCATATTCAGAGAAATATTACTTACATTTATATCTCTTCTACTCATTCATCTTGCCCTCCCCATAACAAATCATTTTCAATATTTTGTCCTTTATCCTTTATTTCATGAATACATATTTTACTTTTTGCTGCTTATATTTTACACAATTTTAGTGAGCTAAAAGTATATATCTGTAACTACAGTTTTAAATAATAATATGTATTAGAATTAAACCCAAAATGTACATTTTATTTCTTTTAATAATAGTTATTTACTAATTCATCCTCCCCTGTATGCCCATATCATAGTTTATTCAACTAGTTACCTATTGTGGTGTTAAAGTTATGGATTGTTTCTAAACTTTGCCCTAATAAATAATAGTATAACAATACTCCTGTGCATGATACTGTTTTTTATTTGTAAAAGTGAATCAAACTCCACTCAGTAGAGGCTGTAACATTTTTAAATCCTCCACAACATATAAAAAATTCTATTTTCTACAACCTAGCCAATAGAGTATAACGGCAGGCTTTCTGATTTTATAAATCTGATAAAGAGAAATGGTATCACTATGAAGTTTTATGTGCTGTGGTTATTATTATGTTAAATGTAATTTCTCATTCATAGGGGCTACTTTTCTATTTTTCCCCCTATTCACCTTCACTTACAATTTTTTTTGGACAACTTTCTCTTTTGTTTCCATTTTTCAGAGTATATTATATAGCAGTCATTTTAAGGTTTTGTCTGTAATATCAACAGATAATATTTTGTTCAAGTCCTTCCTTTGGCTGTTGCCTTTTCTGCAATTTGGTTTTATTAGTTTTAATTTTATACTATGATATTTATAAATTTATTTTATTTCTTTTGAATTTTAAATAGAAGAATGTTGCACAAGCACATAAAAAGTAGCTGTACTTTCTAGTATCAGTATGCATAACTGGATAGATCAATGAGAGCCTCCTATTGATTGCTATTTAGATGATATTCAACTTTACTCAATATTGGGTCCATTTGATCTGAGACAAAATAGTGTGCTGGAGGCTTATTAAGAAGTGCTCTTGAGATCAATACTTATAGATGCAAATGGACAAAGCCAGATTGGGCCAGAGGAAGTAGTTGGGACGTCATGAAGTCTCCACAAAGGCTCAGCCAACAAACTCAGAGCAGCAAAGCTGGAATGGCCCTTCAGAGTTATCCCATGTTACACTGATGGGGGCAACCACTTATACTCTTACATTTATTTGTCTCTGGATATAGTCTGACACCAGAAAGGGGGCTTGTTCTTGAAAGAGCCAGCTCCCTCTGGCCAAGACAATTTTTAGAAAGAGCTAACAACCAAGATCTGGCAGCTGGCAATACTCCAAGAAGCTTAGGGAAAGGTCTCTCAGTGCTGTAGGAGTTTCTGGGCAGTTTCCACATCTTTCTACTTGTCCTCTAGTCTCTGCTTTCTGAAGATGGCTGCTGATTTTTTAGTGTACAGCTACCAATAACTTTTATCTTTGTTGAGAATTATAGTAATTATAAAATATTCTACTTTTTTTAAAGTTAGCTCACCTTGTCATATTTAAAATTTATACTTGCTTAAGTTTTGTTTAAATTGTCTGATATATTTTGCTCATTCTTTGATTTTTATCCACTCATAAGACTTTGCTTTTAGTGTATTTTTACATAGAATATAGAGTATTTTGCTTTGTGAGCCATTCTGAAAAATTTTCTTCTTCTGAATGATTAGTTAAGCCAATTTACATTTGTTGATGGAATTTATGTTTGCCATTAGCTCTCTCATTCAGTTCCATGTTAAAAATACTCTACATTTAGCACAAATTTTTTACTATAAAGCCTAAATTTTTCACTGCTTGCAAAAGATATTTTGGTATTTAAAATGTTTCTACTTATATTATAATGATTACTTTTAAACTAATGATATTATCTGATGCTTAAACCCACTTTTCCTTACATAGACTGCACTCTTTGATTCATGACTTTTCTTCTTTGGTATTTAGTGTTTCACTATCTCCCATGTGGATGTCAATGAATTTACTCTATTTTTTCATATAGTATTTATGTGTATGTGTGTATGCATACACACATGTATGCAATAACAACACTGCCAGTCTCTGTAATTCATTTACATTCTTCTCAATTTTGGCTTAGCCTTAAAAATTATATATAACCAATGTTTTAAACTATATTTTTGTTTATGTTTCCTCATTCATCTTTGGATTAAAAGAAACTTTTTCTTTAGAAGGAAAAGCTCCTGGAAATAGTATGTTCTGATTCTTTCAGTTGTTTCACTTTTCATATTATTACTGATATAATTTGGGATTAAATATATCATTTTACTATTTATTTTCTACACATGATCTCTTTTCTTTTTTGAATCAGCTTCTTTCTAAGTATTTTAACTATTAAGCATTTCTCTTTATCTGTTTTTACTCATGTAAGCTTTCACTCTGCATTTGATGGTCCCCCTAGAAATTACATCACATGATCTTTAATAAATTTGAATATAAAATAATTTTTAAAATTTACTGAATAATGAGGAACCTTAGAAACACTTTAACATTATGCGTTCTCTTTTTAAATTACATGTGATTGTTACCATGCATTTTATTTGTCTCCATGTTATAAGCTCCACAAATACTTTCATTACTATTTTATTGGTCAATATTTTATTAAATTTACAGCTATATAAAAATTTTCCACTTCTCGTATTTGTTATTTCTCTTCAAACTCCCTTTCAGGTTATGTTTCCTTCTGAGTGAAGACTGTTCTTTTCCATTATATTTGGAGCAGTTCTGCTTCTGGTGAATTTTCTCTATTTTGTTTGGCTGAAAGTGTCTTTATTTAGCCTTCATTTTATCTTGAAAGTTATTTTCTTGAAGCATAAGGAATATAATTCTATAGTCTCTGGTTTCCATTCTTTCTTTTGAGATGCTAGCTGTCACTTTATTGATGTTCCTTTGAATTTTTTTCCAGAGACTCCGCTCCCCCTCCTTTCATATTGTTGTCTTTGTGTTTTATTTTCAGCAATTGTCATATGACATTTCTGGGTGCACTTTATTTGTGTTAATCCTGTTTGAGATTTATAGAGCTTTTTGATTCTGGACAAAAAGATTTTTTAAAATTAGGTTTGTAATTCCAGTAAATTGTAAGATATATTATTTCCTCTACCTATTTTTTTTAAGATTTTATTTATTTATTTGACAGGGAGAGAGAGACCACAAGTAGGCAGAAAGGCCGGCAGAGAGAGAGAGAGAGCGAGAGAGAGAGAGAGAGAGGGAGAGAAGCAGGCTCCCTGCTGAGCAGAGAGCCCAATGTGGGGCTCAATCCCAGAACCCTGAGATCATGACCTGAGCCAAAGGCAGAGGCTTTAACCCACCAAGCCACCCAGGTGCCCCTCCTCTACCCATTTTTAAGTGTTAACATATTTTTTCAGTCTAAAACTCTTGGTATAGTCTTTTTTTATTATTGAAAATAATAAGCACAGTCATTTTGGCCTGTGTCTGGTTTCTTCATATTTCTTCATGTCAATTTTTAAGATTTAACACTTTATTCTTTTTTAGTGCCATTTTAGGTTTACCAAAAACCTGAACAGTAGGTATATTTGTCATATACCTCCTGCCTCCACACATGGATAGCTTCCTCATTATTAATATTCCTTAGCAGGGTGATGCATTTTTTGAAATTGATGAGCCTACAGTGATGCATCATACTCACCCCAAATCTACAGTTTATGTTTGGGTTCATTCTTGGAATTGTATATTCCACAAAAAAGGCTTAGACAAATGTATATGACATGTCTCAATCATTATAGTATAGTACAGAGTATTTTCACTGTTCTAAAAATCTTTTGTGTTCTTTCCCTCTTCTCTAAGCCCTAGCAAACGCCAATATTTTTACTGTCTCCATAGCTTTGACTTTTCCAGATGTCATTTAGTTGGAATCATACAGGATTTTGTTTTATTAGGTTGGCTTCTTTTACTTAGTAATATACATTCAAGTTTACTCCACTTCTTTTCATGGCTTAATAGCTCATTCCTTTTTAGCACTCACTAAACAATATTCCATTATCTAGATGCATCACTGTTTATATATCCATTTACTACTGACAAATATCTTGGTTGCTTTCAAGTCTTAAAAAGTCCATACAACCCAAAGCAATCTACAAATTCAATGCAATACTTTTTTTTTTTATTCAATGCAATCCTTATCAAAATTGCAATAACATTAGCCACTCATAGAAGCTGAACAAATAATCCTAAAATTCGTTAGGAACCCCAGAGACCCCAAATATCCAAAGCAATCTTGAGAAAGAACAACACTGGAGGCATCATGCTCCCTGTTTTCAAACTATATTACAAAGCCATCGTCATGAAAACAGCATAGTATTGGCATAAAGAACAGACACATAGATCAACAGAACAGAAGAGAGTAGAAATAAACCATGTGTATATAGTTAATTAATTTATGACAAAAGTGCCAAGAATATATAATAGGAAAAAAAAAACAGTCTCTTCAAAAAATGGTGTTGGGGAAACTGATAGCCACATGCAAAAGAATGAAACTCAATCACTATCTTATAACATACCTAAAAATTAATTCAAAATGAGTTAAAGACTTGAATGTTAGACCTGAAACCATAAAACTCCTAGAAGAAAACATAAGTGGTAAGATACTTGACATAAGTCTTAGTGACGATTTTTTCTTTCTGACACCAAATACAAAAGCTACAAAAACAAACAAACAAAAAATAATCAAATGAGTCTACCTCAAATCAAAAAGCTTCTGCACAGCAAAGGAAACAAACCATCAACAAGAAGAACAGGCAACCTACTGAAAGGGAGAAAATGATTGCAAGAAGACATGCAGATGTTCAACTGGTACATGAACTGATGTTCAACATCATTAGTCATCAGGGAAATAAGAATCACACCCAAATGAGCTGTCGCTTTACACCTGTTAGAATGACTATTACCAAAAGACAAGCAATAACAAGTATTGATGAGGATATGGAGAAAAGGGAACACTTGTGAGCTCTTGATGGGAATGTAAATTTGTGTAGCCACTATGGAAGTTCCTCAAAAAGTTAGCAAGAGAGGGGCACCTGGGTGGCTCAGTGGGTTAAAGCCTCTGCCTTCAGCTCAGGTCATGATCTCAGGGTCCTGGGATCAAGTCCCACATTGGGGTCTCTGCTCAGCGGGGAGCCTGATTCCCCCTCTCCCTCTGCCTGCCTCTCTGCCTACTTGTGATCTCTCTCTCTGTCTAATAAATAAATAAAATCTTTAAAAAAATGTTAGCAATAGAACTACCATTATAATGTAGCAATTTCACTTCTGGGTATTTATCTGATACACCAATTCCACTTTTGAGAATTTACCCGCATATTTAACTCAAAAAGATATTATGCACCCCCATGTTCATTGTAACACTATTTACAATAATGAAAATGTGAAAACAACTGAACTGTCCGTGGATTGATGAATGGAGAAAGAAATTGTGGCATACATATACGATGGAATATCATTCAGCCATAAAAAAGAATGAAAATTTTTTTTAAGATAAAGTGAGTCAAAGAATATTAAAATCACAAAGTTTCACATGAAGTTTTTGTAATCTCCATAATAGCTTTAAGTGTCATTAAAAAAGTTTCTGAAAAGTTATTCTTTTGAAACTTATTGATAAATTTCAGATTTAACCCACTTACTGTGCATTTACCATATGCAATTTAACATAAAAATAAGTTTTCAATAAATTTATGGACTTTCAAAAAATAAAATATATAAAAAACATTTCATTTTGGAGGATTTATTTATTTATTTATTTATTTATTTATTTATTTATTTTTTAAAGATTTTATCTATTTGGCAGAGAGAAACACAGCGAGAGAGGGAATGCAAGCAAAGGGAATGGTAGTGGGAGAAGCAGGCCTCCTGCCGAGCAGGGAGCCCGATGAGGGGCTAGATCCCAGGACTCTGGGATCATGACCTGAGCCGAACGCAGATGCTTAACGACTGAGCCACCCAGGCGCCCCTGGAGGAATAATTTAAACATACTTTCAAATGTATTTTTATTTGACATGATAGTGGAAAATAAAAATATTATGTATATTGATAGGTAATAATCATGTATTTTGAGGTAATGTGTCATTTGTGGCTTAATATATTTGAATTTGAGATTTTAT
>CM053615.1:29720719-29741997 GCA_028646535.1 Procyon lotor
AGGAAGGGATGGAGAGGGAGACAAACCATAAGAGACTCCTAGACTCAAGAAATGAACTAAGGGTGACGGGGGGTGGGGAGGTAGGGATAGGGTGGCTGGGTTGTGGACATTGGGGAGGGTATGTGCTGTTAAGTGCTGTGAAATGTGTAAGCCCGAAGATTCACAGACATGTACCCTGGGGCAAATAATACATTATATGTTAATAAAAATTAAAAAAAAAAGTGCATCAAAACTGAGACTTATAAGTACAATTAATTGGATCATCTGTCAATGGCTGTTTTTTGGTTTTAATTCTTGTTCTGTAGGGTAATTTTTGATAGACCAGAATCATCTTTTTTCAGGAAGGGCTGAATCTTATTCTCTGGTAGACAAATAAGATAGGGATAGAACATCTTAATTTAATTAAAGGCTGAGCTGACTAGATTATGGGCTGGAGTTTTGTTAAGTTTGATTAAGCTTTACCTACTTCTGTGTAGTACCGCCAGGGGTCCTATCTGAGAATCTATAGTTTGTGGGGCCTCCTCTTCCTTAGAAGTTCTGAATTCCAGTATTTGTCTTCTCATCACTGTAAGATTGTCATAAACTACCATCTGTTTCCACATCATCCTGCTTAGTTTGGCAGAATTATCAATTCTGTAAAAGCCTCCTGAGAAAATCTGCTGAGGGCAGGGCTCCCTTACCCTCCATCTCCCTTCTCACTGAACTATCAACTCCCTCAAGTCCTGCCTATCTTGGGAGTGCCAGATTCCTTTCTTTGTTTCCCCAACTCTATGAGACCACTTAAGACTTCTGGTCTGTCAGCTACAACTACTGGATTTCTGGGGTGCCTGGGTGACTCAGTTGTTAAGTGTCTGACTTCGGCTCAGGTCATGATCCCAGGGTCCTGGGATTGAGCCCCACATCGGGCTCCCTGCTCAGCAGGAAGTCTGCTTCTCCCGATACCATTCCCTCTGCTTGTGTTCTCTCTCTCGCTGTGATTCTGTCAAATAAATTAAAATATTAAAAACAAACAAACAAACAAACTACTGGATTTCTCAGTATTTGTCCTGATAAATGACCAGAAAGGAAATCTGCTTCAGAATTTCAGCTCACACTGCTATTCTTTTCTTTCTGCAGTCTTGACTCTAGAAACATTTTTGTCTCAGCAGCTGTCTGGTGGCTTCAGAGATGTCTTTTCTACTCTTTTTTGATAGGATCATTAGCCTGATAGAAGTGACTCTTTGTGTCCAGAAACAAGATTGCTAAACAATTTGTTTGGATATATATGTTTGTAACACTTGGGAAGAGACTGAGTGATAAAGTAAGAAAAGCAGACTTATAATGCATCATGCATGCCATATTCAAACATATGATCTTTATAATGATATTCTGTTGAAAAAAAATTTTTTTTAAGATTTTATTTATTTGACAGAGAGATTAAGAGATTACAAGTAGGCAGAGAGAGAGGGGAAATCATGACCTGAGCCGAAGGCAGAGGCTTTAACCCACTGAGCCACCCAGGTGCCCCAGATATTCTGTTGAAAATTTTATTTTATTTTATTTATTTATCTGTTGAAGATATTTTAAGTAATGGAGGGTATATGGAATTTACATTTTAAAAAGACAAAGCTGCCACCATGTAATATTGTTTGGAAGTGTATGAGAATAGAAGTTTTCTATGAAAAACAATCCATTAGATTAAAAAAAGGGAAGCACTGGGAAAGTTTCATGGAGGATATTAGGAGATGGAAGGGAAAGGTGAAGGGGGGGAAATTGGAAGGGGAGTTGAGCCATGGAGACTGTGAACCCCAAGAAACAAACTGAGGGTATTGGAGAGGAGGGAAGTAAAGGGATGGGTGAGCCTGGTGGTGGGTATTAAGGAGGACACATGTTGCATGGAGCACCGGGTGTTATACATAAACAATGAATCTTGGAGCACTGCATCAAAAACTAACAAGGTACTGTATGGTGACTAACAGAACATAATTAAAAAAAAAAAAGGGGGAACCATTGGGAAACTATCAAAATCACCTTGAGGGGTGTTTTGTTGTATTGAGCTTTTAATGGAAAGGGAATTTAAAAGAGACCAGGAGAATCATTATTTGGGAATTTTGTTGAGAGAGGAATATTTCTTTAGAAGATATATTTCTTAGTGAGAAAACTATGATTTTCTCAAAAGGATTATTCTAAAATGTTAACCTGTCATCCTGAAAAGATAGACAAAAATGATGAAAGAAAGCCATAAGTAATATCTGGAAGGAGACAAGTACTAGCATTTTCTTAAACAATATTTTCTCTACTAGAAACCTTAAAACTGAGATTTTCACATATTTCTTACTCAGATTTGTAAAATGAAGTAACTCACTCCACTTTGGAAAATAAACTGCAAAGTGTGAGAATTGCTAGATGTAAACTTTGGTTTCATTACAAAAATATCATAAACATTTAATATTACACAGTAAAAGAAATATGTATGTCTGGTAAAAAAAAGTAATTTTTATATTCACAAATGATATAGAGTCATTGAAAATTCAAGAAGAATCTATGTATTCCTAATTTAAATCCTTAATTCTAATCATTTAAATAAAACTTTATAGACTGCACTATTTTATTTTAGTTTAGTACCCATTTCCTTCTTTCTTCTACTAAACTAATGAATCATTTTCATCATTATGTTCCCAACTTAGAAACATTTGGATGGTACAAAGACTTAATTGTTATAGATTGACAAACATATGAAATGGAGTCACTATTTGGACTATTAAGAAACCACCATTATTTATTTTCAAATGATCAACACACACAATTGTTAATAGGGCCAGCATATTCTATTCAACCTCTTTCCATAAAAGACAATAATTTATAAGTAGCAAATCCTAGTAGCACTGAAGTATTTAAGAACATATAATGGCAAAAAGCTATTTTAATCTTGGAAGAACACTGCACAACTCTTAGGACTCTGGATAACTTGGCAAGAAACTATAGGAATAGGGGCGCCTGGGTGGCTCAGTCATTGGGTGTCTGCCTTCGGCTCAGGTCATGATCCCAGGGTCCTGGGATCAAGCCCCACATCGGGCTCCTTGCTTGGCAGGAAGCCTGCTTCTCCCTCTACCATTCCTTCTGCTTGTGTTCCCTCTCTAGCTGTGTTTCTCGCTGTCAAATAAATAAAATCTTTAAAAAAAAAAAAAAGAAACTATAGGAATAAAAAAGTTTGAAGTCTCTCCTGGAAAGATCAGTTAATAAGTTTTTCTCCTATTTTGAGCTTGCCCAAGAAAAATTTAGCACATAATAATCATAACTGTGCTATTTTTCTTTGTGTATTTTAGTTGTGATAACATTTGTTATAAATTCAGCTGTCATCTGCTTTATGTTATTAAATTTCTTAGAAAATGTTTCTTTCACAAAGTAACAAAAATGGAAATACAGAAAAGGAAAAGAAAAAAATGCCAGCACATATGGTGTTTAGATTTTTAAGAGGTCCAGAATTGATTGAATAAAAGAATATTGTAATGAAATTTTACATTATTACATATTTCTGTCTAGTTTTATTAATCTTCTAAAGTCAGTTGGTTGGGAAATGATTTGATGATATCGTTGATATTGAAAACAAACAAATGAACAACTGCTGTCAATTCTAGGGTTATATCCTAAAACTTAAAATATGAAATGCTATTTAACCATCATTTGCTAGTATTTGGTGGCAATAATCAGTTTGACAATTTTTGGAGATGCAGAACATAATACAATGAAGATAAAATTTAAAACATAGAAAAATAATTTATTATATTTAATATTCAGAATGTTCCTGGGTATCTTTTAGTCCATTACTATCATCATTATGACATTAGCCAGTTGTTCTTTAAACATATAAAATATGAATCATTAGTTCCTTTCGATTTAACTTAGGATAAAAGTATATGTACAACTTCACTCAAACCCTACATTTCTATTATTTTGATAAATTTACGCAAATATATTCCAATGATTGCCTTCTAAGAATTTTTAAACTTTAGATACTGTAATGTCAATGTATTGACTAAAATTAAATGCCAACACGTGAACATTAACATATAAACCAGCTTTAAAAAGTTCTGATTTCATTTTTTGTAATTAATCACATGAGCAAATATGACTTATGCTTAATTCAGTCCTGAATGAATGTTTTCCAAAATGATATTATTGTGACCTTTAGATAGTAATTTCATTACTGTAATTCTGAGAATTACATAAGGGTTTAAAAATTACTTTCCATTAAGTTATATTAATTATGCTGCATATTATATCAGACAGTTTACTAATTACCTGAACTCAGGCATTACAAGCAACCAAATCTAGCAATGATAAAATTTAATATCTCAAATATTATAAAATATGTAATATATCAAAGAATGTAAATCTAATTTAAAAACAAGGTAAAAAAATTTAAGAGACCAAATGGCTGTTTTTCTTTGGGGAGCAAGAGGAATAGCTCCTTAAACCATAGAGCTTTATAATATATATGGTGCTAAACACATAAGTTATTTTTATTATCATTCTATTTTTTTAGAAGGGAATGGAGCAGAGAGAGAGCGAGAGACAGAACCTTAAGCGAGTTCCATGTCCAGCATGGAGCATTATGCAAAGTTTGATCTCATAACCCTGAGATCATGACCTGAGCAGGAGTCAGATGCTTAATGGACTGAGGCACCCAGGAGCCTGTATTTTTATTATTATTATGATCATACTGTATTAATAGAAATATTCAAATAAAAATAAATTACAACACATCATGTCTGAATGAGTCTTTGTCAGTGGCAACACACTCTTGTGTCACAGTGATAAAACTAGGCTTGATCCAATATACTCTAATTTTCTAATGGTATGAAATTGATAAATTTCATTAATGTCTGTAAGAATAAATCAGTAAACTATAAAAATGGGTATAATATCCACAAATTGTGATCAAAAAACAATGAAACATTCTATGTGGCATAAAACAATCAATTTTGGGGGTACCTGGGTGGCTCAGTGAGTTAAAGTCTCTGTCTTCAGCTTGGGTCCTGATCCCAAGATCATGGGATCAAGCCTCACATTGAGCTCTCTGCTCAGTGGAGAGCCTGCTTCCTCCTCTCTCTCTGCCTGCCTCTCTGCCTACTTGTGATCTCTCTCTGTCAAATAAATAAATAAATAAATAAATAAATAAATAAATAAATATCTTTAAAAAAAACAATCAATTTTAATCAGTCGGAAATAAATACAAGCAGAAGATAAACTGAACTGAGAGGAATGCTTTATTATTTAATTTGCAAATTTCAACCAGCACCTCTTGCCTCAAATTTGAGGCAAACATTGAGTTGATTTGTGTCAAATACAAGAAAATAAAATAATATCCTTTTATAAAATCATTAGGGTCAGTACCCTCTGAAATAGCATGGTGAGTTTGTGACCTCGGGATTAGAAGTAGGGCTATTCTTTTTATCTTTAGAATTTTTCATTGAATTATATGTACAGGAAATGTGAAACTGTGATTACTGGACTCATATAATATGCACTCATTGTGTTTGGCAACTTTTCCTTCCATATCTTGTGAGATACATGTAGTTTTTTTATGGTGTGAATATACCACAGTTAAGCAACACACCACTGTTGGAATCTTAGGTTATTTTCATTCGGGAGGATATATATAATTCTGCTAGGTGTCTAAGAATGGAATTGCTAAGTTATATTTCCAAACATTCTATCCAGGCTATTTGAACAAACTTACTCATCTTGGCAATTATAATTCAACTTTTCCCACATTTTATCAGTATTTGACATTTTCTGCCTTTTAAAAATTTAGTCATTCTGCTGAGTGTATAGAAATTTGCATTATGGTTTTAATTTACATTTCCCTGATGACTAATAAAATTTAGTTCTGTTTCAAAGGTTTATTTACCATTTCTGTTTTCTGTTGTGGGAAGAGCCTGCCTAGATTTCCTGTGATGTGAAGGGTTTTTAAACATATTATGGATTTGAGTCTTTTGATATGTGTCTATCAACATATATCAATACGTATATATTTATAATGGATATAAAATTTTGGATATGAATTTTTCAGTCCTTTTGTGATATTATTTAAAAAATGGAATTTGCTAGTTTTAATATAATCTAACCTATGTTTTGGCTTCAGTATTTTCTGTCCTGTTTGAGAAATCTTTATGTACACAAAGGTTATACAAATATTCTGTTTTCCTGAAGAAGGTTTTTTTTAATACTTTTCATATTCAGACTGATTTATCTGAAGGTAATGTTTATTTATGGTGTTAGATAGTATATAAAATTAATGTTTTCTAGAAGAATATCCAATGACACCAGTACATATTTAAAAAGGCCATCCTTATCCCAACACACTGTGATGTCTCCTTAGATGTAAATAGGTAACCATGTACAGGTTGCTTCTTTCTGAATGATTATGTTCCATTTATCTATTTTTCCATCATTGTACCAATAAGTCTTATTCCCCATATATTTATGTGCAAATATTGATATCTAGTAGCATAAAATTTCAGGCTTTGTTCTATCCCATAAAGATTGGTATTATGTAGTAAATACATTCTAGAATCAAATTGGTAATTTCTACAGGACACCAGGGGTATTGATAAAAATTGAGATGGATCTGGAGGCAATTTTAGTCGTTTGGAGTTCAATATTGGCAGCAGATTTCATAATTTGGAGTTCTCTCATATATTGCTTTACAGCTAGATATAAATATTTGTATAGGGTATAAAAAGCTTTTAAAAAGTACAGCCTCGGGGCGCCTGGGTGGCTCAGTCGTTAAGCATCTGCCTTCGGCTCAGGTCATGATCCCAGCGTCCTGGGATCAAGCCCCGCATCAGGCTCCCTGCTCGGCAGGGAACCTGCTTCTCCCACTACCATTCCCTCTGCTTGTGTTCCCTCTCTCACTGTGTTTCTCTCTGTCAAATAAATAAAATCTTAAAAAAAAAAAAGTACAGCCTCAATTTATTTGCCGTTGATTGCTTCTATTATTAATTTTTATATAACACAAAGTACCTCTATATATAGTGGCTTAAAACAAGACAATAGTTATTTTGTTCACAAATCTTTATGTACCAGCACATGGTGGAAAGACAGCCTTAGCTTCTCTAGATGACACTTCATTCTGGCTATCAGCTTACCAGCCTACCAGAGAAAAGATTTCTCTTCTATGAGGAGAAATAACATCTTTAGGGGTCTTCATAATTTTATTTTACTTTTTATTTACTTTTTATTGTATTATGCTATTCACCATACAGTACATCATTAGTTTTTGATGAACCGTTCCATGATTCATTGTTTGCTTATACACCCAGTGCTTGATGCAATCCGTGCCTTCCTTAATACCCACCACCAGGCTCGCCCATCCTCCCACCCACTTTCTTCTAAATCCCTGTTTGTTTGTCGCTCAGTTTGTTTCTCTCTCAGAGTCCATAGTTTCTCATGGTTCCTCTCCCACATCGATTTCTCCCTCTTTATTTTTCCCTTCTTCAAATGTCTTCTATGCTATTAAAAGATAAGAAAAAAATATATTTTTTTAACTTGAAACACCAAAATACTGGAACTAAAGCCAACACACTGAAACAGACAATGGATATAGACTTAGATATGATATAGAACCTGGTGTTAGCTGTCAATGTCTCTAAGTTAACAGTATTATCTATTCCAGAAAATAAAAAGATGGAATATCTCATGAGAGACTTAGAATTGATTTTTTAAAAAATGGAATGTAACCATTATAATTAGAAAATGTTATACAGAGAGCTAGGGGCGTCTGCGTGGCTCAGTCAATTAAGCTTCCAACTCTTCATTTCTGCTCAGATCATGATTTCAGGGTCTTGGGATCTAGCCCTGTGTGGGGCTCTGCCTTGAGCACAGAATCTGCTTTTCCTTCTCTTTCCCTCTGCTTGGGCTCTCTTCCTCTCTCTCTCTAAAATAAGTTAATGAAATCTTTAAAAAGTATATACAGAAAGCTACTTAAAAAGCACATTATTTTCTTGAAAAGTGAAAATCATATTCTTAAGATAGACCTGATTTCTTATAGAAAATGGCATTTAAAATATGCTGGTATCATTTATTTCATAATTATTCTTGCAAAAATGAAATTTAAATTTCTAATACAACCCAATTCTCTAAGTTTTACTGAATCAAAGTTATCACTGAAGAAAACTGCAATATTGTTTTTGATAAGATGCAAATCAGACAACTAAATTAGGGCAAAAACTTTGCTTGTTGACTGTAATAATGTTTTCAAAATTTGTATATAATGTCTTTCATTAAGTTGTTCAACTCTGCTCACGACAAATTTTATTAGAATTACATAGCATTTTGGGGCTGCCTGGGTGTCTCAGTCATTAAGATTCTACCTTGGGCTCAAGTCATAACCCAGGGTCCTAGGATGGAGCCCTGCATCTGGCTCCCTGCTCAGCAGGAAGCCTGCTTCTCCCTCCCCAACTCCCCCTGCTTGGGTTCCCTCTCTCACTGTGTCTCTCTCTGCCAAATAAATAAATAAAATCTTAAAAAAAAATAATTACATAGCATTTTTTACTGCAATAGGAACTTCTCCATGTCATAATTATCATTAGCAATTTAATGTCATTTTATGAAGAAAATGTAAACAATGTTATGAAACAAATGTAAATCTTTTCCCAAAACAAGAGAATGAAATAAACTGAAAAATTAGGCTGAACCATAACTCTCATATGTTTGCACATTTATTAACAACATCTTTTAAAGTAACTTTTATCTTATTACTTGAAGAAAATAACAATTATTAATCTTATATTTTAAATCTGTTTGCAAGTTTATCAGATAGTTTTACATAACTACAATTCATTCAATCCCTGCCATGCATTATGCTCTTTTTTTATTTTTTAATTTTTATTTTTTATGTTTTTTTAAAAAATATTTTATTTATTTATTTGACAGAGAGAGAGATCACAAGCAGGCAGAGAGGCAGGCAGAGAGAGAAGGGGAACCAGGCTCCCTTCTAAGCAGAGAGCCCCATGTGGGGCTCCATCCCAGAACCCTGTCATGACCTGAGCCGAAGGCAGAGGCTTTAACCCACTTTAAGCCACCCAGGCACCCCTGTATTATGCTCTTTATAAAATGACAATCCTTAATGACAAAGTTACAATTATTTCCATTTTGCAGGGAGAGAATGAGGCTTTCAGAACTTAGTAAGATCACACCCGTAGTAAGAGCCAGAAGTGGGATTTGTTTCAGTCTCTGATTCCAAGGTCCTCCTTCTTGTGCACCATAAAATAGTCCTTTGATCCTAACAAAACTAGATGATAGTTTAGGATTTTTTTTGCTCATTTCATTGGGATGAAACTGAATGGATGATTCACGGAAACAATAAGTGATAATTAAGTTATGTTGTGGAGAAAATATTTAGCCAAGTAAATTGACTGCAAATCTAATTTTTTTTTCCTGAAAACAATTATATTTTTTAAAATATTGACTTTTACTTAGTGTTATGAACATTAGCTGCATTAGGTCTAAGTTTCACACAATAGTTTGTTTTAGTTCAGTACTCGTGGTCAGAATCATAAACTTCAAAATTACAATTCAATATCACAGTTGTGAAAGACTACTTATTTAAACTGGATGTCCACAATTGAATTGCATGAAGCACATTACTGTAAGGAAGAAGGCATTTTCTTTTGCTTAAAAAACCCAAGAACAAAAAACAATAAAATCCAAAAATAAATGTATTTGTTATTACCAGTGGCTAAAAATAATTCTTCAAAATACTTTGAGATGAGACTAGAAATAACACAAGTAATATACAAGGAAGGATGTTCAAATTAGAGATCAAGAGAAACTTTCTGAATTGACATAAGAGGTAATATCACTCTTTAGGTGGGGATGTTAATTCCTTATTATCCTAAGGTTAATATAGACAGTTACCTTTCTAGGGTAATTTAATTGTAGTTTTGTTAAAAGTCCAAAGTATTGATGATATGACCATTCAATATCATATTCAGACATGATTGTTTATAAATTTTTCTTAAAATAGAAATACTAATATTTTTAGATACTGCATTTTAAATGAAACACAATTGAAATTACCTACATGGTCAAGGTTATGAGAAATATCCACGAACCAAACATAAAGAGAAGATAGTTGGGTTGTTTCACAGAAATAAAGTCATAAGGAATTTCCTAAAACTACCTACACCATTAGAATAAATTATGGTTAATTATTTTTATACTATTTGAATTCCATACTCAGGTTTTTACATTGAAATTGACACATGATACAATCTAGTACGTTTTAAAAGTAAAATTTTACTTGCATTTTTGTATATGGTAATATACATTGATTTATGTATTGACTGACCAGGATTGACCAGAATTTCAATTCCAACAATTATTAGTCATACTAGCCTGAGCAATTTTTTCCTTGTTTAGTGTCAACTGTCACCTTTTATTTTTTATTTTATTTTTTTAAAGACTTTTTATTTATTTATTTGACAGAAAGAGAGATCACTAGTAGGCAGAGAGGCAGGCAGAGATGAGGAAGCAGGCTCTCTGCTGAGCAGAGAGCCCAATGTGGGGCTCGATCCCAGGACCCTAAGATCATGACCCGAGCCAAGGGCAGAGGCTTTAACCCGCTGAGCCACCCAGGCACCCCAACTGTCACCTTTTAAAGGAAGATACCAATTTGGCCAGTGGGAGATCCGTGTCTGTTATTCTTTTAGGAGATAGTTGGCAAGAATCTTATTGACTCACACAGACCCTGGAGTGGTAAGCAAAGGACTATCCTTTGTTTAGATATGGATTGTGCACCAGGTTTTATAGATGATTACAACTGCTTTGGACTGCTAATGAACAGTGAAATCTGGCTAATAACCAAGGAAAGGCTCAAAATACCAACTTCATCTGCTATAGAATAAATAGATTGGAGATACACAGGAACATTTTTAGAGAAGTGATAACAATTTTTCTAGTTTGAATTCCATAAACCCTTGAGAATCAAAAAATATCCGGAAGGGAACCAAGCAAAGAATAAATCCTACCACAAAAATGGGAAACAGAATAAGGAGAAAAATTAAATGATCTGTTTCTTATCCCTGGAAAGCAAGAAGAGAAAGATGAGGGTTTCAAAATATAAGACGGAAGATTAAAAAAGATTAAGGAGGGGGACACCTGGGTGGCTCAGTGGGTTAAAGCCTCTGCCTTCAGCTCAGGTCATGATCTCAGGGTCCTGGGATCAAGCCCCGCATAGGGCTCTCTGCTCAGCAGGGAGCCTGCTTCCCCCTCTCTCTCTGCCTTCCTCTCTGCCTACTTGTGATCTCTCTCCTCTCTGTCAAATAAATAAATAAAATCTTTAAAAAAAAAATTAAGGATGTCATTTTTCCTAATAGAAGGGATAGAAATGGAGAGGTTACTGGGAAAGAGGAAGTCAGCCAAGCTAGAATGGTGGCAAACTAAGGTAAGCCATTCCTACCCTACCCAGATTAAACAAGGTAAGGTCCAAGACCAGTAGCACACCAGATCATTTGGAGAAAAGCATGAGGAAAGTATTCTAAATGAAATGGACTATTACTTGAGAGTGTAAGAGAAGTGATATGAGGTGATTTTCCTTTGTGAGAGACAACTCTGGGTGCTCTGCAAAGACCAAGTAGTAGGAGCAAATCAGAGAAACCAGTCAAGTAGCTTGCTTTTATTGTAATCTTGACGTGGATAAGAATATTGTTTAGTCTAGGGGCACCTGGGTGGCTCAGTGGGTTAAAGCCTCTGCTTTCAGATCAGGTCATGATCTCAGGGTCCAGGGATCGAGCCCCACATTGGGCTCTTTGTTTAGGAGAGATCCTGCTTCCTCCTCTCTCTCTGCCTGCCTCTCTGCCTACTTGTGATTTCTGTCTGTCAACTAAATAAATATATATATATATATATCTTTTAAAAAAATAAAATGTGGGACTTAGCTAATCACATAGGAAATTTTCATAAATTAGACTACAATAACATTAATTGGAATTAAATTAATTAGGTTTTATTGGAATTTTAGAAAATTCTAATGCATATGTCTAAGTATTCATGACCGTAGCATGAAACTACAACAAATCTATTTTAAAAATTAGGCAATCCAACAATAACATGGATAAAATTCTTGAGCAGAAATTTGCAAAATGATATGAAAGTAATCAATAAAATATGAAAAGGAACTTAACTATGATGTGCAAAGTGAAACACAAATTAGTGCCACAATATGATACCACCATTCCCTCATCAAAATGGCTAATATGTAAAGAAAAGTCAGATAAACCAATATTGACTATGGAATAGAGCAAACAAAACTCTCATTACTACAGATGTGAGTATAAACTGATAACACTCCTTTGGAAAATGGTCTGAAAAAAATCCACCGAAGCTAAGTAAATGCATGCCCTCCAGTCCTGATATTCCTACACACAAAAACATGCATGGTTCTCACAAACTTATTAATGAGCACAAGAAACCAGGCACAAAATTACACATTTTTTAGTGTAACTGCATAGGTTTTAAAAACCAATTGATGGAAAAAAAAAACAATTGATGATAATTAGAATAATAGTTACCCTAGAAGAGAGGGATAATATCTGGAAGAGAAAAGAGGGGACTTCTGAGGTGCTGGTATTAGCATGTTTTGATCTAAGTGCTCGTTTTCAGTTTGAGAAAATTAATACAAGCATATCGGTACACTTTTTTGCATATATATATATATATATACATATAAACATATACTTATATATAAATATATATATATATATATATATTTGTGTGTGTGTTTATATAACATACTGATTTAGTATATGACACATATCCAAAATTCTAGGAGAAAACACAAAAAAATGAGTCAAATCTCATTATATAGAGGAAAATCTAAGTATTGCAGCTTTTTTGCTTTTTGAAATCTGGAAGGTCCTCAGGTGCCTGGTAGTTTGTCTAATAATGGACACGATAATGTCCATTTATTCTCAGAATAAATTTGATTTGTAAGTGCATATTTAAATGCCTGACTGACATCTAAAAACACAGAATCAGTATTCTTTTCATGAAAGTATTCTTTTTATGAAAGAAGTATTAAAGCACACCTGTAGGATAGTGAAATATTTTAGCATTAACCAAAAATCCATTCATCATAGCTTCTGGGTTATGAATATGTTAGAAACAGAACTGTCATCACCTCCAGCTTAGACTGGCTTCACCCTCTCTGTGAAGTTCACACTTGTAGCTTGTTAGAAATAAATAGCGTGAAAGACACTCAGTCTCAATGTGACTAAAACCTTATCACCTCAATCATGAGGGAACTCTTTCCATCTTTATTATTCAGATGGATTTTTCCTATACCTATAATTACTTTTTTGTTTCCATTTTGAATAAATATTACTTTACCAGGCATTTGTCCTTGAAGCAAACCACAAATAAACATGGCATAAATCTAGTTCACATGCCAATGCACAATTAAATAATTTTCAAACTTTATTTCTGATAAAGTTTCACTTAACACAAGGAAAATTATAAGACAAACCAGAATATTAGACTATTAACATTCATACATCTACTTTAGGTAGTCATTCACATCCACCACTATATATAAAGAATTAGAATGCTAGCCATGTTTTACATAGGAAAATATATTTTTGAGATTTCAAAGTATTTTTTCTTAAATATGTGCAACAAATCCTTTTTCCAAACACTAGGCAATAGAAAAATAGAGAAGGTTCTTATGAGGAAAAAATAACACTTGTGCAAAGTTATTCATGGAGAATCAAATTCAATAAAACATGTTATAAATCACCTCGCAATTCCCTAATCCAGTTATAGAGTAAGTCAAATCAGGAACTCTAAAAAGTAAAGTCTTATCCCAGGTTTTACTATAATAATGACAGCATTGGGCAAAGATGATTTTCTTTACTCAGACTAATTTTTATTTCTCTATATTCTAAGCAAGTTCTTAAAAAAAAAGGCAATTTACAAATAAAGAACCTATCAGCCAGTGTGTCCTTACATATACAGCACAAAGCAGTAGCTAAAAGCTACAAATGTTGTTTTTGAAATAGAGAACAATAAAACACAGAGAGCAAACTCCCAGATTAAGAAGATATTTCAATTTCTAGTCCTCATTTTATTCATCTAAACATAGGAGAGATGATGATAACTCTAACCTATACTTTTGACAGTATAAAATTATATATAAAGTAAAATAATTTAAGCCTGGTCCCTGATGCAAACATTTTCATAAATGTTAGTATTAATATATCATTAGGATATGCTTGTGTAATATTATTAATATTAATTTTAGGATTTTTTGTCACTCTCCCATTCATGGAAACACATAATATCCCCTCCCCCATTTACGAATCTCACATTTTTCCCATTATCACTGTCATCTGATATTTCCTGGCCTTTGTTCAAATTTCAACTATTCTTTAATGTATTTGTATCTGTTTTGGTCCATAGGTTCCTATTTCATTAAATAGGTCAAAATCATTATTGAAAGTTTACTTTGAAGCTCAAATTGTCCAAGATCTGGCCAGTGAGAGCACATTAAAGCCGATCTTTGTGCTCTTTGATACATCCATTATTTTTTGGCACTTCATTGCTCTCTAGTACAAAATGATGTTGTAAGTTTATATTGTACCTACCCTTCCCACCCATGGAATCAGTCATTTTTCAGAAGTCTTTGTCCTCTTTAATGGTCTTCACAAGCCAAGATTTAGGTGCTAGGTATTCCCATTACCATGGCAGTGTTATTGCTTCTGTGTTCTTTGAGTAGACAGAACTATTTCTACACACGCAGACATTTACATTTGTATTTCTTCCTGTATATATCTAAGTATTTTAAAAACCACAAATTTACACCTACAGCTCTAACTATAGTCCAGTAAGTTTTAGTTTAGTTTTCTCCATTTTCATGCTTGTAATATCTTTCTTGGAAACTAATATACCTAGATCCCATTATCACTACTACGTGTACTCATTTGATCAGTCTCTGTGAATTCCCTTTCTCCATTATCAATTCCATCCCTGTAAGTTGCCTTCATCGCCCTGCTTAGGTTATGACCCACCTCGCCATGTGGATGTCCTTCTCAATCTACTGGGGCTGGGCAACCTACTATGGACATGCTCTGATCCTGTATGCTAAGAAGACCCTTGAGTGATCCCACCCTCATCCTACCTGGGCTCTCAATCCCTGTTCCAAGGCCCTCATCTTCATCTCTGGCACAAATTCTTGTCTATATCTGTCCCAAGTAATAACTTTATGTCTGAATTGTTCAGAGAAGATAAATTTAAAAAAAAATAGAGGCAGAAAAAAAGTGACCTATAGTCTCAATAAGAAATCAATAATAAAATACATTCCCAGTGTAATATATACACAGAAATACTATTTACATTAACATTATCATCACAAACTTTCAAGCTTATTATCTAAATATATTTCATCAACTACCACAGGTACTACACTAAATGTCAGTTTGTATTCTTAGTCTGATGTTCCTAAAATGTTATATCTCATTAACTTGCTTTGTAGAGTTTTGAAACTTTGGTTGAATTAGCTTAATTAATATATTTGGTATTAATGATCCTTTTTTGAGAATTTCTGATTTGCCAGCTTGTTAAAGAAGATGTTGAACTAATTCTTAATAGAGGACAGGAAGAGTGTGGTTTGGAGGGAAATCTTAGGCTGCATCCTGTTCAATGCCAAGTTCAGAAATATTGCAACACATGTCAAATGCTGGGGTTGAGAATGTGCAGATCATCATTCAGAATCAATTTTAATAAGAGCTCCTGGGTGATTTAGTTTTAGGAATTACCACCCACCTAAAAAATTAAGGAATTCTCTTTAGCTCAATGGGTTGGATTTCATTAAAGATAGTCCTTAATTTATGAAGGTTTGACCTTTTTTTTTCACTTTACCATGTGGGAAAGTGATATGCATTGAGTAGAAACCGTACTTCGAATTTTGCATTTGAATCTTTTCCTGGGCTAGTAATATTTGGTAGGGTACTCTCTCATGATGATGAGCACCAGCAAGCCACAGCTTTCTGTGAGCCATGTGATCACAAGGGTAAACAGCCAATATACTTAATAACCATTCTATACCCATAGAACCATTCTTTTTTTAACTTTCAGTACAGTATTAAAGTACATGAGATATTCAATATTTTATTATAAGACAAGTTTGTGTTCTATGATTTTACCCAACTATAGGCTAATGTAAGTGTTCTGAGCATGTTTAAGGTAAGCTGAGCTAAGCTATGATGTTTGGTAGGTTAGGTATATTAAATGCATTTTTTGACTTTAGATATATTCAATTTACAATGTGTTTATGGGGAAATAACTCCATAAGTTTAGGAGTATCTGTATTATAATATATAAAGAGCTTTTTATTTCCTTCTAGATTGACTTTTATTGTGAAAACAAAATAATTTTTAAAGAGGTCACTAATATCTTTTCATCTGATAAGTCTATACTACTTATATAATAAAAAGAAAAATTATTTCTGCACCTAACTTGAAATCTATAATTATCTGAAGTTCTTAAATTACTTTTTTTGTATTTCAAAAGAACGATAGCTGTTTGAAACACTCTAATTATGTGATTCAAATTATTTAATTTCTTGATGACACTCTGCACCTCAAGTTTCATAGTACATCTTACAAGAAAGTAATTGCAACTAATAACATATTTATTCTCATTTATTACTTCTCATATCAATCTGCTTCTATTATAAAATAATATTTCTTCTTAAAATGTAAAGTAAGTAACAAAAATGTAGAGATACATCTTTTGATAAAACAACAAAATGATCACATTATTTAAAAACAGAATAATAAAGTGTATTTGCTACCTTCATTTGTGTAGTAGATAAAAAATGGAAATTGGGGTGCCTGGTTGGCTCAGTCAGAAGAGCATACAAATCTTCATGTCTGGGCCATGAGTTTGAGCTTCATGTTGGCTGTAGAGATTACTGAAAACAAAACAAAACAAAAACAAAACAAAGCAACAACAACAAAGAAACCTTATAAAGAAAAGGAAATATAGAGCTTGATCACCTTGACTAGCTGGCCCATATTTTGAAAAAAATGTTATTTTATAGTATTAAAAAAGAATGTCTAAATTTCAAAAATTGAAGAAAAATATTGAAAGACCAAAAGTCACATTTTGCAAAAAAGGAAAATGCAATGTCTAATAAAGTCATAAAAAATTGCTTAATCAGGGGAACCTGGGTGGCTCAGTCGTTAAGCGTCTGCCTTCGGCTCAGGTCATGATCCCAGAGTCCTGGGATCGAGCCCCCGCATCGGGCTCTTTGCTTAGCAGGAAGCCTGCTTCTCCCGCTACCATTTCCCTTGCTTGTGTTCCCTCTCTCGCTGTGTTTCTCTCTGTCAAATAAATAAAATCTTAAAAAAAAAAAGAAATTGCTTAATCACCATTACTCAGGAGGGAAATGCATGTCAAAACCACAATAAAATAGCACCACACATTTAATAGAATGACTACGATTTAAAATCAATTGTATTATTTCTTGACACTCATATGGAGCAACTATAATATATATAATATGAATAACTACATATTCTGATGGGAATATGTACTGATATAACCTTTTTGGGAAATTATTTAGCAGTTTCTACTAAAGCCTTAATTAAATTATGATCTAAAATTATTCTTATTAGAGTAGATATGAGAAAATTCTCAACAATACATTTCAAAACAGCTCAAACTAGCAACAATCCGCACTATCAATAAATTTGGAATAGTACAAATTTATATATATATGTATATATATATATACACACACATACATATATATGATATGTATATACACAGATATATATGAATATATACATGCATAAATATATTTTGTAGTTATCATATTCAGTGATATATAGAAATAAATATATGATCAATGAATACTATACACGCAGGTGCCACACAGGTGCCCTGGGAGAAAGAATCTTAATTAGGCTCCATACCCAGCGTGGAGCTCAGTGCTGTCCTTGATCTCACGACTCTGAGATCATAACCTGAGCTGAAATCAAGAGTCTGATGCTTAGGGGCACCTGGGTGGCTCAGTGGGTTAAAGCCTCTGCCTTTGGCTCAGGTCATCATCTCAGGGTTCTGGGATCGAGCCCCACGTCGGGCTCCCTGCTTAGCATGGAGCCTGCTTCTCCGTCTCTGTCTGCCTGCCTCCCTGCCTGCTTGTGATCTCTCTCCCTCTATCAAATAAATAAATAAAAAATCTTAAAAAAAAAAAAAGAGTCTGATGCTTAACTGACTAAGTCACCCAGGCACCCCAAACATACTACATTTTAAAAAGCAAATTTATCATGATAAAAGTCTTCGTAGAATTTTGCTTTGGGTTGTAGTGAGTTTATGGAACAATAGAAGAACTGTGAACATACAGGAATTGTTTTAGTATCTTGATCTGGCAGCTGGTTAAATTGATTTAATTTGTAAAAATTTGAGCTGTAAGTGTACTGTATTCAACAACACATTTATTTGAAAATATTCCCTTCACAGTTTTCTAAATTATAGGGTTCCAGGCTTGGTTATTTTCATCTGTGTAGTCCTGATCATGAGTTGTACTATGAAAACTGCCCTAGAAAAAATTTGACCAAAACTACTCTAAAAAGAGAAAAATCGGTCTTGAAAGATTAAGTTATTGGTACATATTGGTACGTATCAAAGCTGGAACAAATCTAAAAATTTAAACTGAAACCTAAACCTCCTAGATTCTGAGTTCATTCTACTTCATAGGGCATTTATTCATTCAACATATTTTTAATTTAATATGTTTATTTCTAATATACACCAAAATTCCTGTACTTCCTACTACACAATGTCAAGAGTCTAATGACAATTTATTAATCTATTCTAAGAAATAAGTGATATGGGTGGAGATTATATTTCAACTAGCCTATAACAGTTGTAATAGTGCTTCATGATCATACTATTAGAACACAAGAATTACATGTTATTATGAATCTCTATATATTATATATCTTCCAGGTAGATGAGATTTGCTATGTTGCCCACTCTTTCCTGACAGTGTATCAAAGGAAATTTATTTGAAAATTTGAAATTTTTACTTCAAGGAAAATTTATAACTGATCACGTTCTTCCTTGATACAGAGCTTTATGTAAAATAGTCATATTGTTATAATATAGTATAAAGCTAGAGTTAAAATACAAATTGTAAAAGATTTCTACTTTCCAGTTATGTAATGGTCCTCTGCATACATTTAAGATATCTAGCTAATTGAAGTTTCCTTAGTTTTTTCCAGCAAAAGATCACAAAGTAAGTGTTCCATGTTTTGCCTATTTGATTGTTACATATACATGAAATTTGATATTATTGCTATGTTTAAGCTCAGTATTAACCTTAAAGATGGAAATAGAATATGAATATGTGTGATAAATAAACTCAATACTCATATCTCTCTGAAAGTTTTGGGTGCAGTGATCTGAGCAAGCAAACAAGAGGAAATGGGACGATATAATAATTCCAAATATATGTTAATTGATGTTATGGATGAAATGTTTGCGTTCCCCAAAATTCATATGTTGAAACCCTCCTCCCACAACATAATGGTATTAGAAGATGCGGCTTTGGGGAAGTAATTAGGATTAGAGGAGGCCATTAGGGCGGAGCCATCATGATAAAATTAGTGGTCTTGTGGTATCTGGTTGGTTCAGTCATTTAAGAATTCAACTCCTGATTTCAGCTCAGGTTATGATCTCAGAATCAAGAAATCAAGTCCTGGGTTGGGCTTCATGCTGGGCATGGACCCTGCTCTCCTTTATTCCCTAGCCCACTGTGCTTGCACTCTCTCTCAAAAAAAACAAAACAAAACAAAACAAAAAAACCAAAAACAAAAACAGTGTTCTTATAAAAAGAAACAAAACAGTTTGCTTCCCCCTCTTGCTTTCTACTGTATAAGACTATAATGAGAAAAAATCATCTAAGAGGAGGTCCTCCAGACACTTGATCACTTGATCTTGAAAATCCCAGAACCCAAAACTGTGAGAAATAAATGTTTTTTGTTTAACCTATTTAGTCTATGGTAATCTTATAGCAGCCTAAACTGACAAAGACACTATCTCATCTGAAGCAAAGTTTAACAACTTTTTTTTTTTTAAGTTTAACAACTTTTATTTCCTAAATTGAACATAGTCTGAACTTTGTTCACAATATAAAAACATATACCCTATTCAGGGTTTGCCAAACTTATTAATAATTGATATAATTTCCTTTTAAAAAATATTCCCCCATGTTCTTATCCATATAATACCTTGGACATACAGACATTATTAAAATAGTTTGATTGACAATAGCCACCAGCCATCTAAGCATTTTGAAACTGTATGTAGTTATAGAAAATGGTCATTTGCATTCTAGTAGTGACAGGTAAAGGAATAAATTCTGGGTTGTTTGAGAAACTGTACAAAGGATTGAAAACACATCACCCTCTATCCAGAAAAAGAGAATTATTTCCAGAGTAGTGTTCTTGTCAGCAATTAATCAAATAAAGTGTTTGCCTTACTGAAGTCAGAAGAAAAAAAAAAAAAAAGACTCTTGAAAATACAAACATGAGCCTAGTATTTACTTAGATAAATAATAAAAATACTGTCCCTTTTCCCTTAATTATATTTTCAGTAATGAGAATATCATCCAATTTATAACTCTTTTGACTTGATTATATATAAAATGCAGATGATTCCATGAAGGTAGAAAATAACCTTTCAAAAAATGCTTCAATTTATAAATTAACTCAGACTGATAACCAAAAACTTGACTGAAGATTATGTTAGCAATAGATGCTTTCCTGCGCACACATACTTTCTCTCTACCCCATCCTGTTTAAAACTTTGTAGGACCTAGAAATTTTTATTTTTTGAATTACATTAGGAGGTTTTCATTTAGTCTCTTGGTTTGAGGTTTTAGAAACAAAAGTATTTTTCAATGTTCCTCCTAAAAAATGTGCTTGAATGGTAACAAACACAAATAATGTACAAACATTCATTTATGAATACACTAAATACCTGGTGATTATATAAAATCAAACTTATATTTTTTTAATTTGATTCAATAAGATTGATTAAGGAGCTATAGAGGGTGTAATCTCCTACTCATAAAATGTGTAAAATATACATGTTGCTTAATAGAAAGAAAATAATTAAAATAAGTATTTGTACCAGGGCACCTGAGTGGGTCAATTGGTTAAGTGTCCCACTCTTGGTTTAGGCTCAGGTCACGATAAAGAAGATGTTATTACTCAGCCATAAAGAGA
>CM053615.1:29742097-29762852 GCA_028646535.1 Procyon lotor
TTTTTAGGGGTACAGGTCTGGGAATCATGAGTCTTAACACAATTCAGAGCACTCATCATAACACATACCCTCCCCAATGTCCATCACCCAGCCACCCTATCCCTCCCACAACCCTCCCTTCTAGCAAACATCAGTTGGTTTACTGAGACTAATAGTCTCTTATGGTTTGTCTCCCTTCCTGGTCCCATCATGTTACATTTTTTCTTCCTTCCCCCCCACCACCTCCCACCTTGATTTTCAAATTCCTCACATCAGAGAGATCATATGACAAATGTCTTTTCTCATTGACTTATTACACTTAGCATAATACCCTCTAGTTTCATCCATATCATTGCAAATAGCAAGATTTCAGATTTTTTGATGGCTAGATAGTATACCAGTGTGTGTGTGTGTGTGTGTATATATATATATATATACACACACATACCACATCTTCTTTATCCATTCATCTGTTCATGGACATCTAGGCTCTTTCCATAGATTGACTATTGTGGACATTGCTGCTATAAACATTCAGGTGCACGTGCCCCTTCAGATCATTACATTTATAGCTTTAATGTGAATACCCAGGAGTGATTGCTGGGCAATAGGATAGCTCCATTTTCAACTTTTTGAGGAACTTCCATACTGTCTTCCAGAGTGGCTACACCAGCTTGCATTCCCACCAAATAGCATAGGAGGAGGTTTCCCTTTCTCTACATCCTCGCCAACATCTGTCATTTCTTTTTTTTCTTTCTTTCTTTTTTTTTTTTTACATCTGTCATTTCTTGACTGGATAATTTTAGCCATTCTGATTGTGAGAGGTGGTATCTCAATGTGGTTTTGATTTGTATTTCCCTGATTCCGAGTGATATTGAGAACTTTTTTATGTGTCTGTTGGCCATTTGGATGTCTTCTTTGCAGAAAGGTCTGTTCATGTCCTCTGCCCATTTCTTGATTGGATTATTTATGTGTTCTTTGGGTGTTGAGTTTGATAAGTTATTTATAAATTTTGGAGAGTAGCCCTTTATTTGATATGTCATTTGCAAATATCTTCTCCCATTCTGTCAGATGTCTTTTAATTTTGTTGACTGTTTCCTTTTCCGGGAAAAAGTTTCTTATCTTGATGAAATCACAATAGATCAATTTTGCCCTTCCTTACCTTGCCTTTGGCGATGTTTCTAGGAAGAAGTTGCTGTGGCTGAGGTCAAAGTGGTCGCTGCCTGTGTTCTCCTCCAGGATTTGGATGGATTCCTGTCTCACACTGAGATCTTTCATCCATTGTGATTTTATTTTTGTGTGTGGTGTAAGGAAATGGTCCAGTTTCATTCTTCTGCATGTGGCTGTCCAGTTATCCCAACACCATTTGTTGAAAATAATGTCTTTTTTCCATTGGATATTCTTTCCTGCTTTGTCCAAGATTACTTGACCATAGGGTTCAGGGTCCATTTCTGGGCCCTCTATTCTGTCCCATTGATCTATGCGTCTGTTTTTGTGCCAGTACCATACTGTCTTGATGATTATAGCTTTGCAATAGAGATTGATGTCTGGAATTGTGATACTGCCAACTTTGGTTTTCCTTTTCAACATTCCTCTGGCTATTCAGGGTCTTTTCTGGTTCCATACAAATTTTAGGATTTGTTCCACTTCTTTGAAAAAAGTTGATGACATTTTGATAGGGATTGCATTAAATGTGCAGATTGCCCTAGGTAGGATACACATTTTCACAATATTTGTTCTTCCAATCCATGAGCATGGAACATTTTTCCAGTTTTTGTGTCTTCGTCAATTTCTTTCACAAACACTTTATAGTTTTCTGAGTACAGATTCTTTGCCTCCTTGGTTATATGTTTTTCCTAGGTATCTTATGGTTTTGGGTGCAATTATAAATGGGATCAATTCCTTATTTTCACTTTCTTCTATTTTGCTGTTGGTGTATAGAAATGCAACTGATTTCTGTGCATTGATTTTATATCCTGACACTTTACTGAATTCCTATGAGTTCTAGCAGTCTTGGACTGGAGTCTTTTGGGTTTTCCGCATAAAGTATCATATCATCTGCAAAGAGTGAGAGTTTGACTTCTTCTTTGCCAATTTGGATGCCTTTTATTTCTTTTTGTTGTCTGATTGCTGAGGCTAGGACTTCTAGTACTATGTTGAATAGCAGTGGTGATAGTGCACATCCCTGCCATGTCCCTGACCTTATGAGAAAAGCTCTGTTTTTCCCCATTGAGAATGATATTCGCTGTGGGTTTTTCATAGATGGCTTTTATGATATTTAGGTATGTACCATCTATCCCTACACTGTGAAGAGTTTTGATCAAGAAGGGATGCTATACTTTGTCAAATGCTTTTTCAGCATCAATTGAGAGCATCATATGGATCTTGTTCTTTTTTTCATTTATGTATTACATCACATTGATCGATTTGCAGATGTTGAGCCAACTTTTCAGCCCAGAAATAAATTTCACTTGGTCATGGTGAATAATCCTTTTAATGTATTGTTGGATCCTGTTGGCTAGTATTTTGGTGAGAATTTTTGCATCCATGTTTATCAGGGATACTGGCTTGTAATTCTCCTTTGATGGGGTGTTTTTCTGGTTTTTGGATCAAGATAATGCTGGCCTCATAAATGATTTTGAAGTTTTCTTTCCATTTCTGTTTTTTGGAGCAGTTTCATGAGAATAGGCATTAATTCTTCTTTAAATGTTTGGTAGAATTCCCTAGAAAGCCGATTGGCCTTGGGCTCTTGTTTTTGGGAGATTTTTGATGACTATTTTAATCTCCTTATGGATTATGGGTCAGTTTATGATTTCTAGTTCTTCCTGGTTCTGTTTTGGTAGTTTATACACATCTAGGAATGCATCCATTTCTTCCGGATTGTTAAATTTTCTGTTGTATATTTGCTTATTATATGTTCTTATAATTGTTTGTCTTTCTTTGGTGTTGGTTGTGATTTCTCCTCTTTCATTCATCACTTTATTAATTTGTGTCCTTTCTCTTTGTTTTTGATAAGTCTGGCTAGAGGTTTTTCAATCTTATTAATTCTTTCAAAGAATGAGCTCCTAATCTTGTTGATCTGTTCTACTCTTATTTTGGTTCCTATTTCATTGATTTCTGCTATGATATTTATTATTTTTCTTTTTCTTCTGAGATTAGGCTTTAATTGCTGTTCTTTGTCTACCTCCTTTAAGTATAGGGTTAGGTTGTGTATTTCAGATCTTTCTTGTTCCTTGAGAAAGGCTTATATTAGCTATGTACCTTCCTCTCAGGACTGCCTTTACTGTATACCAGTTATCTTTTCATTTTCATTTGTTTCCGTGATTTTTTTTAATTCTTCTTTAATTTCCTGTTGATCCACTCATTCTTCAGCAGGATGTTCCTTAGTCTCCTTGTATTTGAGTTCTTTCCAAATTTTCTCTTGTGGTTGAGTTCTAGTTCAAAGCACTGTGGTCTGAAATTATGCAGGAAATAATCCCAATCATTTGGTACTTGTTGAAATCTGATTTGTGACCAAGGATGTCATCTATTCTGGAGAATGTTCTGTGTGCTCTTGAGAAGAATGTGCATTGTGTTGCTTTGGGATGGAATGTTCTGATTATATCTGTGATGTTCATCTGGTCCAGTGTGTCATTTAAAGCCTCATTTCCTTGTTGATCTTTTGCTTAGATGATCTGTCCATTTCAGTGAGGGGGGTGTTAATGTCCCCTACTATTCTTGTATTAATGGAATGTGTTTCTTTGATTTTGTTATTAATTGGTTTATATAATCGGCTGCTCCCATGTTAGGGGCTTAGATATTTAAAATTGTTAGATCTTCTTGTTGGACAGATCCTTTAAGGATGATATAGTGTCCTTCCTTATTTCTTATTATAGTATTTGCCTTAAAAATCTAATTTATCTGATAGAAGGATTGCCACCCACCTTTCTTTTGAGGTCCATTAGCATAATAAATTGTTTTCCACCCCATCACTTTAAATCTGGAGGTGATTTGGGTCTAAAATATGTTTCTTGCAAACAGCATATTGATGGGTCTTGTTTTTTCATCCATTCTGATACCTTGTGTCTTTTGATTGGGGCATTTAGCCCATTTACCTTTAGGGTAACTATTAAAAGATATGTTTTAGTGCCATTGTATTGCGTAAGGTGACTGATACTGTATATTGTCTCTGTTCCTTTCTAGTCTGTTACTTTTAAGCTCTGTCTTTGCTTACAGGACCCCTTTCAATATTTCCTGTTGGGCTGATTTGGTGTTTGCAAATTCTTTTAGTTTTTGTTTTTCCTGGGAGCTTTTTATCTCTCCATCTATTTTTGGTGACAGTGTAGCTGGATATAGTATTCTTGGCTACATATTTTTCTCATTTAGTACTCTGAATATGTCATGCCAGTCCTGTCTAGCCTGCCAGGTCCCTGTGGATAGGTCTCCTGACAATTTACACCATTGTATGTTACAGACCTCCTGTTCCAAGCTTCTTTCAGGATTTTCTCTTTGTCACTGATACTTGTAAATTTTACTATTAGACGACAGAGTGTTGATCTATTTTTATTGATTTTGAGGGGGTTCTCTGTGCCTTCTGGATTTTGGTGCTTGTTCCCTTCCCCAAATTAGGGAAGATCTCTGCTATAATTTGTTCTAATATACCTTCTGCTCCTCTCTTTCTTCTTCTTCTGGGATCCCAATTATTCTAATATTGTTTCATCTTATGGTTTCACTTATCTTTCAAATTCTCCCCACATGGTCCAGTAGTTGTTTATCTCTCTTTTTCTCAGTTTATTTATTCTCCATCATTTGGTCTTCTATATCACTAATACTCTTTTCTGCTTCATTTATCCTGCAGTAAGAACTTCTGTTTTTGATCACACCTCATTGATAGCTTTTATATTTCAATTTGGTTAGATTTTAGTTCTTTCATTTCTCCAGAAAAGGATCTCTAGTATTTTTTGTTTTTTTCAACCTCAGCTATCATATTTATAATTGTCATTCTGAACTCTATTTTTGACATCTTACTAATGTCTGTATTGATTAGGTCCCTAGCAATTGGTACTGTCTCTTGTTCTCCTTTTTTTTTTTTTTTAGGTGAGTTTTCCTGCCTTGTCATTTTATCCAGAAAAGAATAGATGAAGCTGGAGACTAGAACAAAGCCATGTGCTAGATATAGGGTATATTTTGATCTGTTAGAAGAAACTGTATCCCAAAAATTTAAAGAAATAAAAACTTACATGTATACAAAAAATAAGGTTAAATACAATGATGGGATTAAATATGACTATAGCAGTGAAAATTTAAAAATAATTTCAAAAAAGTATTGATAAGACAAAATAATCTAAAAAGGTTAAAATACGAAATAGGAAATTTTTTAAAAAATAGAATAAGTAAAAAATAAAATTAAAAAAATTTTACTTTAAAAGAAACATGGAGAAAAAGCCATTAATTCTAAGTCCTGTATTCCCCTAGCTCTGAAGTTCTGCAGTTCTCATTGATTGATGAACTTGGTCTTGGCTGAATGTTCTTGCTGATCTTCTGAGGGAGGAGCCTGTTGCAGTGATTCTCAAATGTCTTTGCCTGAGGAAGAATGGCATTGCCCTTACCAGGGCCGGGCTAAGTCATCTGCTCAGTTTTGCTCTTGGTAGTTTCTGTTCCCTGAATGCTTTCCATACTGATTTGGAGGAGAGTGAGGATGATGGCCTGCCAACCTTTGACCCATAGGAGCCAAGAGCTTGGGGACCCACTCCTTAGTGCACCCTCAAAAAAAAGCAGTCAATCACACCCATTTCCCTGGTCTCCGGTGGCACTTTGAGCTCACCCGGCCTGAGTCTGAGTGTTTCTAATTCTGGAACATGACCCATTTGGAGTCTCCAAACCCAAAAGTTTCCTGCTGCACACTCTCATGCCCCTCCTCCTGTTGGAGGAAGGGGGAGTGGCCTCCCTGGATCTGCCACCTCTGGGGTCCCTGCTTGAAGATCAGTGGCCGACTCTGCCAGGGTTCATAGTTTATGGCAAACCTGAGCTGAGAGCCTAATACTCAGCTCCGTCATTGCACCCAGCTTCCCTGCTCCAATACTTGGAAGCTTTGCCACACTCTGGCACCCCTGGTCATTCTGTTACCCCAAGAGTCCTGAGACTACAATGTCCAAGCAAGGGCTCCACCCCCTGCTTAACCTCTGGAGTGACGTCCCTCAGTGGAACACACTTCTAAAATTCTGGTTTTGTGTTCCTCTGGTCTATTGCTTGCTGGGAGCCAGCCCCCTCCCCTCCCAGGTCTATCTTCCTGTATATCACCTCAGATTCACTTCCCCATGCATCCTTCCTTCCAAAAAGTGGTTGCTTTTCTGTTCCTAGAATTACTGCTATTCTTTTCTTCATTCTATTCTATTCTTTTCTCCTGTTGAGTTTGTAGGTGTTCAGAATGGTTTGCTACTATCTAGCTGAATTTCTGGGACCTGATGAAATTCAAGTCTCCTACTCCTCCACCATCTTGCTCCATCCCCCAATAAATAAAATAAAAAAAAATACCTTTGTATTATGTAAGTTAAGACAAATATAAGACAAATATATCTTCTGAATATTATTTGGAAATCAAAGAAAGTCAGGATAAACTATTTTCTGGGGGATTACCAAATAAAAAGCTTTTGTCCCTTGATTGAGATAACAGATATTTGCCTTTTATAACACATCATCTAAAAATCACCAGATTTTCATAAAATCACAAAGTTTTTTTAGTGATTTTTAAAATTTAAATTCAATTCATTAACATATAATGTATTATTGGTTTCAGAGGTGGAGGTCAGTGATTCATCAATCTTATTACTTTACAAATATTTTTATTAAAAATTTAAGAGTCCAGGGTGCCTGGATGACTCAGTCAGTTAAGCATCAGATTCTGGATCTTATTTCAGGTGTTGATCTCAGGGTTCTGAGTTCAACCTCTGTGTTGGGCTCCACACTGGACATGGAGCCTTTGTTTAAAAATAAAAATTCAAATCAAGAATAATGTCTTAGGGGGCGCCTGGGTGTCTCAGTGGGTTAAAGCCTCTGCTTTCAGCTCGGGTCATGATCTCAGGGTCCTGGGATCGAGCCCCGCATCGGGCTTTCTGCTCAGCAGGGAGCCTGCTTCCCTCTCTCTCTCTCTCTGCCTGCCTCTCTGCTTACTTGTGATCTCTCTCTCTGTCAAATAAATAATAATAATAATAAAAAAAACCTTTAAAAAAAAGAATAATTTCTTAGCATTATTTTTATACTTAATTAAAACATATCCAGGCAAGGATATTTATATATTCCTAATTTTATCAGGTCTAATCTCATCTCAATATTGAAGAATTTATCTAATTATTGGTAAATTTTCTCTTTTTAAACCCTATAATCTTTGAGGAAAGGAAGCATCTTATTTTTTTTTTAAGTTTTTACTTAAATTCCGATTAGTTAACATAGAGTATAATATTATTTTCAGGCATACAACATAGTCATTCCACATGTCCATAAAACACCCAGTCATCACAAGTACATGCCTTAATCCTCATCATATATTTCACCCATCACTGACCCACCTCCCCTCTGGTAACTATCAATTTGTTCCCTATATATAAAATCTGTTTCTTGTTTTTCTTCTCCCTCTTTTTCCCTTATAATCATTTGTTTTGTTTCTTAAATTCCACATATGAGTGGAATCATATGGTATTTATCTTTCTATTACTGATTTATTTCACTTAGCATAATATTCTCTAGGTCCATGTAATTACAAATGACAAGATTTCATTCTTTTTTACGGTTGAGTAATATTCTATTACATATCATCTATATCTATATAGATATATCTTCTTATAGGTATATCTTCTTATCCATTCAACAATCAATATTTGGTTTCTTTCCATTATTTGGCTATTGTTGATAATGCTGCTATAAATACTGGGATGTATGTATCCAACTGAATTAGTGTTTTTGTACTCTTTGGATAAATATTCAGTAGTGCAATTGCTGGTTCATAAGGTAGTTCTATTTTTAACTTTTTGAGAACAATCCATACTCTTTTTCCAGAGTGGCTGAACCAGCTTGCATCCCTACCAACAGGGTTCCCTGGAAAATAACTATTTTTTTTTTTTTAAAGTGTGACTGTTGAACATATCTTGGTGTAATGGAGACTTCAAAATAGACACCACAAATTGAGTTGAGTTGAATCAAAAATAAGTACTATTCCAGAATACATATGCACATTTATGTAATATATATTATACATGATAGTCTTTAATTATATATATAACATACATACTCCCTTTATGTAGTTATATGATGTGTATCTATTTTTTACTATTTCAACAATGTATAATGAACAATCTGTTACATCTACTACATAGAGATACAACTCCTTGTTTAATAAACTGCATAATGTTCCATACAATAGACATATTAATTTATTTAGCCATTGTTCTCTTTGATTGTTTTTAATTTGCTTAAATTAATATTTTAAATGAATATATTTTTAAATATACTCTTTAATCAATCCATTAGTAACTATCAAGCACATCTTCAAAATCTGAATGTATATTAACTATTTGAGTATGCATAAACAAATTGGAATTTCTGCACCAATACATACATCCTTGAATTTAAGGATTAAAAATAATACATTTTACCTCTTTTTTAATATTAATTCAGCTTAACTTATTTTTACCTTATCATGTTGGTCATGGAGAGGAAATACTAAAATTATACCAATGATTATAGTTTTCAATATCTTGTTCCTAATTTCAATAGAAATGATTTTAAGAGTTTCCATATTAAGTATCATGTTTGCTATTGATTTCTAACAGATACCTTTTTTCTTATGATAAGAAGTTTCTCTCTTAATTTAGATTCTTTTGAGTTTTGTTATTTAATCAAGAATGAGTGTTGAAACATTATCAGATATCTTTTTTATATCTAAGGTGATTACATCCATCCATTAACATAAAGAAGTTCATACGTGGCTTTTCCCACCTTCAATTATCCTTGTAGTCCTAGATTAAAAAAGTTCTAAATCATATCAGAGAAGTTTTTTAAAATAATGTTATTAAATTGCTTATATTTCATTTAGAATATTTTTCCTATATTTATAAGTCAGTTTGGTTTATTGTATTCTGTCATGTTCAATATTTCACTAGATTGTATGTCAGAGTTATATTAATACCATATAACAAACTGAGGTATTTATCTGCTCTGGAAGATTCTCAAAAAAATTTTTCCTCAGTGTCATTTTCTTCTCATTTTCATGATTTAGAAAGAACTATAATTCCTGAGAGATTACTTTCACACTGATATTTTAGAGTCAAGAAACAAATTCTAGAATAATTTGCATAACAACTTTTTTTTCACTATTGGAGATGGGAGTCACTTAATGTGACATGCAAACTTACCAAAAAAGTAGTGGTCAAAAGCCTTAATGTTAATGATGCTGCTGTTCATATCTAACAACAGGATAGAGATAACCTGTTCATGGTCATAATCTGTAAAAAGTGCAGAGAAAGCTTAAATAATGGGAAGAGTCTTATGTATTTCTTCTTTCTGTGCATTCCCCAACATTTTTTATTATTTTTTTAACATACCTACATCTTCCTCTGTATACAGAATTTATTATTTCTTTTAACCTTATTGACTACATTAAGCATAAGAATTGTTTTTCTTGTTTCGTACAAATGAAAATTGAGGTCAAACTGGTAAAGTACTGACTCAGGTAGTTTTTCATTTAAAAAGTATTCAATATATTTTCTTATTTTATATTTTTTTTCTTCCACACTAGACTAACATTCTCAACTTAGGCCAATGTCTATTTTGTTTATCATTATAATCCTAAAAGATTTTTCCATTACCAAAGCAAAGTAGGGGCTCATCATAATCTTAACTAACTTGAATTAAACTGGTCCCACAAAATATCTTTTAGTCTATAACTTCTTAGCATTATGCAAAGATGAAAAGGTTCATTTCAACAAATATTTACTGATAGTATGTCTATGAGCCAGACCCTTACCTTAATACCATGCAATCTCCAGGGTGAATAAGAACCTTGTGTTCAAGATGTTTATAATCTTGTGGGAGAGACTTTTAACAACCAACTCTAATAAAAGGTACAATTTTAAAAGTATTTTTTAAAATATTTTATTTATTTATTTATTTATTTATTTATTTATTTATTTATTTATTTGACAGAGAGAAACCACAAGTAGGCAGAGAAGCAGGCAGAGAGAGGGGGGAAGCAGGCTCCCTGCTGAGCAGAGAGCCTGATGTGGGGCTTGATTCCAGTACCCTGAGATTGTGTATGACCTGAGCTGAAGGCAGGGGCTTTAACCCACTGAGCCATACAGACACTCCCAATTTTAAAAGTATTAAATGGTGGTACAAAGAGTGTTCTTTTAAAGGGCAGAATAGAGAGAAATTAGTTATTTTACAGCAGGGTGAGTGTGCAAAGGAATCACTATTTGGTGTACTTTTCCTTTTTCATTCTTAATACTTCCCATTTAATGTTTTCCCTCAGTAGCTTACTGAAAGTAAAACAGATATAATAATAAAAATTACACCACTGGGGTGCCTGGGTGGCTCAGTTGGTCCAGTATCTGCCTTCAACTCAGGTCATAATTCCAGGGTCCTGGGATTGAGCTCCAGCTCCCTGCTAAGCAGGAAGTCTGCTTCTCCTTCTTTCTCTACCCCTCCCCCTCCACTCATGTTCTGTCTCTCACTTTCTCTCTTAAATAAATAAATATTTTTTAAAAAAATTACGTCACCAACAACTGCAATTACATCAGCAATAATAGCTGTTCTAGATATGGAAATAATCATTTGAAGAGGAAAATAAGTGAACTTCTTAAGCTGAGGGAAAGTCAGATATGTAAAGGATCATCTAGCACAAAGTAATACTTGACAATAGGAAGATCAAAGAACTGTCTCATCAACAGTTGTTAAAAACAGGATAACTCAGAAAATGCCAAATAACTGCAATACCGGTCATTTTAACTTTTCAATTCCTCGACATTCTGTAAACACATTATGGAGTAATGAGATGTTGAGAAAACAAACAGTTCTAAAAAGAAAGAACACTCAATAATTTACAATATGGCTACTTTAACCTTCATTTGTAAAGAAGAGATTTCTGAAAAGCAAATGGGCATGTCAATTGAAATTGCCTCCCATGACTCTACCCCATGAGAAGTAGAGTCTTCCTAAAGATCTTCCTAAAGATGTCGTATAATCGTTTCTTAATTCTTAAAATGAGCAAATGATCTTATAATATAAATTATCTTCCAGACCTAGCAATTTATGAGTTTAATTAATTCTGCCTTTTGTAAGTAGGAATCAATAAATTTAAGATAAATTAGGAGCATGATTTCCTGAATATACTTATTTTAAAATCTAGTAATAATTATTTCATAGTTTGATGCATTATATTTCTCAAGGGTTATCATTTACAAAATATATGTTCTTGCAGTAGAACCTTAAACATTAAAGTAAAACAGGTCATGGTTCATTTTATAGATTAAGAATTTAGGTGCATGTGCTAAATAGATTGACCAACATCATATAGTTAAGTAACCAAAAGTCAGCTATACAAGAACCTTAGCCTTCAGCTTTCAGGGTCAGTTTAGAAAAACAAAACAAAATAAAAAATTGACTCAAATTATTGTTCTGATTTCTAATTATTCTTTGATCTTTGATGACATTATTCTCTACTTATTATCACATAGTGTTATAAAATGAATAGCAAAAAAAGCCACATTTTGGCAATTATCTTTTTTCCCAACAGAAATATTCCTAAAGCCTTTTGATTTTAAAAAAGTGCACTTTTCCCACTTTCTTAGCAAGTGTCAGTGGAAGTGTTAAAACAGTGACATTTAGGTCTCCTAAAATAGCCAATCCATGAAGTGATACAAAGTCTGTTAATTGGTACAAAGACTGAAAAAAATAAAATTAATTCAAAGGGTAAGACTTCCTTTGTTGGAATTGGTGATATAAGGGTGTAGATTCACAGGATATTTTAAATAAGCCAAATCTTTCTTTCTTGTTGACTGACCTAAATGTTACATACTGGAAATATAAAAACAAGACATTTTTTTTTCCAGTTGAGATACAGGAATGATTGTGTCCCTAATCTGCTATAGTATTAAGTATTAAAAAATATAATTAGATCAGCTTTAAAATATGTTTTCTTGGGGTGGTAAGAGTTTCTACTTAGGCTTTATAATTATCAGAGATTTTTTTTTTTTTTTTTATAATTATCAGAGATTTTTATAGCTGAAGTGAATCAGCTATTAACCAAAGCACTCAAATCAGTGAAATGTAATGATATTATTTTGCATATATTAATAAATATTAATTGCTTTATTATTGTAAATCTAAAGAATAATTTAAATGTAGCTTCACAGAAAACACAGGTTAAAAAAAAACTCCTCATCTCTGTAATAAGAGGGTTTCACTAAATAGATGAAAGCAATTGGACAACTTGCATAATTGACATTTTCTAATGAGCCAAAAGGAATGTCACTGTGTCTGGATGATTAAGCGGATATCAGAATGTGTGATGGAAGTCTTTTGATGCCCTGATGGCCTTCTGTTCATTCAAAGAGTATACACTACCGCAGGAGGTTTTAATCTAGTTTATTTGTGAGCTCAGGCAGTGTGATTATGTTCAGAATTGAACTTTCACAGTGGCCATGAAATTTACTTTAGTCAGGAAAAGCTAAAGAACAAAAGGCAACACTCTCCACAATACCTCACACCTGTAACCCAGTTGGCTTTAGGAAATCTAACTCACTAAATAGTTCACAGGGCAGAGATCCTTTGACCCATCAAAAGCTATAATGTATCCACTGTCTTCATACTTGACCTTGCAGTTGGTTGACAGAGGCTCTTGAGTTTGACTGGCTCAAATCAATGAAAAGCTGTACATGAAAAGCAGTAATAGCACAAAATATAAGAAACAAATTTCACACCATTCCTCTGGCTAAATTGTAAATGAGATTAATATGAAGCATTAGCACTATGTTTTTTAATGACTATCTAAATGGTTTTTATCAGAGATTAAGTGGCAATAGAACATATTAAACCATAGCAAACATCTGGAAGACTCTCTTTAGCAGTTTAATCACAGCATTTCTCAATGTCTGCTCATACCAGTTCTTTCATACGTATTTCAGAATGAGAGTATCATGGACTTTATGCAAGAGGAAGAATATCTGCACTAACTGAAGCATGCTCATTACTCAAGAGGACTCCCCCGTTTCCCACCAGCAAATGTGAAAAACTTTTATTTCTCAAAGTAAGAATACTTGGGAAACACAGAGTATCTAAACACATTATCTAAAAGCCAAATTAGTATCCATCCTGAATTTATACTATCAGATTACTTCCTTTTAAGCATAGCTATAATAATTTATTGTCCCGATTATAAAACTCACTCTCTTCTGCATTCTCCAATCATCTTCCATTTTAAAATGTCCTTACTCCATAATACCTCATCCTAACATTCACAATTCTCTATATTTTGAGTCAAACTTTTCTTTTATTGCTTTCACTTCTCTCTGTATATACCAGCCACTGCTTTCAAACACAGTTTGCACTATTCCCTCACTGCCTTATTCTGACATACTCTTGCCTTTGATAGGAATGTCCACATCAGTGTTCAGGTCTTATAGATTCAATTAACCAAATCAAATAGCATTTCCTTCACAAAACATTTATTCTAGATATTTCCAGCTGATTGGGATCTCTTCCTTCTCTGAATTTCCGTGGTGTTTACAAATCACAAATCTAAAATAAACAATGCAAGGGACTCCTGGGTGGCTCAGTGGGTTAAAGCCTCTGCCTTCAGCTCAGGTCATGATCTCAGGGTTCTGGGATCCAGCCCTGCATTGGGTTCTCTGCTCAGCAGGAAGCCTGCCTTCCCCCTCTCTCTCTGGCTACTTCTCTGCCTACCTGTGATCTCTCCTTTCTGTCAAATAAATAAATAACATCTTTTAAAAAATAAATAAATAAAATAAACAGTGCAAGGGAAAATATGGTGATTTTTTTCTTCCTTCTTTTTTTCCCTGTTGTACTTGTTTATTTGGATTCATATAAGCTTTGAGCATTGCCCATAGAAAATTCTAATGTTATGTGTATTATTTCCAGACTTTTAAACCATTATATTAAAAAATACTTTAAACATTGCTGAAGTCATAACCAAATAAATATTAATAGTTACTTAAACATACAAGAATTAATAGGTACTAGGAAATTGTTTAAACCTCACAACCGTATGGAATACAGAGGCATATTTGCACGCAGAAAGGGAAAAATGAGACTTGGGGAAATAAGAAACTCAATCAAGGTCAGAAAAGCAGTAAGAGCTAGAGAGATATTATGGGACTTACTCAACTCTGTACTCTTAACCACATTAACTAAACTGCCAAACCTTGATGGTACAATGGTAATGAATATAATCCTAGGAACTGATCTAGTGAAAAAATAGGCAAATAACCAGAAATCATTCCAGAGTCTGATAAATTCTACAATTAGAGATATAATTGGTAATAATGATAATAATTGGTAATAATTCAGGAGCAACTAATCAAATCAAAGAAAGTAATAAACCTTTTGTCTTTTAAAAGTGGAGGTATGTGGGGAGGAAGGGAGCTGGTGTTTTTTACGGTAGGAAATTTACAAATCACAAAAAATGTTAAACATCATACACTGTAATCTCCTTGAGAGCAATGGAAATGTTTATATTTTATATTCTAAGGCTTAGAGAAACTTTAATAACATAATAAAATATTTTGTTGATTGTGTTGAGAAAAGTGGTGAATAAATGAATGAATCAATGAATTAATAAATAAATCACTGACCCAGGAAGAGAGAGATATGACCTAATGATAATTTCTTTGTAAAAGAACACCAGGCATATCAAAGATGACTATAGGTGGAGTCAATGTTTTTTCAGTATGTCTTACACATTTAACTTGACCACCTCCATATTGAAGAAATAAAAACTGCCTTGTATTTTGCAATGAAGTCATTTTTATGTCACTTTTTGAGATTCGATTAACCAATATGAAAGAAAAGAAAAGAAAGTAGAAGGAAGGAAGAGAGGGAGGGAAGGAGGGAGGGAGGGAGGGAGGGAGGAAGGATGGAAAGAAGAAAGAAAGAAAGAAAGAAAGAAAGAAAGAAAGAAAGAAAGAAAGAAAGAAAGAAAGAAAGAAAGAAAGAATCACTAAATTCAAGGAATACTGCCTATCTTTTGCCATTTAATTTGTAATTATACAAAATGGAGGCACAGCCATGTCATCTGTACTTTCAATCAGGTGCCAAACACAGGGTTATGATTCTACTCTACTTGGAATATTTTCCATTATTCAACGTATTTAATAAACTGTCACTTGAAAGGAGGTCTGATAGGCTTTTTCACAATGAATCAAAGAACTGCTCTGCCTTCCTGCTTTATTATGCATGCTACATTTGAAGCTAATGAAGCATAACCTCTGAGCTGATACTTTTGTAGATGAAAGAGACATCATGTCACATCTTCTATTTATTTTATCAGCTACTCATAGACAACACAAAACACATTGATTGCCTTGAACTTCATTTTTGACAGATGATGGGCATTCTTGTTGCTATCTTGTCTAATCATTTTCTACCATATGCATATTTTAGTTATTAACTATGAATGAAACTACTAAGAAAAATAATCTGTAATATCAATGGCACATTTAATTTAAGAAGTGCAGTGCAGATAATCTTGATTATTCTATTTTACAAAATTTGATACACTCTCTCCCTCCCCCAGAGCAAATATTTACTTGAAATATTATTGTAAGAAGTGTAATATCACCTAATATTGTTTTCATGAGGTTTTTGTTATTTTTGAAAACAAATCTAAAAAATAAGCTCAGGTAAAGCCATATAGTCTTTTCAGAAGTCAGACTGCTTCATTATTAAAAGGCATCAGAAGGAATATTCATCACTAAAAAAATCCTTTCATTACAGTATCAGTCTTCGATGTCACTAACTGACTAACATTAGACAATTCAATGTGTAATAAAATTCAGACATAAGCTATACTCAATCAATAACATGGTGTAGAAAATAGTCTTTATTATTTATAAAAACATGTGATAATATGTGATATAAAACAGGTTTTTATATATAATGTCTAGTAGCTTTTTAAACTTTAAAAAATGCCAATGTGGAATATAACTTTTTAAAAATTGACTCCTACAAATAGAATTTCAAGAATGTGAAGTTATTTTATAAATACCAAAGACTTATCATCATGAATAGATACAAGGCCTTCACTCATAAGAATAAAAAATAAGTTTTGTCTACAAGCATGTATTCACACAGATACTGGATAAATTTAGAGTCTTCTTTTTATTACTTAACCTGCATTTTTATACTTAATTGCTGGTTTATTTGTTCAATAAATCTTACTTGTCACAAACACAGTGATACATTTGATAGTGAGAAAAAGTATTTGAAGTAGGATTATAACATACTCCAAGACATTACACACACATTATTACAGGGAAATTGTATCATGAGTTATCAAGCAAAACAGAAGTGGAAAAGCTATGGTAAGTCAAAAACAACTAATTGGAAAGCTGTTCCATGGGTGCATAATAACAAGTTATTATAAGTCAGTGACATCAAAATTAATAGAGAACAAACCTCATGTACAAAACCCATGTAAAACCTCTTTTATTAATGACAACTATCAAGCATCTTTACAGTGAAAGTGAGTACACAAAAATGAATGAAAATAAGAATGTGTAATTTAATCAACAATTAGGAATTAGACTCCAAACTTGACATTTTTACATATATTAGAAATTGTGGGAATTTAAAGTTTAAAGGAAAGTAAAAAGTGAAAAGTAAAAATTATATTTCAACCAAATAAATATTATATCCATTTAAGCTCTAGATTAGCATTCTGTTCTTTCATCTCTTCAGCTATGCTAATCAATCTAAATTGTGTAAGTCACTGATTCAGAATCCATTATAACTAAGGTCTTATTAAGTGTGTACTCTACAACTGAATTAATTCTCAGCTTTCAGTCCCCAAGACACAATCTGGCTCTGTCTTTGCATGAAACAAATCTGTTCCTAAGTATAGTGTTGTCAAGTGTACTACCTTAGAAATCGAAAGAAGCCCATTCTATTCTTGGTTCATCCACTCTGGCCCAGTTTCCTCATTTGTAAAATAAAATGTTAAACCAACATCAAGGCTCTAAAATTTAGAGATTATATCATCCAGTACTACAAATTCTATTATTCATTTTTTAAAAAATACTGGATCAGAAACCAAATATTCAAAATATGAATATGTGTATATGTTCTGTATAAAACACAATTATACAGCTTTTGTGATATATATAATAAAAGTGTTTATTGATGAAATTAGTCTAGTTTTTTATTATGGTATCATGTAATTGAAAATATATCTACATTTGTCCTTTATATGTTTCTTAAAGAAAGCTATTGCATTCTTTAATCTTCACTACACCAAATAATTGTTTTCTAGTAAAATGTTATATCAAGCTTCAATTTCAATTTCTCTGTAAGATTCCCATTGTTAACCTTTTTTGACTCACAAAATTCTTGGGAAACTTGATCTCATTGGAAGCATTATTTTCAAAATTGTTCATATCATATTACCTTACTATATTCAGTATCATATTTAATAGCTATCCACTAAGATTAGAACATTGATTATATGTCTATGGATTTTTTAATACCTAAATTCAGTCTTTCATAATCCTTTCACAGTATCTTTGACTGTCTAGCTATGACCTTTTAAAAAATGTATTTGTCCATGTCTTCCTAGAGTATATATTCTAACAATAAACTAACATGATGAGATTTTAGTAGTTAACTGCCACAGTTCAAGAACAAAGCCAAAATTTGGCTGGACTGCTTATTACTCTGCATTTGTACATATCTCTAGACTTTATTTCCTTGGACTAGACCTTATTTCTATAGGACTAGAACATAATTCATAGGGTTTTCATGAGACTCATATGTACAAAAGAATATGAAGTGTACATGATTATTGTTCTTTAGGTAAATGTTGTGTTTAATTATATAAATATTTTATCAAATATTGATAAATTATATATGGTCATCATTGTATTCTAGATTTATCTTACTGACATTCCTTCATGATATAACAGGCAACATATAGTTATTATAGGTACCATAATATAGATTAAATTGCTTTATTTAACTAGGAAATAGAAGTAATATAAACCTAAGACAAAATTCGGTATGTTTGAAACATTCCTTTTGATATGTGAAAATATGATCAAGCCTTAATTCTACATTTCAGAGATTTATAAACTTTTTTCAAGTACTATATTCATATTGAAATTTTCATCAAGTGGAAATGCATGTTTCCTACAAGCTTAAGAGTGAGTAAAAGGATAAATTTATCAGACCTACAATACAAAAATATAAGTATAAATATCTGTAACTACTATAAACATTTATTGTTCAAATACGTTGAATCACAAAGGAGGTTCTTGTTAAGTTTGATTATCATTGCCTTGGTTTATCAATAACCTACATTTCTGCTGTGTTATTTAAAAACATACTTCATTATTTATGCATTTTTTTACAATTACAAAACAGTATAAACTGGATTTGATATAAAGAAGCATGCTCCAATCCTATATCCTATTGGACCACAAAAATAACTAGTAATTCTTAGAAAATCCTACAAGACCTTGTGGAATGTGGCCTTTGGAAGATCCACTAGAAATGACCTTCTGTTCTAAAGAAGAAAAATGAGAGGAGGGGCAAGATGGCGGAGAGGTAGGACACCCTGTTGCAACCTGTCCCCAAAAGTGAGCAGGATATCTGCCAGACCACGCTGAACACCCATGAAATCAGCCAGAGGAGCAAGACTTTTCACTTCTGGATCTCTACGGGAGCAGAAGACAGCAGAAGAGAGGTAAAGCAAAGCAGGAACACTTAAAACGGTATTGGAGGATAAACAAAAGGGGGAGGGAGCCACCAGAAGTGGCGCAAGGACAGTAATACCCCAAAGGAAAGCGTCAGGTGGTTGCAGAGCAGCAATAACTTAGAGCCCAGTTAAAAACACTTAAAAAGAGCATAAGGTTCTGAGGAGCAGCGAGTGGAAGGGGGTGGTCATTGGCACAAGCCTGGACCCACGCTCCCAGAATGGACACCACTCACCTCAAAGAGAGACCAGTCAGGGGCGGAGACCCACTCCCCGCACCATTTTGTGAGCCAGGTGTGCAGGCTCCTGAAAGCACCTTAGAGAGTCTGCTGTGGTCCTGGAGCCCACAGCTTTTCTCCGTGTACAGTCTCTCTAGACAGTGCACCACCAAAGGCAAGAACTGCCCTGCCAGTGCAGTAATATTGGCAAGAATCTGGCCACACTCTGCCACGGCCTAGAGCCCCTAGTGCAGGGGATCGCACGTAGTCACACAGAGCTGCCAAACTGCTGAATGCAAGCCTCCTGGGAAAAGGGAGCTATGCTGGGAGAATTGCAGAGGGGAGTGTTCCTTCTGGTCCACCCAGAGGGGAGCAGACTGTGGCTTCTCTGTGACAGGGAGGTCTGGGTACAGACAGATCCCTCGCTCAGACTCTCTGAAAAGGAGAAAAAGCTGCAAAAGGCCAAAAGCCTTCAGAGAGCTAAAGACTGAGAAACCGGGTTCCACAGAGCTCTGCCCCTTGACTGGGGGCAGGGTGACTCAACCCAAGCAAGATTGATTGGAAAACAAAGCATCAGGCCCCTCCCCCAGAAGACAAGTCAAAAACAAAACAAAACAAAACAAAACAAAAAGACTATACCCACAGAGTCACCATAAGACTTTTAAATCCCCAACATTAGGGGAAATCAATATATTAAGTGCTTGATAATACCCTCAAACCTGTATATTTCATAGATAAAAGATTTTTTTTCTAATCACTTTTTTAAAAATTTTTATTCATTTGTTTTCACATTTCTTGGTTTGATTTTTTTTTTGTTTTTATTTTTTTAAACTACTTAACATTATATCTAGAGGCTTAATAAAACGATAAATAACCTTCCTCGCACACGAGGAGCTATAACCAACCTCATCTTATCCTTCTGTCAGTTTCTACCTATTTGCATTTGTTCTGGTATTATAGAAAAACTCATTCCTGGGGTTAATTCTAACTAGGTTCTTTTATTTCTAGCCATCTACTCTCATCGGTCTATATGTTTGTTCTTGTTGGTCTACATACTTCATAAATCTTATTGTTGGGGCCCATTCTGGCTGAGACCCCCCTCTTTTTCTGTTTCTCTCTATCTTTTTTATCCTTATTCTTTCTTTTTGGTGGTGAATCCCAATTGCTCCTAAACCTTCCAGAGTGCACTCTGCCTGGATGGTGGGCAAAATATCCAACTATACATCCTCTCATCCACCTCCCACCAAAATGACTAGGAGGAGGAACACCCAACAAAGGAAGAAGAACCCAGAGACTGCGCCCTCTCCCTCAGAACTATTAGACATGGACATTAACAGTATGTCAGAAAGGGAATTCAGGCTGACAATTATCCAGGTAATGGTTAGGATCAATGGCAATATAGAATCTCTAAGGGCAGAAATGAAAACCAGTATAGCCAATGTAAGAAGTGCTATCAGTGAGATCCAATCCAATCTACATAGTTTAACAGCTCGAGTTACGGAGATGGAGGATAGAATTAGTGATCTAGAGGATAAAATGATAGAGAAGAAAGGGCAGGAAGCCAGCTGGAGCAAACTCCTCAAGTCATGAGAAGAGACTTAATAAA
>CM053615.1:29763352-29782143 GCA_028646535.1 Procyon lotor
GCGCCCCTTATTTACTGATTTTTTTAAAAGGTTTATTTATTTGACAGAGTGGAGAGAGATCACAAGGAGGCAGAGAGGCAGGCAGAGAGAGGGAGAAGTAGGCCACCCGCTGAGCAGAGAGCGGATGTGGGGCTTGATCCCAAGATCCTGAGATCATGACCTGAGCTGAAGGCAGAGGCTTTAATCCACTGAGCCACCCAGGCACCCCTATTCACTGATATTTGTACCTGTAGAATGATCACAACTTCTCAGAACAGTTTCTTACCTTTAAAATGAGAATAAATATAGCTATCTTATTGGGTGGCTTAAAGCTTTATCTGAGTTAATATTGGTGAAAGAGATTATTTTTGCTGACAACAAATGCTTAATATATATTAATCTGTATTAAAACACCCTTTAGCCATGAAGAAACTCTATCAGATTCCCAACCACCCAAAATATTCACTTGAAAAAAAAAATTATTTTAGACATGGATTTAATCATCCTAAGGAAGTGGCGTTAATCAATTCGTTCTTACTATTTTGAGAAAAAATGGTGATACATGTTTTGCTGGAACAACAGATAATAAATGAGAATAATGAAGAAAAGCACTTGAGAAGAATGAGAATGAGAATTATGTCAATTTTCTTTAAGACAAATGTTTTCACTGTACTGAATAAACTTAAAAAGTTTGACAATGTGAGTTTTTTTTTTATACAATCTTACATTCCCATTTATTTATCTACTACAATGGAAATACAAAGGAAAAAGCTAGTGTCTTAATTAAGTAAAGGACAGAGCTTGGTTTTTTTTTTCAACTTTTTAAACCTTTCATATTTTACTCTTAAGACTACTGTTGTCCAACAACATTTATATATCACAGTGTTTCCACATCAAAACTGATGGCAAAGTTACATGTCCCAAGGGACTTAATTTTTTTTTCCTAATTGTTAATGCTGCAGTCAAAGCTGCTAATATCATTTGCTTAAAGCACTAATGACCTATTATAAGAAAGGGTTGAAACCTCCCAGTCCCCTGGTGTTTTTCACTGGGTTCTAAAGCAAAAAAAAAGAAACAAAAGTAGAAACAAAGAAAGAAAAAAGGGAGGGAGGAATGGAATCAATTGTAGAAATACAATTGGTTTTTGAACATTCAATTTGTATCTTGCAATGGTGCTGAATTCATTTATTTATTTTTGTGAAGGCTGTAGGGTTTTCTGCATATAAGATTAGAACATCTGCAAACAGAGATAATTTTGCTTCTTGCTTTCTAATTGAAATATCTTTTATTTCCTTTTCTTGCCTAATTGTTTTAGCTAGAACTCATAGTACTATGTTGAATATAAGCAAAAATGGACATTCTTCCCTTGTTCCAGGTCTTAGAGAAACATTTTTCATTTTAGCATTTAGTATGAAAGTTTTGGTCTTTGCATATATGGCCTATATTGTATTAAGGTAAGTTTCTTGTATAACTAATATATAGAGCTTTTAACATAAAAATGTGTTTAATTTTGTCACATGTTTTTCTGGCAGCTATTGAGGTGATAATGTGATTTTTTTTTATCACATATTCTCTTAATGTGGCATATCATATGGATTGATTTGTGTATGTTGAACCACTCTTACATCCAATGAACAAATATTACAGTCATGGTGTATAATCTCTTTAACAGGCTGTTGAATTCAGTCTGTCAATATTTTGTTAAGGGTTTTGTAACCATGTTCATCAGGAATAGTTTTTGTTGTTTTGTTTTGCATTTTTTTGGTTCCTTTGCTGGCTTGTGTATCAGGATACCTCTGTCTTATAGAAAAACTTTCAAAGTGTTCCCTCTCTTAATTTTTGGAAGATTTAAAGAAGGAATAATTATCTGAAAAAAGAAATAAAATAAATACATAAGTTTATGATTGTGCCCAATAGAATAAACTACTCAGGAATAAAATTTACAAAAGAGGTAAAAAATTTATGCACTGAAAAATGAAAACACTGATGAAAATAATTAAAGCAGGCATAAATAAATGAAAAGACACCCTCTGTTCACAGATTAGAATCATATACATTTTTAAAATACCTCTTGAATTTAAAATCACTTTTATTTTATGATTTCACTCTGCTATTTTTCTATTATGTGTCTCTTTAAATTTGTAATGATACCCATTGCCTTAAATTTTTATCCAGTCACTCAACATTTATTCTCATGTACTACACCTCTTATCCTCAACTCTCAGCTGAAATTAATCTAATAAGTTATCCAGAATTTCCTTCTTATAACACTCCTTGGCCTTGTCTCATTTTTTACCTTAATCTAATGCTCTGTGACTTTATTCAATTGACCACTGGTTGATTTAATAGTTTGTGAGTAGATATCATATTAATTTAAATATCAGAATATTCAAACTTTACATCAAATCCACTTGAATATAATTTATTAATTGAACAAGTCATGCATGAGAAAATAGATGAGCAAATGAATCCCCAATAGAAAACTGTGTATTGAGGCGCCTGGGTGGCTCAGTGGGTTAAAGCCTCTGCCTTCGGCTTAGGTCATGATCTCAGGGTCCTGGGATCGAGCCCTGCATCAGGCTCTCTGCTCCACAGGGAGCCTGCTTCTCCCTCTCTCTCTGCCTGCCTCTCTGCCTACTTGTGATCTCTCTCTCTGTCAAATAAATAAATAAAATCTTAAAAAAAAAAAAGAAAACAGTGTATTATTGAAACTCTGCTATGTATTTCTCTGACTGCTTCTGTTATTTCTAACTTTCTTATTACCTCATGACCACATTTTTCACCTGAGCTGTGAACTTCACTTTATCAACATATAATTATTTTGTCCCTTATATTACTAAATTCACTAACTTAAGTTTTTCAATGTCACCTCTGTGCTGAAGACTCCCAAAGCTGCTGCCGAGTCCTGGACTTTGTTGTTTTCCAGTTTCAAATCTCTGATTGTCTCCTAGGCAATCCCATTGGATACTCTCTTTTACCTCAAATATCCCTTAGCTAAACTGGATTGATTGATTTATTACACTGCCTTTAACTTTTTGAATAGAACTATGCACAACACCAAGGCTGACACTTGACAAAATAAAATTAGCAACACTTTTTTTGTTATATACCCTGACTACAAAACTCAGTGCCACCTCCTGCCAGCATCTGGAATTCCTTTGTTCCTTACTATTAGCCAAGGGCAAACCCACAGAGTGTCATCACATGCTCCTGCCCCCATGCTTCTCACAGCACTTTATCTCCACTCTTCTCTTGCTTTTCCTGATAGAAAATACAAAAGTCTGTAATTCCTCCCCATCACATGTAGCAGTAGTTGTCAAGACTGGCCACACAATAGAATTACCTTGAGAGATTTTAACAGATAATGGTGCTTAGACTACATCCCAAGATATTATTTTTGTTTAATAGTAAGAAGTAAGATTTGAACATTTGAATTGTGATAAATTCCCTGGATAATTCTAACATGCACCCAGAATTTTTCAATTCTTTCTAACCACAGAAAGATTTCCTAAAACTCATTTCCTGAGTTTTAGGGAGTCAGATTCACACAGCTTTATCAATCTTGTATTCCCTGTGGTCACTGATAAAGGAGTTGGGCTGCTTACTTGAAAATATAGTGAAAAGTTTGTTAAGTCTGGCCACACCAGAGTCCAGAGTAGTCATAGTTATTTTAGTGTGTTGATCCAAACTTGTAAATATGTCCCATTATCTTCCCATTTATGGAGGTAGAGATTGACAAAGAGGTGAAGGAGAGAAAAACTAAACCAGTTCTGCATTAAAATAGAGCAGGAGCATTAGAATAGAGTAGAGAATCCTTTATGGAAGGTGAAAATTATGTAATAAGAAGTATCCTACTGGAATCAAGTTTTCTGTATCAGCTATGTTTCCTGAGATTAAATTATTCAAGTTTTTATTACTATATTTTGCAAAATCCCTTCCTCTGTTTCTTTTAGACCCTAAAATTTTCTGAAACACTCTGTTTTATTCTTCATTATTCATTTATTCTTCCTCAAATTGTCTGACAACTATCCATGAGTGCCTACTACATATTAGATAGCAATGAATTTAAATTCATTAACTAGAAGATAGATAGAAACCAACACTCAGAGAAGTGAGGGGATATTTAATAATCACACTGCTAAAAACAAAATAATTTTATTTTTTTTACAAAATAATTTGATTTTAATGTAAGTGTATCTTTACTATTTCTTCTAAGTGATAAAAATATTCTCAAGCTTCTTAGAGTAAGAATGTCACTATCAGTGTTTAGTAAAGCTTTCTACCCATTAGGTATATGAAAGAGATTGGGTGATATTAAAAAACATAAGAACAAAAAAAATAGTAACTATAAAGGCAAAAAAATCCACAAATAAACTTACCCAAAAGTAGGCCTAGCATAAGGAGACTGGTTATGAACTAAGAAGAAATTAATAAAAGGTAGAAAGTTATCAGTAAGGCAATACATATTTATGAGCACTAGAAAGTATGTATGGATATTTATATGTACTCTCACATGTACATATATACATATATGTTTATTTATAAATGTATGAAATGTAAGTATATATGTATACATATATACACATATGTGAAACATTATTACACACACTGACATGTGTACACACACACACACACACAACTCATATGGATATAAATTAGAACAATGCCTGGAAAATAAGAGCTATACAAAAATTAGTCATTGTTGTTATTGTTGTTGTATAAAATCCACTCCCTAAGACCTGAGGAACTGATGAACTGACATGTTAAAGAAGGATCATAATGACTTTTCAGTAGAAAAAGACTGCAAGGACACAGAATGGAAGAGAGACATCCAATGAAGATAAAATTACAAGAGAAGAGTTTGGATATGACAGTAATTTGACTATGTAGGTGGAGGTAAGGTTGGAAAGAAATTGTTGATTTTTAGATATATTTTAAAGAAAAAGGCAAAAAGACTTAACCATGAAATATATGCAGAGTATTAAAGAAAAGATAAATGCCAAAAATAGTTCCAAGGATGAGAGTGATTGAAATACAAATGATTAGTCTTTTTGGGGTTCCATTTCAAGATGGTGATGTAGGAAGACTCTGAACTCACTCCCTCCACAGAATACTCCAAGCTGCACTTACTAATAGAACAATTCCTCCTGAAGAAAAACTGAAGGCTGACTCAACAGCTACTAAACAATCAAAGATAGAAAGAATGGCTGTATAACAGCAAGAGAGATGGAGACATAGTAACAAAGGGAAACTCCACCCTCAATACTACAGAGTGGAGAGGGATAGAACTGAGGTACTGGGAATGGATTTCTCTGTCCTTGCGCATAGAAGAAAACAAAACAAAACAAAACAAAACAAAACAAACATGGTCTAAAAGAACAACTAGTATATAAAGGAGACAACACTAGAACTTTGCCAAGCACTAGAGGACCTGGGGGAAAGCTCTGCAGGTCAGAGGGACTGGAAAGTGACATGGTTTATGTCCCTACTCCATCTTGGAAGCTTGGACAAGAGCAGAGTTCAGACACCCAGACAAACAGTTCCAGTAGTCTCTGGGCTTGTGACTTCCATGAGCCCAGTGTCCAGAGGCCCATCACAATCTTAGGTGTACTGGTTACATAAGAAAAGCCACAGCTTAGAGGGGCAAGAGATCAGCAGGAATACTTTCTCCTCCTCCACCTCAAGGGCCTACATTACAGCAGGATTTGACCACCATAAGGGATAGATTTAGACACCATAATTGGACAGTCCTGTTGCCTGAAGGTCATTCTTGACTCCATAACTGGTTGACTTGGTCATCACAGGAAGTTGGCAACCTCAGGATTCTGGGGGTCCTGAAGCCCAGACCAGTGCTGATCATGTTGGAACATAGAAAAAAAAGCCACAGTTGAAAAAGGCCAAAAAAGTACAGGAATATTCTCTCCCCCTTGACCTTAAAAGTCTAGACTGTGGTGCATCTGGGTGGGTTAGCCAGTTAAGCATTTGCCTTCAACTCAGGTCAAGATCCAGGGTCCTGGGATCAAGCCCAACATTGGTCTTCCTGCTCAGTGGGGCATCTGCTTTTCCTTCTCCCTCTGCCTCTCCCCTTCCACTCGTGCTCTATATTTCACTTTCTCTCAAATAAATGAAAAAATAAATCTTAAAAAAAAAATCCAGACTGCAGCAGAGTCCAGCTTACAGCAAACTTACAACCTCAGTGAATCCAGTGTCCACAAGCCCACACCAGTCACCCTGTGGTGCTGGGGTGCAGAAAATAAGTTGCAGTTTTCTGGAGTTTGTTTTTTTTTGTTCCCCTTTAACTGTTACTGTTAAGTTTTCTTTTTTGTTTACTTTCTAAAATTTGTCTTCTTGGGGTGCCTGAGTGGCTCAGTGGGTTAAAGCCTCTGCCTTTGGCTCAGGTCATGATCTCAAGGTCCTGGGATCAAGTCCCGCATTGGGCTCTCTGCTCAGCAGGGAGCCTGCTTCCCCCTCTCTCTCTGCCTGCCTTCTGCCTACTTGTGATTTCTCTCTCTCTGTCAAAAAAATAAGTAAAATCTTTTTAAAAAATGGGTTAAAATTTGTCTTCTTTTCTTTTCCTTTTGGTTTTGTTCTTTCTTTCTTGTTCTCCCTTTTTGTGTTCTTTTTTCTTTTTTCTTTTCTATTTTATCTTTTTTCTATTATTATTATTATTATTATTATTTATTCTCTTTGTAAAAATCCATGGTTTATAACAGTAAATAGCATATATAGCCACAGTTCCAGCCAGCCAAGAAGTCATCAAACATACAAAATTGGCATAAGTGTCACCATACACAAGATCACTTCCTCAGCTTTAGGAAATGTAACTGTTATGCCCAGATTTTGAAATCCCCGAAGACCACCAGGGAGCCGAGTCCGATGCAAAAACCAAAGAACCTTTATTCGAGCTAACTCGAGCTCAGTCTCCCACACTCACCAATGCAACGGTGTGATGTAGAGAAGAGGCTGAGTTTCAAAAAGCTCTGCAATTTTACAGGGGCCAGTGGCCAGTGAGATTGTAACACACACAGAAAGTTGTATGATCATGTTAGGCCACACGCAGGTGACCAAACGAATTACAATTTACCCTATAGTAGCTGTTTGAACTAGCCTATCACTCTGGTCAGAACTGGCATGCAAGTTTGGTGGGCAAAAGGCGGGGTTTACATCCTTTGACGGTTAGGGGTTCTGCATTCCTATCGGCTAACTCAAACTAGCTCAAGAGTGGGCTAGGCAATGTTCTGACATTCTGTGATCTTCTCAGGAGCAGGTCATGAAGGGGTTATACACAAGATGGCAGATGTAGCACAAAATGGAGTTAGCCTTGCTCTGCTCTTTGAGTAACCATTTGCCTAATCCACAGAAACACAAAAAGTCAAATAAAATGAGGAGACAAAGAAATGTGTTTCAAAAGAAAGAATAAGAAAAAAAATTCAGTAAAAAAAAAAAAAAGAAACAGCTAAACAATATAGCTGATAAAGAATTTGAAGTAATGATCATAAAGATACTCACTGGGCTGAAAAAAACAGTGGAAGAATTCAGTGAGACCTTCAATAGGACCTTCAAAGATTAAAAAGAACCAATCAGGGTTGAAGAATATAATATCTGAAATAAAACACATACACACACACACACACACACACACAAGGGAATCAACAGTAAATTAGAGGATAGAGAATGTATAAGTGATCTGGAAGACAGGGTAATGTAAAGCACAGGTTGAACAGCAAAAAGAGAAAAGAATTTTTTATAAAATGAGGATAGATTAATTGATCTCTCAGATAACATCAAGCAAATAAACTTTCACATTATAAGGGTTCTAGAAGAAGGAAAGGGAGAAAAAGATGTCGAAAACTTATTAAAGAAGTTAATTGAAAAAAGTTAACTGAAAACTTCCCTAATCTAAGAAAGGAAATAGACATCCAAGTTCAAGAAGCACAGAGAATTCCAAACAAGATGAGCCCAAGGAGATCCATACCACAGCACATAATAATTAAAATGTGAGACGTTAGAGATCAAAGAAAGAATCCTAAAAGCAACAGGAGAGAAACAAATAGTTACCAACTGATTTTTCACACAAACTTTGTAGGCCAGATAGAGTGGCATGGTATATTCAAGGAAAAATCCTACAACCAAGAATACTTTACTCAGTAAAGTTATCTTCCTGATTTGAATGAGAGTTAATGAGTTTCCCACACAATAAAATAAAGGACCTTATCACCAATAACCAGGCTTATAAGAAATGTTAAAGGGACTTCTTTAAATAAATGGCCATAATTAGAAATGAGAAAAATAGAAAAATAGAAATGAGAAAAATATGAATAAAAATGTAAAATATGATAACATATCAATAAAATGTGGAGAAGGGAGTAAAAAGGGATGATAAAGAAAAAGAAATATATATATATATTTTTATACAAAATATATATATATACATATTATATATATATATATATATATATATATATATATATATATATATATATATATATATATTAGAATTGTTTGAGCTTAAATGACCATCAAATTAATATGGACTTGGACTGCTATTTACTTAAAATGTTATATATGAACCTCAGAGTAACCATAAACCAAAAACCTATGATAGATACATAAAAAAGGGAAAGAAAGTGAAACAAAACACTATAGATACTCATCAATCACAAGGAAAGAGAGCAATAGAAGAAGAAAGAAAGAAAGAACTATAAAAACAACCAGAAAATAAATTTTTAAAATTGCAATAAGTACTTATCAACAATTACTTTAAATGTAAATGGCTCAAATGCTCCAATCAAAAGACATAGAGTGGTGGAGTGAATAAAACAAACAACCCCCCCAAATAAAACCAAAACCCTTCTATATGTTGCTTATAAAAGACTCACCTCAGACTTAAAGATGCATAAAGAATGAAAGCAAAGGGAGAGAAAACATTAACTATGTAAGTGGAAGTGAAAAAAAGCCAGAGTACTTATATTAGACAAAGTAGTCTTCTAAAACATACTCACCCAACAAGAGACAAAGAAGGGTATTACATATATACATATGTATATTACATATAATTATCACTTTATCAGTTTAAAGGGATCAGTCCAACAAGAGGATATAACAATTGTAAATATTTACACACCCAACACTGCAGCACCTTAATATATAAAACAAATACTAGTAGACATAAATAAAGATACGGATGTTAGTAATGCAATAGTAGAGGAATTTAACACCTCACTTACATGAATGGATAGGTCATCAAAACAGAAAATCAATAGGGAAACAATGTCTTTGAATGACATTTTGGATCGGATAGATATAATGGGTATATTTATGGAACATCCATCCCAAAACAATAGAACACATATTCTTTTCAAGTTCATATAGAATATTCTCCAGAATAGATTACATATTAGGCCATAAGTAATCCTCCATAAATTTAAGAAGACTATAAAATCATACCACTCATATTTTCTGACCACAACAGTATAAAACTAAAAACAAATCACACACACACACACACACACACACACACACACACACAACTAGAAAAAATGAAGCCTGCATATCAATGAGATCATATTTTTGTTGGGCGTTCTAAATCATTATTGAGCAAATGTTTTGTAGAACATAAACATGAAATATATATTTATATTTCTTTTCCTTTATTTCTCTTAAACAATTTTATCTTCTTCTAGCCTCCACAGTTGGTGACTGATGATAAATACAACTTTAGCTGCTTATAAAGTTTCCAATATATGTCCATGGGAGTTTATAAGGAACTAGAAAACTGGGGCGCCTGGGTGGCTCAGTGGGTTAAAGCTTCTGCCTTCAGCTCAGGTCATGATCTCAGGGTCCTGGGATCGAGCCCCACATCGGGCAGGGAGCCTGCTTCCCCCTCTCCCCCTGCCTGCCTCTCTGTCTACTTGTGATCTCTCTCTCTCTGTCAAATAAATAAATAAAATCTTAAAAAATAATAAAAGGAACTAGAAAACTGGAAGGGGCCACCTTTGTCAGTTCCGGTCATTATTATTGTCATTACCAATACTCATTCTATGACTCTACATTGTCTCTGGGTAATAATACACTGATATCTTTCAAGAACTGTGAGGCAAGTCTCCTACAGAGATCCATTCTACACACCATAAACTCACATAATTTTGAGGAGATGCTTCTGGGAATGTTCTGTATCTTCTGCCACACGCAGAAGCCCTGCAAACCATCAAACATCTTAATCTTTAGAAATATCAAACCACTTAAGGTGGTTCTATTTCCTTGACATTTTCCTCAATAACAACAAAAGCCCATTGAGTTAAGATTATTGTCCAGGTACTTGAAAATATCTGATTTTTTAATCCTAAAATACATAGGCCAATAAATGCCACGCTTATTTCTTCTGATATCATGCAATGAACTAAAATTTAGAACTGATCTTAGTTACTTCCTTAAAAAAGGACTAGAAAAATACCAACAGTGGAAAAAAAATCCCAAATTGCTATTTCCATAAATTATCTTATTGTAGAATTTAATTTTTGATAGCTATGGAAATTAAGAGATGGTATGTATTCAAGGGAACATTGCTAGAGCATTGCTAAAATACTAAGGAGGAAAATAATTTTTATCTAGCAATTAAACTTGACTTGTTCTAGAAGTGAAAGCAGCTCTACAACTCTGAGATCTTTGGTTTTTATCTGCCTTTGCATGTAATTTTAAACATAGTTCCAAGGCCTGTGATGGAATACAGGGTATATATTTTTGTCTTCTGTCAGTCATTTCCATTAGAGGTTTATTATATATGGAAGAAGAATGACAGCATCATCATGGAAACAATTAAAAAGGCTGAAGATAGTCATAAACAAATGGAATAGAAATCATAGAGAATGTTACTATTCACCTAGGACTTCTGGGTATCTATGTCTGGTGAAAATAACTCCATCACAATTAAATCCAGAAAGATACTACAGATTCACAGTAACAGTATTATGCAAACTACATTTAACACTTCAAATGTCCTATAATTTCTAATATTAAAGGTGTTAAGATATAATATTCTCATTTTTTAAAAAAATGTTCAAAACCTCAACAATTTTTACATTTAATTTTTCCCTCATGTACCTCATACCTTATGCTCCTTAGCTAGATGAGAAAATAATAAAATGTTACCTAATTTTTTATATAGTCACATTAAATTAGAGTAGTATAAGATGCCACGGTTAATTTGGAAAAAAAGACAAAGCCCCGGTGGTTGTCTTTCTCCCTTTCTTTGTTCCAGGAACCACTTGACAAGTCTGCCAACACGTTAACCTTTATTCTCATTCCCCAGAGTCTCTAGTAATAGAGCAAATGTGGTGCTTCCTATCAAAGACCAACAGTGTGTCTGTGGGCTAAGGGGTTTGAACTTCACCTTCACCTTGATTAGTCTTGACTGTTTGGATCCAACGCATGAGTTCAGAAAACATGTACATTCTTAAGTCACTATTCTTTCTGAGAGGCAGTAAAATAAGGGAGGTGAATAGAACATTGCATGTGTGTATATGTGTACAATAAGTCAAGAGCTATACAAAACTATTTTTAAAATCTCACATAATCATTATAAAAATACTGCAAGTGACAATTCCAGAGGATCCTTAGGAAAACTTTGTTATTTGCAACTTAACAATAATCCTCATTTCACCTTTCAAAAATTAGATTGTAGTGGTTTATTCTCCATTTGCCCCTTAGATCCATGTTCCATCTTTCTTGATCCTATAATATCCTTTAGCAGACTCTATGGAACACATTACTCAGGCTCCATTGTCATGTGACTTTCCCTAGGGTTTAGCCAATTGGAGGGGGCGGCAGAGGATTCAAAATGAGGAAAAGAGCACACCAAGGATGTATATCTTTCCCATCTCTCTATCTGTGAAGTGATTCTGACAGGTATTTGCCCCTCTGTGAGAAAAGATTCTCTGTGGGAGCTCCCCTTGTGTGATCTCTGAACTTATTCAGGCTTCAATTCCACACTTAGAAACACACAACCTCAGGTTTAGATATGCTATTTCTAACATCATAGGGCCTCAATGTCCTTAGCTGATTCCAATAACCTAGCTGGTACATCTATCAATAGTCCCTTTATAATGTAAAGCTCTTTAAAAATCATAGCTCAGTAAACGGTCTTATTTTCCTGGGAAATAGACTGACAAGGTTATTACAAAGCTCTGAGATTTCACCCCAAAAGAAAATATATTCAAGTTACAACAAAGGAATAAATTTGAATTATTCTAAACAGAAGTCAACAAAGAAAACATTTGTATATTTCCAGTTCCTCTAGCCAAAGAAATTATATGTGTTGGCTACATTGTGATATTTCCATTAAAAAAAACAGAGGAAGCCACCTTTCAGTTGCCCAAGTGAAAAAAGGAAAAAAAAAATATAATCAGACATTATCACTGTCAACTTTATAGATAAGTGATTTCAAATTGTAATCTTTAGTGAATCATTAAATCCAAGTAATCAGTCGGGACCAGCAATTTTTTAAAAGGTACAATAGATTAGACGAGTCAAGGATTTAATTAAAATAGAATATAAATAATTACAATATTTTGAACACAGAAAGGATATTTCTCATGAATTTTGATTTATTAAAAACATATGTTTATGAATTTGTCACAATATAAAATATAGTTTTCACCATGAGTTACACTTTTAAAATTTTAAAAATTTTATTATAAAATAAGGATCTGATGCTTCCTTCTTTTGGAAGCATTTATAGTGTTGTGTCCACATAAACTGGCTCTGAATGGACTACAGTTTATCTATGCCTTCTAAGATTGAAGGAGCCATCATTCTTCAGGATTTTGACACAAAATAAAGAAAACAGCTGAGGGCTGGAAGAGCAGCTGAGAAAGAGCTCATTTTTACTTAATATATCTTGTGTAGAATATAAATAAGTTTTTGTTTAACCACAAGTTCTGAATCTCTTGCCTACGGCTTAATGGAAAAATGTACATGCATATATATTTGTAGATACATTCATTCCATAAACATTGCATAGGAGACTTAAAACTTGGCAAATAGAAAATTCCTCAGATCACATGCAAGGATTACCTTTAAAAAATAGGAAATATTATTCATGTTTGAGAGAAGAGGAAATTTAGACTTAATTGGAAAAAGTAATTTACACCAAAACAAAACCAACTTGTACGGCAAAGCAAAGGTATAACCTAATGATTTGTAGGATAAGCCTAGGGACAAACTTCCTTGCCATGGTTAACTATATGATCTTGTATGTGTTTTTATTTATTTATTTATTTGTTTGTTTGTTTGTTATTAGCATATAATATATTATTTTTTTCAGGGGTACAGGTCTGTGAATCATCAGTCTTATACAATTCACAGCACTCACCATAGCACATACCTTCCCCAATATCCATCTCAATTCCTCAGTTTTCTAGTTAGGTTTGGCCAGCAAACTCTGACATGGCAAATGAAAAGATCACCCCATACCTTAGATGGAGAAAGAAGAGGCCTGGGGACCAGATGCACTAGTGGTGAAAGTCCTCAAGTCAAGCTTTGTCTCTGTTTTTTGGGGTTTTATCAATACACTAAGCTCAAGTGCAAAACAAGAAGGAAAGTGTAACTTATAATGATCAGGACAATAATATATAGGGCAAAGTGATTAGAGCAAACAGTGCTTGTGATGTGCGTGTAAGGCAAGGAGTTTGTGAAGTACATGACCACAACAGGTGCCTGTTTTTCTTCCAAATTTAAATATTTACTTCCTAGATGAGAACCTTGAGCCGCAGTAAGAACCTGGCCACTTTCAGCCAAGAGACTTCAAAGGAGGCTCAGCGTTCCAGGCACCCCTCCTTTGCTCTTCAATTAATCTCATCCAGAGAGGCATATGTAAGTCAGATTTTGTCTATCCAGACACTGAGAAGCCCCATATTCCTTCTTAAAATGGAGACAATAAAATTATCTACCACTTAAGATTGTTTAGAGAATTTTGTAAGTTAAACAAGTGCTTAGTGCCTGTCATACCTAAGTATATCATAAAGGCTAGCTTCTACTCTTTCCAATTTCTCTGTTTAATTTTACTCAGAATCTCCATTTTCTGGTTCTTTCCTCTAATATACCATAATGGTGCATAATGATTAAAATACCCATATCTTTATGTAGGACCATATTAAGCTTATATAAATGTGTATTATGTATATATTATCTTTTATTTCTCACATACTTGAAAGATTAAAAAGATTATCTTCTGATTTTCTAGCAAGAGATTCCATATTCCATATAACATATAGATTAATATATATTACAGAGCCTATAGATAATATGACACATAGTATATAGTGTATTTCTTTCTAATTTGAAAATCCTTGTGATGAGAGAAGTGTAATATCAAATATGTACAGGAATATCAGGGAATATGATATTTCCTATAACTAAATTAATTCAAATAGTTTTAAATTGTTCAATTATCTTTGTAGGAACCTTTAGGATCTTTAAGTCCTTTAGGACAGGAATCTGATATATATTATCAGGCAGTATGATGTAGTTCATATAACACTGTATTGGATTTTGGATCTGATTTCAGTTCTTTTTTTTTTTTTTTAAAGATTTCATTTATTTGAAAGAGAGAGGGAGAGGAGAGAAAGAGAGAGCACAAGTGTGGGAGAGGCAGAAGGAGAAACACAGTCCCCACTGAACTGGAGCCTGGGAGACCTCAATGCTGGGTTCAATTCCAGGACCAGAAGATCATGACCTGAGCCCAAGTCAAATGGACTTAGCTTAAGGGACTTAGCTGCCCAGGTGTTTCCTGATTTCAGCTCTAACACAAAAACTTACAATGTCTTTCTGGTAAGTTGTTTAAATGTACTGCACTTTGATTTATTCATCTGTAGAATGACATCTTAGAATCACATAATATCTAAGGTACTTTTCTATAATTCTCTGATTTAGTATAATCATTATGAATATGATTTATTAGCACTATTCCAATGCATTAATTCTCTTAGGGACTGTTCAGAAGAGTAGTGTGCTACTTCCCCCACAATAAAAATCCCCAGTCTTTAGTTTTCTCTGATTTTATGGAGGAAAATTTTCTTCTCTTCCTCAAGGATATAAATATCCTCTACTGATTTTTACTATTTCAGTGTCTTTGCATTTAATTTCATCAAACTAAAATACAGTGCAGTGATTAAGAGTGCTAATATAATTTCTTCTACTTATTACTTATATAACCTTAGGTAATTTACTTGAATCTCTTAAATCTTATGTTTCTTATTTGTACAAAAGAGATATTAATAACAGTACTTATTTCACTGTGGGAGAAATCAAATAATTTATTTATTCAGCTTGTTATTGACTGAATTCTTGCTACAGACAAGCATCATTCTATATGCTCCTGGGTAGCAGTATGCATGTGAAGGAGTTTGCGACAGGTTGCTCCAAAATATGCTACCTTTTTGAGCTGAAGGCAATCGAAACCCTACAGGCTCAAGGGAAACTTTTGCCTCTCCCTTAATTATATAGAAAAATCTATATTGGGGGTCTTTCCCAGAATGGGGGGTATTACCAGAGATAATTTTATCTGAGTGATCCATCTGCATGGTAAGCAAACATCTACTTACCAAATACTCTTATTCTTATTTTCCTGTAAATTGAGTTCCTTTCCTTTGAAGTCTTAGACCCCTTATACCCTTCTCCTTAGTTCCAGGTGACATGTATATTTCATTTTGCCTATCTTCGGAATTTCATGTCAGTATAGTTTCCCTATAAATAATAAATTAAATTTGATTTTCTCTGTTGGTCATCTCAGGTCAGTTTGTTTCTTAGTCCAACTAGGGAGACTGTGAAAGGGGCAGAAAATTCTTCTTCTCTGACACATGAAAAACCATAATACCCTTATGGATCCTGCTTCTAGAAAGAGATACAAACAACAAACAAGCAAATTGACAAAATATCAGAGGATAGTAATTAAGGTAAAAAAAAAAAAAGGGGGGAGTAAATGTTTAGAAAGTGATGGACAGGAGCACTGTGGTTTAGTCAATTAGGTATATGACTCTTGGTTTCAGCTCAGGTCATGATCTCAGAGTCTGAGATCAAGCCTTGAGTGGAGAGTCTGGTTGGGATTCTTTCTCCTCTCTCTCTCTCATAAATAAATACATAAATACATAAATATTTAAAAAAATAAAGTGATGGACAGAAAAGGTAAGGGTGTGATGGGAGCTATTTCGACTGAGTAGTTAACACAAACAGATACAAGAAATACTCCCAAAATTTCAATTACTTGATATTGTTGAAATTTATAGCCTGCTTATATCTTGGTCCAGTTTGGGTTAGACTGCCTCACAGACAGCTCTGTATTAAGTGAGACTGATACTCAGGTTCTGTTAGTATTGAGGCATCATCTTGCCATTGTTTTTGTTGTTGGGGAAGGGAGGGAGGGAAGAATCATGGAAGGTTTTATAGCCAGCCTGATATGTAACATGCATCAGTTCTATCCACCTCATATTTGTCAGAACCCAGTCACATGACCCAAACTTAACGGTGAAAGAGAGTGTGAAATGTAGCCTTTTTTGGTACCCATAGCAAAGGAAGTAAACCCAGATTTGATGGACATTCTGAAAGACGTGGAGTACGATGTATAGGCTTTTCTGCAGCAGAGGCATTCTAATAGAAACATTCTGCTGCCAGCTTTGCAATTAAAGGGACAGAACTTGGTACCCCAAAATGGCATAAGGATTATTTTTTGCATAAGGATTATCTTAACCTGGTTATTTTCAAGAAACTGTATACACACAGAAAGCTCTGCAAACCAAGTATTAAGTTATCCTTTTGTAAGAGTCATTTAAGTTTATAAGGAAAATCTCCATTTGTAAGGATATCTCTCTCTAGTTATCGGAAAGTGGAGGAGTAAATCTAGGAATTTATCAGAGAAGGCATGGACTTAAATATGCATCACAACCATGCCCTCATTTACTGTACTTTGCCCAGTTGGTTACCCAAAGTCTTCTTTTGTCTTTAGCTAAACACATTCCTTAAGGTGTCACTTGGGCCATTTCAGAGAGTCAGCTTTTCTGAATATATCCCATATATGCAGGAGGTATACATGTTATCAAGCTTCTGTTTTGTTTTTTTCTCTTGTTAATCTGTCTTTTTACAGGGACTGGTCTCAGCCAAGAACCTAGAAGCATATAGGAAAAATAATTTTTCCTCCTCTATATACTCAATGCAACAATTCTTACTATTTGATCCCCAAGACATGTATTATTTTTTCTTGTATTCCATAAATTCCATATATATATACATATACATTTACACATCATTCTATTCCTCCTGTGATCCATCACCAATTCTTTGATTTCACTACTGTATTATATTTTAATCATTTATGTATTTTTGAAACAATTTTTAAAATCAATTTTTAAAACAATTTTTAAAATTTTCATATTTGGTAATATCAGCAAATACCAACAAATAAAATAATTCAGAGTTACATTTGAATTTCATTTACAAAAAAGAACAATTTTCCAGAAATTAAAGGTGCATATATATTTGAGTTCATGCCACAGTTACATACACCCACACACAATGAGAGTTTAAGTGCACTTAAATTCAAGACTGTTTTTATCATTTTCTTCTCAATGGAATTACTCAACCAGAAAAAATCCATTGGTTTCCAAGGGAAAAATTTTGTAAGTAGAAGCCTATTGCTTAAAGTAATTCCCTATGGGACTACTACCATCTGGCAAAGAAATATGCACATCAAAGTAGAAAGAAAACAGCACCTCTTAAAAGTAATTTTCTCTAAGGGTTTGCCTCCTGGTATCCTGCCAACAGTAATCCTTTTTTTTTTTTTTAAGATTTTATTTATTTATTTGACAGAGAGAGAGATCACAGGGAAGCAGGCTCCCTGCTGAGCAGAGAGCCCAAATCGCATGGCTCTATCCCAGGACCCTGAGATCATGACCTGAGAGCCTAACGCAGAGGCTTTAACCCACTGAGCTACTCAGGTGCCCCAACAGTAATCTTTAAACCCTTACATTCCCACACAGTGAGATGCTTCCAGATTAGGGGAGTCCTGGTATGTGCTTCTGATTCTGAATAAAATAAATAACATCTAGGGGAACCAAAATATAAACAAAGATCCTTAATTTTATGGCAGGTATATCACAGACATTTCTTTTCCTTCATTAATCACAGTTAGCTTCTAAAAATAAAAGATGGTGGCCATTTTGGGACATTGAGGCAGCTCTAATTATTCACCCAGTGTAAAAATACTCATGCTGATAGCTCTCAAAATGTGTAATGTGAATTTATCTAGGCATAGAAGTGAAAATAACAGTGACAAGAAATGATAATACAAAGACAATAATGATAACTATACTAGTTACTATCATTTACTGTATGCCAGAAACCGTGAAAAATGTTTCTCAGGAGTTATTTACTTAGGTGAGACGACAATTCTAAGATAGGTCTCATAACTAACTTCACAACTGAGACTCAAGAATAAATCAATATTCCAAGAATGCCTAAGCAGTAGACATTTTTTGACACCACAATATTTGCTCTTCACCTTTTGACCAATCATCTTATATTCAAATAGACCCATGATACATTCAAATATCTTTCATCTTCAACCACTTCGTATTTTGTCTCTTTACTATATCCTCATTCTTTCCTTCATTTGGCCATATGTGTTTTCGCCAGGTAAACCTGCTTAAACTTCTATTGTTAATGTGTTTTCTTTGCTTAAAATTAAGTTTCATATTTCCCTAGGGACTATCCAAAGACATTCAATAACCTTCGTGCATAGTGACTAAGTCCTTCATAAACTTCCC
>CM053615.1:29792435-29814488 GCA_028646535.1 Procyon lotor
ACAAACCATAAGAGACTCCTAGACTCAAGAAATGAACTAAGGGTGGCCGGGGGGGGTGGTGGGGTAGGGATAGGGTGGCTGGGTTGTGGACAATGGGGAGGGTATGTGCTATTAAGTGCTGTGAAATGTGTAAGCCCGAAGATTCACAGACATGTACCCTGGGGCAAATAATACATTATATGTTAATAAAAAAAAAATATATGCTTCAGTATTTTATTTTACTGGAAACAATTTAGATATCTAAAGACTGCTCACTAATTAACTTAATGTAGCCTAAGTCTAAGATTTTATGTTACTAAAGATTTTGGAAACTGTATTCAAGGTGCTATACTATAAAACTTAATTACTGTTGAATTAAAATTTATCAGATGACTGATTCAATTTGATTAAGCACAAATTTATATTTGCATCATCTTAATCATTTAGTATGAGTAATCCTAGCTCATTTTATTAGTAAACTTGTAGAAATGTATTTTTTTTGTTTGAAGAACATGACCAAGTAGAATAAAAATGTATGCTGGTACTGTTTTTAACATTAGTAACTCAGAATACATAGGCGTTTTTGTTAACACAGTATTAAATGAGTCTTGTTGGCCAAAAACATACCTAAAATATATGAACTTGAATTCTTAAAACATTCTGTTGGTTTCTATTAGAATACTTTCTTTATATATTAAAAATATTAATTAAGGGGGCACGTGGGTGGGTCAGTGGGTTAAAGCCTCTGCCTTCTGCTCAGGTCATGATCTCAGGGTCCTGGGATCCAGCCCAGCATCAGGCTCTCTGTTCTGTGGGAAGCCTGCTTCTCCCTCTCTCTCTCTGCCTGCCTCTCTGCCTACTTGTGATTTCTCTCTCTGTGGTAAATAAATAAATAAAATCTTTAAAAAAATATTAATTAAATTTCCTTAATTTCTGAAAATTTTAAAATATTCAGTTTATTGGGTGCCTGGGTGGCTTAGTTGGTTAAGTGACTCTTGATTTTAGTTCAGGTCATGATCTCAGAGCCCTTAGGTCAAACCTTGCGTTGGTTCTGTGCTCAGTGGGGAGTCTTCTTATCTCCTTCTCCCTCCCCTACAACTGGTGCACGCATTCTCTCTCTCAAATCAATCAATCAATCATCAATCTTTTCTTAAAAAAATATTAAACTGAATATTAAGTGATTATTTTTAAGCTAATCAGAATAGATCTCCATTGAGGGATTTTATAATTTAGTTTGATAATATCAATGGAAGGAGGATAATATTACACATATATTACATATATACATACACATGTATAAACATACAGGCAGATAGCATATAGCTTCAATTCTAAATTAAATTTGTAAAAGAGCTGGCTCATGTTCTTACCCCACCTTTATATTTTTAGCATGGTTATGTTATGTTTCTGACAGATAGGACAATTGAGATTACCATCTTAAAATGACAGCTGAAGCTCCACCAATATTTGTGAATGAGAGCTTTAAGAATTCCTGTATTATGATATGTAATATTATGTAGACTGAGAAATATATTTTAGGTGAGGGTTTAAGGAAATATCAGGGGCCATCTCTGTACCCAAAGACGATCTGAATGGAAAAAAATAAACAACTGTCCTGTTTATTTCCTCTTATAGTTTTCAGCATAACCAGCTGTTATGTCTTAAATTCCTTATGGAGAGGTTCTGAATCTAAGGAAGGTTAAGTAAAGGAATGTATGCTGGTGATTGCAGAAGGGTTTTCTTGGGAATTGGTTATTTAGCACATTCATCAGCAAAAGAATTTCATTTAGCTTGGAGATAACTGCTAATTCCTTAGGTAAAGCTTGCAATAGGTTAGCAACTCAGGTTTCTTTTCAAAGGTTATTGTTTCCCATAATGGGTTGAGGGAGCATTGCCATGAGCAAGAGTTGTCTTACGGTCAGTGAAAGACATTAAAGGGCAAAGATTGTAGGTGTGGAGTTAGAAACATTGAGGAGAGTGAAGATTACAGATATTCCAATTGGAAAGTACATATTTTCCCAGAAGGTTTACTGGAATAATAAGGCTAAGCAGAAAGCTATCCAGGGTAGTGAAATATACTAGCAAAACAAAAGGATGTTTAGACAAAGTCAAGTCACAAGATAGATTGATTATCAAGTCCCACCACAGATATGGTTTACCTATTCCAAGGAAGGGTTGTAGGAGATCAAGAGTAATGTGTTGCCCTTATGTCCACAAGGAAGATGGAGGGGTAACCATTTATGGAGATGATTATTTCCTCTTGCTTATTGTGAATTGGTTGTAAGGACAAGGAGAGTGGTTGCCTGAAGGAAGACCATTGGGGAGGTGGATTTTTGGACTCTTGTTCCCTTTTGCGTTTTAAAGCCACGTTCTATGACACCCTCCCCACCACTTGTTTTTTAACAACATCTACACTTGTGTCCCTTCCTAAAAGAATTTTGTAAGGATATTTTCCTGGTTTAGAAGGGTTTAGAAGTTGCCCCTCTCTCCCTGCCTGCCTCTCTGCCTACTTGTGATCTCCCTCTGTCAAATAAATAAATAAAATCTTTAAAAAAGGGGGGGGGCACCTGGGTGGCTCAGTGAGTTAAAGCCTCTGCCCTCTGCTCAGGTCCTGAGATCAAGCCCCACATCAGGCTCTCTGCTCAGCTCAGCAGGGAGCCTGCTTCACCTTCTCTCTCTGCCTGCCTCTCTGCCTACTTGTGATCTCTCTCTGTCAAATAAATAAATAAATAAAATATTTTTTTTTTTTAAAAGAAGGGTTTAGAAGTTGCAAATAAAAGCACAAATTTGCATTGTGTTGTTCAGCTTTTCTGTAATGGAGTCCTCATGGTGTTAAGCTAGTGTATGCATTTCAGAGATAAGAATAGTCCACCAATTTACTTTTTTTGGTATAATACCTCTAAATTTTTTTGTAAGCTCTTAACCAATCTAATGTCAATGGTGATTGAGTTACAGAGAGCAAATGCACAGTAGTTCTTTTAAATACATTCTAATCTATGTCTATAACTGAGTTGGATTCATCTCTTTGTTGTCCACAATCTTGCATATTTGTCCAATAAATTTTCATTCTCCTCTGTGATTTTTGCCTGTATACAAGCTTTAGGCATGTTCTAACTTCTTTGATGGTCTATCTCCTGAGCCCACGAGCAGCTGCACAAATGGATATACATCTGGATATAAAGTATGGGTAAATATGTCCAGAGGACCAGTCTGAATTGATTACTAAATTATTTTCTATTCTTACAGGATTCTGGGAAGTCTTTAACAATATCATGCAAATCTGAGTGAGACCAAGGCATAAGGTGTTCAGATGGGTGCTCGTGTCATTAATCATTCTTTATAAGTAGGGAAAAACTATAAGGCAAGTTAGGATGGGAAATTGGAAAACAGAGGGATCTAATGGAGCCAGAGAAGGGTAATGAGGAGGAATAGAGAAAACAAATAAGGGAAACTAGCATAAGGAGGAATAGTTAGTGGGAAAATGGCTGGGGATAGTATGTGTGAGGAGTTTTGAGGGAAGAGAGGGCATGAGTTTGCTGGAAGTAAAGGAAGAGTCTATTGATGTTGAAAGACACAATCCTGAGTAAAATTCTGCCAAATGGAGGTAATGAATTCAACTGATGGTGGGAGATATATAATTTATGGGGATTTTGAGGGGGTTTGAAAGTGAGTTGGGTTTCCCTTAGTAAGAAATTTAAACAAAAATTGGCAACAAAACTAAACCAAAAGAGCACTGGGAAAAAAAAAAAAGAATTAAAATTAAATCCTTACTGTGTTGCCATGGGCAAATATCTGGAATATAGGGGTCAGGAGCCAAACTCACTGTGGGATGCCCAATATGTGAATTATGAGGGGGTCCAGAGGCCTCAGTACCTGAGTAGAGGAAAAAAAGGGTATACAAGTGGATGGGACTTCCAGGCCCATGCACATTGTGGCACCAAAGAATCACAACCAAAAGCAGCTAAGGAAATTAATTTCATTCAGATTCCTGCAGAAAGAATAAAACACCAGGTCTGAAGATTAGAATGTGTCTCATAGGATGATTTTTGCCTTAGACTTTTATAGAGCGAAGTAGAAAAGTTATATGTGGGGTGATTTTACATCAGGGATCATTTTATATTCAGGGAGTCTCAGTCAACTAGGAAATATTTATCTCTATGGCTGGCTAGTTTCAGGGGGACAAATAATTCAGCTAATCATTTATGAGACAGAAAATGGGAATTTGAAGCATTTGTAGCTTGCCTTTTCATAGATAAACAAGGGGCTATACATGCGTGTCATCTAAGTCATTTGGGAAAAAGATAGTTCTTTGCTGTAAACTATTTTCTAGAACATAAAGTGGTGGAAAATTTCTTAACTATTGCTATTTTCCAGGAATACAGGACTGAGGTAAAGTTTAACATCATCAACTCATGTGTATTTATTGTTTAATATTTAACAGTTGTTTGGCAATCTGCTTACTCATTTTACCCTATTTTTTATGTTTCCTTCTTTTTTGATTTTCTTTACAGAAACTATGTCTTGTTTTCTTGTGTTTTCTGTAAGTAGTGTGGACATTATTAATGTTATTTTGAAAATTATAGCTGGCTTTCAATATACCATATACAAACATATCTACATATCTCTAATGAAAAAAGAAAATGTAAGGCTATTACTTTCAAGGTAACATACTGAGCTTACTTTCTTTCACTGCACATCCCTATTTATAAGTCAACATAATATTCAATTATAGGCCTAGACCCCAAAAAAATAATTTGTACTCCAATATTTTATTTAACACATAAAGCCTGTAAAATTTTTTCCATTCAGTTAATAACTCATATATATTATAGCATTTTATACATAACTATAGAATTATTTTAACATTTAATTTCATTGTAAATAACATTTAATTGCTCATTGTCAATTTTTTTTGCTATTTTTTGTGATGTTCTTTCACCCATACCCAATGCCAAGCATCCACAAATATACAAATAGTCATGATGTCTTCTGCATTTTAGTAAATAATAGAAGCACAGAGATCAATGTGGCTGCAGAACCTTAAGAATTTTATTGTTCTTATAGTATCTGTCAGTGGGATACTCAGTACCAAAGAGCATGATTTTAGACACACAAACACACATACAATTTTACTATACACTCTATATACATTGTTTAATCCATTTCAGTTTCCTCCTACAATCACCGTGCCTCACCAAACAAGAACATAATTCATGGCAAATTTGGTGAACATGATCAGGAAGGACTATTGAAGAATAATAAATCCTGGGGCGCCTGGGTGGCTCAGTGGGTTAAAGCCTTGGCCTTCAGCTCGGGTCATGATCCCAGGGTCCTGGGATCGAGCCCCAAGTCAGGTTCTCTGCTCCGCAGGGGACCTGCTTCCCCCCGTCTCTCTGCCTGCCTCTCTACCTACTTGTGGTCTCTCTGTATCAAATAAATAAATAAAATCTTAAAAAAAAAAATCCCAGTCAAAGATAATTCTTTGAAGAATGGTGTTTTTCAGAAGTCTCATCTATTGAGCAGGGCCCTGATAGATGCCAATCAAATAGCACTGAAAAGTCCCTATCTGAATCAAGACATCTTGATGATTTGAAACTGTAGTTACTAAATGATGCATACATAGGAGAATTCCAGAGTTTTTCTCACAAGCATTCAATGGGAAGGGGGAATTCACATTGTTATTTGAGAGCCTGGTACTCAGGGAAATGCAATGCATTAATAATAATCTATCAAACATACTTACTGAAGTCTTACTTTGAGCCTGTTGCTAAAATACCAGCATAGGACAAGAGAAAATCATGATAATAGTAATCAGGGAGAACCAGAAACAGGCCTGAAAGCCAAGGCAGGTTAACCCTATGTCACTGCTGTTTTAAAGTGGGAGAAGTGATTCACATTAATTTATGTTCTCCATCTATTATTGTTTTTTAAGCCTCCTACCCTGTCAGCGGTGCCCGCCTGGCTCAGTCTATAGAGCATGCAACTCTTGATCTTGGAGTTGTAGTTTTGAGCCCCATGCTGAGTGTAGAGATTAGTTTAAAAATCTTTAATCCTACTCTATCATAACAGCTTTTCCAGTCTGATGTTTTATTTCGATTTGATATTTGTTTGGTTAGATTAGTTCTTTAAACAATCTTCTTAAATAGGCAAGGGTATTGCCATAGTTCTTATGAAACTGAGCATTTTCTCTGAGGTCTTTACATTTGAATGATAATTTGTCAAGTACAGATCACTTAGATCCTAAACCTTCCCTCTCAATATTCCAGTGTCTTATGTTCTATGTCAATAAATAGAATTTTAAATCTAGGGGTCCTGGATGGCTCAGTCGTTAAGCATCTGCCTTTGGCTCAGGTCATGATCCCAGGGTCCTGGGATCGAGCCCCATGTTGGGCTCCCTGCTCAGGGGGAAGCCTGCTTCTCCCTCTCCTACTCCCCCTGCTTGTGTTCCCTTTCTTGCTATGTCTCTCTCTGACAAATAAATTTAAATAAAATATTTAAGAAAAAAAGAATTTTAAATCCATTCTTTCTATCTAATTAATTACTACTACTACTACCACTACTACTGCTACTACTATTACTACTACTACTACTAGTAGTAGTAGTAGTATAGTAGAAAAACCACTTTTTCTCTATAGGTGATTCCAGGTTTGTTTTTGTTGTTGTTGTTGTTGTTTTAAAGATTTTATTTATTTATTTGACAAGTAGGCAGAGAGGCAGGCAGAGAGAGAGGGGGCAGGCTCCCCACCAAGCAGAGAGCCCGATGTGGGGCTTGATTCCAGGACCCTGAGATCATGACCTGAGCCGAAGGCAGAGGCTTAACCCACTGAGCCACCCAGGTGCCCCTTTTGTTATTTTTTAACTTGTTGAAATTCAAACATTTTTCCTATCCAGGATATATCTAGAGAGGGAAGAGCTTTTGTAATTTTCTTCTGTCAAACACCAAACCATTTCAAACTTAAATCTCATATTTTTCTTCAGCTCCCTGATAGTAAACATAAAGTACATCACTTCTAGAAGTGAATCAGCTGGATTTGCAGCATCTGCTTCTTACTAACTCTTTGGCAAGTTATTTAAAATTTCCTGCAGGCTTCCTCTCAATAGTTGTTAAGTAAATGTAAGATTATATATTATAGAAGTTTCCTGGAGATTCAGTGAGATAATGGTAGATGCAAATCACAGATGATTCCTATATGGTAGTGGTTATTATTCATGATTATTGGTTTTGTTTCTATTATTCATGGTTTCTTCCACTGAAATCCTAAAATTCTTAAGATTTCTATCATTTTCTTAGAATGTCTATCACTATTTTATCATTTATCTATTATTTTCTTATCTTTGATTTTCCCATTCATTGTCAAATTAAGTGTGTTCTCCAAATATTTTATTTACCTCAAAATTTATTACCTCCAAAGAAGTTTTTAATGTTTATCTTGTATTTTAAGTTTTTCTTCTCTCTTGATTTTCCTTCCTTCCTTCTCCCCCTCCCAGTTGCCTGCTCCCATTGCATCTCTGCTTTTACTTCAAAATGTTCTTTCTTTATAGCTCCCTAGTCTTGTACAGAGAGAATTTTTGAAAGATATGAGCATCCTCAAAATCATCAAGGCATCGTCTCCTTTTCTCTAGTTTCTGTTCATAGCTATGCTATTGTTTTGTTTTCACTTTTGAGTTTAGAGAATTAGTCCAGCCCTGATGTAGTTCAGGAGCATATTTACCACCACATGGTAGCTTCCTCCTTTCAGACTTCAATAAGATGGTCAGGTTGATATATAAAATCTTTACTAGCAGATGAAAATTTGTAAGTTGTGTTTAGAGTAATTTGAAGTACTTTACCGGCCTGAAGTTACGTCTCCTTTTCTTCTACGCTTTTGCACTTTTGGTTGAGCTAGAGAGTCAGATGCAGTTTGAAGTTGTCATAATTTATGAGTGCCCTACTCTCAGCAAGATAAGCATAGTCTCAGCACTTTTCATGGTGCTTTCCCTACAATATGTATGCATTTCAGGAAGTAAGGAAGTACTGCATATGCCTATTTCCTGCAGTGATGTATGTTGGCAGTTTCCCAATCCCAGTGAGAAAAGAGCTGTTGACAAAGGTTGGAGACAGAACTTTTAGCACTCATGGGATAAAATTATAACTTCTGTGTGCTTGAGGGAAAGTTGCCTATTTTTCCTTCACTTCTCAATTTTAGCTTCTAGTTCTCACAATTTGGTAAAGTCAGATGTATTGTCATAGTCTTTTTCTACTCTCTTCTTGACAACTATTCTGGCTTGTTAAGGTTTCAGTTGAATGTGGGATACTCTTGGTATAATTTTTTCCTGTTTTATATTTGGATGTCTGTTTGGCTTCATAAGACTATAATTGCATGTGATATGTGGTTCAAGAATATACTTTTTTAAGATTTTATTTATCTATTTGATAGAGAGGAGAGAGATCACAAGTAGGCAGAGAGGCAGGCAGAGAGAGAGAAGCAGGCTCTCCGCTGAGCAGAAAGCCAGATGTAGGCTCGATCCCAGGACCCTGAGACCGTGACCTGAGCCTAAGGCAGAGGCTCCAACCCACCGAGCCACCCAGGCACCCAAGAATATACTTTTAAATCCATCTCTATCCACAAGGCCATTTGTTTAAATTCAGGATGAAATTTTACATATGCCCTTCATTTTTTTAAATTATAATAAACCTTTTTCTTTTTCTGTATTTAAGAGAAAACTTGGTAAGAAGAATATGAAACCTATATAGTCTGTCAGCCACTAATTAAAGTTTGTCTCTAAACATTCTGGACTACTACAACTTGATATTCCACAACTAAATATTCCTAGGGAAATACTCCTACAGGAGTATTCCTGCAATTAAATTTCCTAAGGGAAATGCTCAGACCATTTATAGCAAAGACTGTCAAATATCCCCAGTGTCCATATCCACTTATCCATTGTTCTCTCTCAGTTTCTCTCTTTCTTTCTTTCTTTCTTTTTTGTTTTAAGTAATGGAACACTCCCTCCCTATTCCCCGATCAAGATTAGCTGAGAATGGGCTGTCCACCAGAGACCATTTCTCAGACTTTACTGTATCTTGCTGAGGAAGTGTGAATGAGTTAAAGCTAGTGGGGTGCATATGAAAGAGATAAAGGCAACCTTATAGCTTTATGTACTTACATGTTTTCTCTGTTTTTCCCCCCACCCTTGTTAAGAGAACCAATCCTGGAGGCTTCCAGCTTTAAACCCACAGACACATCTAACACCCTGAGCAATGAAAGAAGAGAAATATAGAAGGAGGATCAGTCCCTGCATGACCTCAAATATTCCAGGCCTTTGGCCATTGTAGCCTACTCACCAACGGACTCCTTTATGATGAAGAAATAAACTTCATTCTCATTTAAAGCTCATTATTCTGGTGCTGTTTTTATTGTAATAGCTTTTACTGTAACTTAACTAATACAAAGTACTTCTACACAGTGTGCTGTTAATTGAAGGAAAAAGACCACAGTGAATGACTCATAAATTTTTACATACTGCTTTCATGAGTGGGCTCATGATTACTAAAATTTCTTTTTTTTTTTTCTAAAATTTCTTCACAGAAAAACTCTAATAACTTCCAAAAGTTTACATTGCTTTCAAGGCTTTCATAGTAGGACATCAAAAATGAATGTGTTAAAAAAAATGAATGTGTTTCTGCTTGTTTGTTGTTTGTTGTTGTTTCTAAGGGAAGAATATAAACTTATCTGTTTTTATTTCTTGGCAGTGAGATGGTTGATGGGAATCCTCTAAGTGAAATCCACACCCAACCAGGTATCACAACAGCATAATGTTATGTTTCAAGGAAAATGTAAAGGGATTAGAAAAACAGAAATGAACTGGTAGCCTTTTGTCAATGGCATCTTCTGTTCTCTCACAGACCTACCATACTCAGGAGGATATTTTAAAAACTGAATTTTTTTGCCCTTTGTAATAGCATAAGCATCACTTTTTAAGATTGGCCTGACATCCTGTAACTTCTCTCTTTTATTTTTTTCCATCCAGTGGAGATGTGAAGTCAATGGCAGCTTCATAGCTTTGTACTGAATGTCTTTTGAACATGGACTATATCGGTTTCCTATGGAGTTTCACAAAAGAGAAATTTTGGCAATGAGAAAAGCCTCTGGCATGTTAGAAACAGAAAGGAACATATATGCTTCAGAAATAGCAAACGGCTTGCCTGCCAAACCAACCCTGTGGCGCACATGCTTCTGTATTACAGGCCTGCTTTCCCTGAAACTCAAAGCAGAGAGGAAATCAGTGGAGTCCTTTCTGGCTTAAATCTGTGTCCCCTGAATCTGTGCTAAAAGAAAACCCATGACCTCCATCTCTCAGTGAAAACCTTATGCCTCACTGACTCTCATTTTAATATAAATTTCATGTCCTTGCATATAAAAGCAATACTTTGAAGGTTTTATGAAACAAACAAGGCATTGCAGAGAAATGTAAGTATGAATGGTTATTTGGTATCATAAACATGAATAGTATGCTGGAACACAATTTTTAAGAATAATAAGCACTATGTAGCATATTCTGTGCTAAGCATTTGACATGTTGTAATTAATCTTAAGGATTCTAGTATATACGAAGCTATCTCCAATTTACATATGAGAAAACTTTAAGATAACAGTCCCAAGGGAATATGGCTAGTATGTGGTGGGTATGAGCTAATTCAGGTCGACCTAATTCCCAAACCTGTGTGATCTCCACTGTATTTTGTTGTCTATACCTTAACTACTATACAAAGCAATACAAATGATTTGGCATCTGTGATTTATAAGAAATACATATTCAATGACCAAAATGTACTTCTTATATATATTTGGACTTCTTCCACAATCCCAACTCCTAAAACACTTGGAATTTCCTAAATGAGAGAGTGATAAAGATATCTTTTCTTACATAAATGAGGTGACTTTTGGATCCCACCCCTTGACCTCTGGGGAGGAGAGAAGGGTTGAAATTTGATTTGATCAATCATACCTGTATAATGAAGCCTCCAGATTTGGGATGGGGGGCTTTCAGAGTGGCAAACCAGAATAATTCCACGTGCCATTATGCAGGGCCGGAGGCTCCAGAGGACAGAAGCTCCTTTGTTAAGGACCTCACCCTATTTATCTCTTCACATGCCTGTTGATTCCTATCCTTTAATAGTCCTTGTAATAAACCAATATTCTAGTGGGTAAATGGATTTCCTGAGTTCTGTGAGCTGTTCTAGCAAATTAATCAAACCTAAGAAAGGGATCATGGGGACTTCTGATTTATAGCTGGGCTGTCATAAGTACTGGGCAACTGAATAAGAGAGCAGGCTTGTGGGACTGAGCCATTGAACTGTGGAATCTGCTATCTCACAGTGAATTGTATTAGAATGGAATTGAATTATGGGACACCCAGTTGGTGTCTGAGAATTGTTTGGTGGGGGAAACCCATACCTGCACATGCATTTGTAACTGGTACTAGAATCACTTTTAGCATCTAAGTACTAAGTGCCAATGGCACTAAAGAGGACTAAGAACTTTTTTTTTTTTAAAGAGCATGATCAGGAACTGTACCGCTATAGACATTTTTTTCCAACTCTTTGAGCTGAAGTTTTGAACTGAGGCCAACAAAAATCACACCAACCTTAAAAGCTTTCCAGGCAATAAACCATTTACGAAATGTGGCAGTAAGAACTATCCTTGGTAATTTTTTATCCTTAGTAACATCATTTTATACTCTACAGTTTGCTTCTTTTTTTTTAAATCTCCAGAATACCAAGAGTCAAAAGGCACAGTAAGGAAAATAAGAAATCAAGACAAAATAGACTATTATGACATGAAACAGAAATAAACAAAAAAAATACAAATCTAAAATAACATCTTTCAGGAACATTTGTTTCAGCTTCTTAAGAGAAAGTGGACTTCACTAAGCTTAAGAAGGTAATACTGACTGAACAACAACAAAAAAAAAGGTAAAAACAAATGAATGAGGAATATTTATTTTTGTAAGGCAATTGTAAGGGACAGAATCTTGGAAGCGTCTTACATCACTTATTTCTGATTTTCCTAGCAGCAGAGTGAATGCAGTCACAATAGCCAAAACAGAACTTGTGGGGTTTTGAGTCAAAGTCCAGCTCTCAGCAAACTGATTTTGGTTTCAACTAATCACCTAGCATTGGAGGCACATGAAGATAAATTAAGCCTTTTGAACTCTGGATATGGGATCTGTTTCTATACATAGAAATGATATTATTTCAGTAAACTTTTCTGGATAATGGCTTACCCATTCAGAATATATTTTTACCGTTTTGGGCCCCCACCTAATCTGTTTGAAACCTTTCTGGTACCTCCCACCCAATATCGAATTACTTCATTTTGTTTCCTGGTCCCCTAATCTTTTATTTTTGTCCACTGAGTAATTTGAGGTATGCATCGTGGAAAGCTAATGGCTCATGTATTAAAGTTTCCTTATACTCTCTTTCTCCTATGAAAAATACCTAAGTCATAAGCTAGACCAACTTTTGCACTTTGTGTCATTATATTAGCTTACTAAATGTCACTGTGGTTATAGATTTGGCTAGAGAAACAACTAATTATGAAAATAATATAAGTGGAGTAAAAATCCTTATACTTCAAAATGCTATCATTTGTTGAGTTTTGATTAATTCATGTGACTTTATGTCTATCCTTTTTTTTTTACTGTACTTCTTTACTACTTTACTTTTTTTTTTTTTTTTTAACTTTACTTAAAGGTCCTTTTCTCTCCTCCTTTTATTTCTGGCTCTTTAATATTCCACCATAATTTAAACATTTTTCCTTTTCATCCTTTTCCCAAACCTGCGATTCTTCTTTTGTATTCTCTACATTTATAATTTCAGTTCCTATAATGCAGTGGGGCAAAATAGAAACTTTGGTATTTTCTTTTCCCGTATCTTTCATTTTCAGTCATTTATTTACCTATCTATCCATCATCCATTAATTTATTAATTTGCTATTTATTTTAGTTTTTAAGATTTTATTTATTTATTTGAGAGAGAGAGCCTGAGTGGGGGAGATGGTGATGGAGAAGCCTACTCCTTACGGAGCAGGGATCCCATTGTGGGGCTTGATCCCGGGACCCTGAGACCATGACCTGAGCCGAAGGGAGAGGCTTTAACCCACTGAGCCACCCAGGCACCCCTAGAACAATTATTTTAAATTTTTCATTGGGCAGTTCTTGAATCTCCATTGATTTGGGGCCATTTCCTGAAGGTTTACTGTATTTGTTTTTTGTTGTTTTTGAGACATGTTTCCTAATTCTAATCCCGGTAGCTGTGCACAGGTATCTGTGCATTTGAAGTAGTCACCTCTTCCAGATTTTATAGACTGCTTTGGTTAGGTAAGTGAAGGCTTTCACTTATTGGGGAGGAATGCTGGATGATGCTGTGACCCTAAGTCTAGTGGTGCAGGGCACCATGTGCAGGGACGTGTGGTAACACTGTGTTCTCAGGTTGTGATGTCTCTTAAGTTCAAGCTACTCTAGTCCACAGCATCAATAACAGTGTTGTCCTTGGCCAGCATTGTAAGGGGTCCACTGTGGCTGCAAGAGCTGTTGGGAATCTAAATGGTACAGCCAAGTCTGTTAACAAGGGACAAGGATAGCAGTGGTGCTGTCTATATACCCAGCTGTGGGGACCAAGTACAGGAGCTAGTTTTAGACATACTCATAGTGATAGCACAGGTAGGAAGGACCAAGGACAACTATGGGCTCACTGGCAGTTAGACACCCTGACTGTCTGGTGTTCTCCTTTGGCTGCCTAGTTTTTCCCTGGGCCTGCATATACTGCAATGGAAGCTAGGTTGGTTTGGGTTGGGTATGTGCAGGTGCAGAGCTGGCAGGTAGTGCCAGCTACCTTTGGAGAGGTGGACTTTGACTCAAAACCCCACAAGTTCTGTTTTGGCAATTGTGACTGCATTCACTCTGCTGCTAGGAAAATCAGAAATAAGTGATGTAAGACGCTTCCAAGATTCTGTCCCTTACAATTGCCTTACAAAAATAAAGAACAGGTACAAGAATAGGTAGTGTTGGGGGTCAACTTGGCAGCTTCGACTACTATGTTATATTCATGCAGCTGTAGGAGCCTGAAGTGATTACAAAACTGCTCCCTAGCTCTGTTGGTTGGGGTGAGATGAGCAGTGCAAGGAGGGACTTGGGTTTTTGGCATCTCAAATTTGCACAGCCAAAACCGACACACTAAGTCATTTTATATCTTTTCTCATATCAAAAGACTCTAGTACCTTCCAAATACATTGTAGAAAATTGAGATTAATTAAGAAGCTATCAAAACAATGAAAGAGAGGAATTAGTGTCATGAACCATGATATTAAGACTAGAGTAGCAAAACAAGGTTGAATTTTGCATTTATTGGGAATAACATTTGCTGAAGATCTAGATACAAGTTTTGAAAAAAACGGTAGTCCAACACCTTATCAACAAATTTGAGCAACTTGGAAAATAAAGCTCTCAATTACTGAAATTGGGGTAACTATAGGAAGAACGGGTTTGGAGGATTTCAAATAAATAGTTCAGTTAGCATGTTAAATTTGAAATGCTTATTAGAAATTAAAATGGTACTAAGCTTGTGGAATTCAAGTGTTGCATCTGTGATGGGGATATGAATTTGGGAGAAATCCAGATCTAGATGATTTTTAAACCATGAGACTTGAGAGTGCATCCAGATAGTGAGTGTACATAATGAAAAGAAGAACCCACCAAGGCTGGGTCATTCAGTGTTAAGAGCTTGGAGAAATGAAAGAAAGACTGTGGGTAGACAAGATTCTCACTATTTTATCAGTCTTCTAAGCATTTTTTTCTAACAGTATTATAGATGTACCCTCTCCAAATCCAGCCTTCCTTATCCAATCCATTCACTTCTATAATTAGAAAGATCTTCTTAAAAGCAGCTATAGTTAGTCATGTTCCATTCTTGTTTAAAACTATTTGTCAGTTATTGAGCTAAAGATCAAAAATCTTAGACTTGACCTTCAAACCCCTGTGGGATGTCCCAGTATCATCTGCATACTCCTTACTATTTGTACTACATGCACTAGATTATACCCAGTATGTTCTTCTCCATCCAGGTCTCTCTACATGGCCTATTTACCCCTCTTCCTAGAATTTCACCCCACCTCATCCTCTTATCACTTTAACTCCCATTCACATATCATTTCTCCACTTAAGTGCCATATACCCTGAGACTTGACCAGATCCTCTGCTTCAGCCCTCAAAACTCCCCTGGACAGTGCGTCAAAGAAATTGAAATTTCTAATTGTATTATTCTGTGTTTGTTGATTAGTAAATATTTGCCATGCTCATAAACTTCAGCAAGATAGTCCTCCTGTTTCTTTGACTCAATTTTGGTCCAAGGTTTTGTACAAAATTGGGTAACATAGAAATCACTATTTGTTAAGTAAACTGTACAAGATATTTTGATCTCTAACATGGGTGTTGAGAGATGACGATTAAACAATGTGGGGATGACACATCTTTTATAAGGAAAAAAATGTAAGTTATACTACAATTCATTTAATAATCCTTATCTAATAATTCTACCCCCGTCTATAGAGCTTTCTAATACGTTAATATGGCATATGAAAGAAAATTCAGGGAAATCTTTTGTCATGTTCCATTTCTTTTTCCTTTTTTTTTTTTTTTTTTGTCATGTTCCATTTCATTGGCTACTAACTAATTCACTTACTCATAACGCTGAGTTTGGTGGACAGTGTTAGCAAGTCAATGTTGTCAGGCGCAGAGGTCCTTGGGGTCATTTGCAAGGTCTCAGAAGCCTCCTTTTGTGTGCAGAGTTCATGATTTTAAACAAAAGACAACCCCTCTTTACTTTCCAACACACTATCCTGAACTTTTTTTTATTGTTTCCACTTCTCAGACTCCTTTGCCTTTCCCTTATTCCTCATCTACGTGAGTTGAAAGCATGTCCCCAATGACACTAGCAAGTGAAGACTGTTTCTTGAACCATTACCACATATGGCAATATTTTCTCCTAGGGTGGTTAAGCATTTTATCGTTTCAGCTTGAGACAGAGGTAACTTACAACACAGAGTCTCTGGGTATCGGAAACATGATGGATGTTTTGTTTGTCTTGACTGTACCTGGCCTCTATTTCAGGCATGCACTAAATAGCTTGCCTTGTTGAAAACTCTGAGTTGAATCACAAACACTCAACAGCGGAAAGCTCAGCTACAAATTGGTGGCTGGCTTGTACTCCCTTGCTGTTTTGGTCTCACTTAATTCCCACATGGCTAGTTCTTATATTTGCATTAAATTTGTTTCTTTCAATTCTTAAATACTTCCTGAAGATGCTCCATAGAAATTTAAATCAGAATATGTCCTCACCTTACATTGGTGCTATGTTTCCTTATCTTCATTTATATTTTATATTAAAACACTGAATCATAATTATTTGTTTCACAAACATCATCTCCTATTTTTCCAGTTGCCAACATGTGAGATAAGAATCATTATCCTCATTTCAACTTTTGATAAACTACATATTCAAGTAAACTTTATATCTATTTTTATATATGTCCAAGAACATTAGAATCTAGAAATAAAGAGGTATAAAAAGATATCATTTGATAACCATTATGTATGCATATATTAAATAAATTATTCAATGTTTAATTTGCTAAATCTAATTCAGAACAGGAATTTTAGAAGTATCCTTTTTTTTTTCAAAGATTTTATTTATTTATTTGACAGAGAGAGAGATCACAAGTAGACAGAGAGACAGGCAAAGAGAGAGGGGGAAGCAGGCTCCCTGCTGAGCAGAGAGCTCAATATGGGGCTCCATCCCAGGACCCTGAGATCATGACCTACGCCGAAAGCAGAAGCTTTAACCTACTAGCCACCCAGGTGCCCCTAGAAGTATCTTTTGGTGTTTAAAATCCATAGCAAAGATGAAAGCTCATAATGTATTTAAAAGAGGTGCAAACTGCTGTATGTCTGACATACTTGCAGAATCAGGTCTATGAAGTATTAGTAGTGAAACCACCATTTCTTACAAATAAACAGCATTATAAATTTTAGGAATAACTGGTGAGTTGATATCTAGTCTTTTAATTTAACATTCTAACAGTGAGGTAAAGAGGGGAGGAGAGGTAGTTTTAAAGCCAGAATTTACAACCACGTGCAGTCGGAAAAATCAGAAATGATGAATTGTTCATTAAATGATGTCAGTACTTTATTTTGTAGAGTCACTCTCTGAAAGGAAAGATTTGAGGTTTGTTATGATTTTCTAGAAAGTTTTTGGATATCTTTAAGTAGCTACTACATAATGGTGAATGCTGATGGTAGAATAGTAAGAGAACGATATCTGGAAAAAGTAAATAATTCTGTCATAATAATTTGTGACTGTGGGATTGTGATTAGGACAAAGCCAGTTTTGTAACAGCAAATGCCATATTTCTTTGTGGGCATAAGCTTCCATGCAAAAAAAGTACTGATATAGGATATTTTTATTTCTTCAATTTAGTTTTTCTACTTTTTTAAACATAATATAATTAACAAGTGAGAATCTGCCCACACTACACCAGCAAGAACAGAAAAACTGAGCTTTAAACGTATTTCAACACCTGCATTTTCAGTTAATAAAGGCATCCAAATGGCGAAATTCTGCACTCTTCATCTTCCAGCCAATTCATTTACATAGATTAAATTAACAGATTTTTTAAAAAGCATCTTTTTCCAAACATGCACCATGCTAGCAGGTGCCAATCTCAAAGCTAACAAGAGCAACAGTTGTGGGTCACAAATTTTAAATGTGATAGTTCATTTCAGGAAAATTTTGTCCCTAATAATCTGCCCATGGTAATTTTAAAACTTGTTTGTTATGTTTGTTTTTACAACTGATGATTTTCTTTTTCTTCTGGGTAGCAATTCTTAAAAATTATGGGTGTTGGTACATCAACTAGGACTCAAGAAGATGTACAGAATAGCTACATTGATATTTTTATATCAAGATTTAAAGTACCAAGATTTAAAGATGCTTTGTCAGAACTCTGAAGTACTACAAATTAAATAAATGTGTGGAAACTATTATTTTATTTTTTTCTATTTTCGTAAGCAAGTGGTTTATGTGAGTGATTCATTCCCAGGTGACTGGTTACCTTGCACCATAGCTAAGTCACTTTTTCTTTGTGAAACATTCCAGTGTTAGGAGTTGTTTTCTACTGCTGTGGAGAAATTATTAGATCTCTCCAATTCAGGGAAGAGTTCACTTTAGCATCTATATATTTGAAAGCTATCATCGGGTACTAACCTTTCAGTTGAGGAAGCCTCCTGTTCCTGTTGGGTGGCTGAGTCATACTGGTTTGGGCCTCAGATCCAAATACAGTCCCTTATATGATAAATAATCATTCCCAGCAGCTTCAAAGCTGCTGATATTTTAACTTCAGAGACCACTCGGACTTTTTATTTATTTATTTTAATTAGAGGTAGACTATACTATAAACCTAAAATTCAGCACATTTATCAATTTCATGCTTCCCATAATTGCCATAATAGGAGGCATCAGAAATTCCAAAACTAGAAGAAACAGACATAAATTGTTGTCCCATGATTGAAAATTGATTGTACTCATTTTCTCTGCCTTTTTCCTTTTTAATAAACTAAGGAAATAACAAGGCTAATCTTGTGATTGATTGAGATAAATATCACTCCACTCTTAGAATCCTATTCTTCTGGCTAGATATAACTTCTGGCTAGATATAACTCCCTCGAGAATTGTCTGATTAACTAAAACCTTGAATTGTAAGCACTGTAGAAAGCATAGTGCATTATTTGCTGCCTCCAGTTGCTCACCAATAACTAATTTCTAAACTCCTTTTAACCAGGTTTTCATTCCGTACCTACTTTGTGCTTAATCTCATAACAGTCGTTCTAATTGTCAATCAGGGTGTTCCTCTTTTTTTTTTTTTAATATTTTATTTATTTGTTTGACAGAGAGAGAGAGAGATCGCAAGTAGGCAGAGAGGCAGGCAGAGAGAGAGAGAGGGAAGCAGGCTTCCCGCTGAGCAGAGAGCCCGATTGCGGGGCTCGATCCCAGGACCCTGAGACCATGACCTGAGCTGAAGACAGAGGCTTTAATCCACTGAGCCACCCAGGCACCCCCAGCGTGTTCCTCTTTATCCCACCTTCTTTGACCTTACTGTGGAGAGCAACACAATGAGTCATTTCATTTCTATTAAAAATACTCCTTCTCAAAAAGAAAAAAAAAATACGCCTCCCCAATTTCTCCTTGATGCTTTTTCTCAAAATTCTCATGCATAATTCATAGACATTGCCCAAGTTTCTCTTGGGGAATTTTTTTTTTTTTTTATTAGCTTTCCATCCAGGACCTCACTCAGATCCACAGCCTCAACTCACCTCTCTTCCCCGACCCTTAAATTATTCTTTCCCATCTGTCTTCTTTCTGAAGTTCTAGTCTACATTTCACGATCTGTGATTCCCCAGATATTTCCACTTAAATGATCTACTTCTTCAAATTCAACAGGCTTCTGAAATACTTCCCCATAAACACTCAGAAAAATTCATCCTCTTAATATTTCAATTCTCAAAGCTGTCTGATATCAAAAGCTTTCCTACTTTGATGGCTAGTTCTGTCTTCCCTTCTAACTCTTGGGCTCCTAATTCCAATGGCTCTATTTCCTCAGGATTTTTCACATGCATATTCTCTTTCCTTCCTTCTAATACCAACATAGTTGCAACATTAGGTATCTTTTGCCCATGCTAAAAAAAAAAGGAAAAAAAAAAAAACCCTCAATTTACCTGTCATTTTAACTTCTATTTTTCATTATTGGTTTGATAAAACTTTTCTCCTTTTCAGAAATGTTAAGTGACTTCCCCTTTTTAGAATAGCAAAAGATTTAACAGCTAAGCATAGCATTTCAAAGTTTAAACAATCTTGTCTCAAGAAACTTAGGATGATATACTTCCCATCCTTGCATTTCTCAGTCTTTTTTTTTTTTAAGATTTTATTTTTTTGACACAAAGAGAGAGAGAGATCACAAGTAGGCAGAGAGGCAGGAAGAGAGGAGGAAGCAGGCTCCCTGCAGAGAGCCCAAGGTGGGGCTTGATCCCAGGACCCTGAGATCATGACCTGAGCTTAAGGTATAGGCTTTAATCCACTGAGCCACCCAGGTGCCCCAACATTTCTGAGTCTTAAACAAGCCTAATTCATTCTCTATAAATCCTGTCTTTTCTTCTTTTGAGATTTGTTCGTAGGATTCACCCAAATTGATAATATGTTCATTATGGTCTTGGCATATCTATTTTCTAAATACTGAGGTTAATATTTTTCCTTACAAAACTTTCTTAGGTTATTTTCAAATTACATTCCACACTCATTAGTTTTTCATATTTATTATTCTTTGAAACAAAAATTCATAATTTATTCCTTTTCTTTATCTCCTCTGGACACCGAGTCCACTTTATATGAGTGCTCAGTAAATAGCAGTTGATTTCACTTTGTTGCTAATGAAAATAGAATCTAATTTGATTGGTTTTTATTGGAAAGTATGTCTGGTTGGGTATTTGGTATAATTACTAAGCGAGATAAGAAACTAAATCTTCATCATTACTCTGTATGATTTAAAAAAAAAAAAATACAGACTCGATACTTTTGTGAACAATATCAGAAGGTGAGTCCAAATTAGTTATTTTAAAAATGTTTTTCTCACTTCAGTCTCTTTGCATGGCATTTAATGAAATGTAGGAAGAAAAATCACAATTTTCATGAATACTTTTTTAATTGTCTCAGTGGTTAGTGTCAGTTTTTAAAAGGAGAATTTACTTTATCATTTTCTCTTTGGAATGAACTAATTAGTTGTAAAATCTTGAAGATTCAAGTGAAGTCCCTATAATGTTAATTATTTTCATCTAAAGCACTAATTACAAACTTCTCCTTAATACAAATTACCTACACTGACTTAGAAGAAAATTTTCTTTATTCTCTATTTTTGTGTTTTTTTGTATTCTCTATTGTTGTATTATAATCAGAATTCTTATTGAATGTATATGGTATCCATGTCTTTTTCTTTGTCTCTTTCTTTTTAATTTTTTTCCAAGTTTTCATTTAAATTCCAGATAGTTAACATACAGTGTAATATTAGATTCAGGTGTAGAATTTAGTGATTCAACATGTCTAAATATCACCTGCTGCTCATTACAAGTGCCCTCCTTAATCTCCAACACCCATTTAATCTATCCCTCTACCCACATCCCTTCTAGCAACCTTCAGTTTGTTCTCTATCGGTAAGAGTCTCTTATGATTTGCTTTCCTCTTTTTAATCCCCTCCCCTAGGTTCATCTGTTTTGTTTCTTAAATTCCACATATGAGTGAAATTATATGGCATTTGTCTTTCTCTGACTGATTTATTTTGCTCAGCATACTACATTCTAGCTCACCATTGCAAATAGTAACACCTCTTCTTTACCCATTCATCAGTTGATGGATATTGGGGCTCTTTTCAAAATTTGACTATGGTTGATAATGCTGCTATAAACATCAGGGTGCATGTGTCCCGTCGAATCAGTATTTTTGTATCCTTTATATAAATACATACTAGTGCAATTGCTGGATCATAGGATAGTTCTATTTTTTAACTTTTTGAGGAATCTCCACAATGTTTTCCAGAGGGACTACATACATCCCTTTGCATTCCCACCAACAGTGTAAAAGGATTTCCCCCTTTTTTCACATTCTCTCCAATATCTGTTTTTTCCTGTGTTGTTAATTTTAGCCATTCTGACAGGTGTGAGGTGTTATCTCTTTGTAGTTTTGATTTGTATTTTCCTGATGATGAGTGATGTTGAGCATCTTTTCATGTGTCTGTTAGCCATCTGTATGTCTTCTTTGGAAAAATGTCTGTTCTTTTCTTAACTGGATTATTTGTGTTTTGGGTGTCAAGTTTGATAAGTTCTTTATAGGTTTTGGATACTACCCCTCATCAGATATGTCTTTTGCAAATATCTTCTAACCATAGATTGCTTTTTAGTTTTGTTGACTGTTCCCTTTGCTGTGCAGACTCTTTT
>CM053615.1:29814988-29825750 GCA_028646535.1 Procyon lotor
ATGCTGAGTGAAATAAGTCAAGCAGAGAGAGCCAATTACCTTATGGTTTCACTTACGTGCTGAGCATAAAGAAAAACATGGAGGGCATTGTGAGAAGGAAGGGAAAGGTGAATGAGGGGAAATAGAAGGGGAGATGAACCATGAGAGACTGTGGACTCTGAGCAACAAACTGAGGGTTTAGGAGGGGTGGGAGTGGGGGGTTGGGTGATCCTGGTGGTGGGTATTGAAGAGGGCACATATTGCATGGAGCACTGTGTGTGGTGCATGAACAAAAAATCTTGTAACACTGAAAAAATAAAATAAACATATTTTGGGGAAAGATAAGAAGAAAGAAGAAAGATGGAGTACAAATGCCCAGGGATCAGCCTAATAAAAAAAAAAAAAAAAGAAAGAAAAAAGAAACAGGCTTCCCACAGAGCAGGGAACCCAACCTGGGGCTTGATCCCTGGACTCCAGGATCTGGACCTGAGCTGAGGGCAGACACTTAACAACTGAGCCACCCAGGCACCCCTTGTGGTGTCTTGAATTGGTTTTAATATATATCACATTTCTTGAGCCTTGTAGATTTTTAACTTTTGCATAGTGGCACATTTCTATTTCTTCTGTCTTCTAATTCTTCCACTCTCCATGCATATATGTATGACTATGACCATATGTGGCAGGACAAGGAACAAGAATATGGTTCCTCAGGTCAAGTCAAGAAAATAGTTCAAAATGGAGGAGGTGACCAATTGTCCCATTTTACTCAGAAATCTCCTGGTTTTACCACTGAGACATTTCAGCACTCACTAATAAAGACTGAAAATTGACATATATGTGTATATATGTATACATATATACACACATGTACACACACACACATATATACACACAAAATATATTTGCTAGCTTGATTCAACTTGAAGATGCAGTTCTAGTATATCTGAAGTGTTTTTGTTGTTGTTGTTGTTGTTGTTAAAGATTTTGTTCATTTGAAAAAAAAAAAAAAAGATTTTGTTCATTTGAGAGACAGCACAAGCAGAGGAGTGGGAGAGGGAGAAAAAAGCTCCCCACTGAGCAGAAAACCTGATCCTGGGATGTGGGCTGATCTTAGAACCCTGAGATCCTGACCTGAGCCAAAGGTAGAGACTTGACTGACTGAGCCACCCAGGAGCCACTGTCTGAAATGTTTTACCATGATGTTTTAAAAATCAAAGATGTCTCAGTTCTAAGAGCAATTTACAAAGATATCCTGTGTTTGGGGTGAATTCACAACATAAATCTTCTAATGGGCATGCCCATATTTCACTGCAAAGTACCCTAACAAGGTACTGTATACAATCCAGTGCACTGCTTTAGCTGAAAGGTGCTTTGCTGCCAATACCCATTTCATTATTAGTTATCTCAAAGTAATAGAAATACATTCTTCTCTCATTTCTGGAGTGATATCCAAATAGCAAACACAATTGTAGTGTTCTCTCCTTCTGCTAGAGGTGTAATTTAAATTCTGAGATCCTCAGAATGGGGAATTAGAATGCCTTTTGCTTCATTTATAGAACTTGACAGCTTAATTCCAAATACTTTGGAGATTTAATTAATGAGAAGTGAATCAACCCTTCAACATTAAAAAGAAAATCTATAATTTGGTCTTTTCTAGTGAGCAGAGTAAAATGTCAAATTATTTTATGCCAATGGACAGGATTTTTCATAACTTTTATGATGTAAATGTTTCATAATAATGTCAAAACTTCTGCTCTATTAAGCCAGCATGTAACTGATCCAATACAAATTGCCCGTGACACTAAATTGTATTGATGTCTTACCACAGAGATAAACTTGGCTGTGGAAAGTGGGCCATGCCCCATCTGCAGCAAAAGAAAGATACTTGGGAAATCAAGTGACCAAGCTACTTATCCCTCCTGGAATTGCTTGCCTATAGCAGCTGCTCTAAGGTGTACCTGCTTAACCTTGAGTAATAAGAGTAGAAAGATCTAAATTGGAACTGACAGTCAGGTTTTATATGGTAATTTTCTATTTGCTCCTGATTCTCTTTTTACTCAGCTTTTAGGTATATACAGTGTACCCATTAAAAGCACTCTAAGCTGCAAATTCTGTAGGATAAAATGCCTGGCCCAGACAACAAATGAAAATGTTGACAAATGTGATTTCCATAGGCCGCTGCATTCAGATCATTTTCCAGACTACGTATATTTCTTCTTCAATGGTCAGGACTGACTAAAAGCTACAAATAATTTGATAATAACTAATTATAATACTGTGGGCATGTATCTGCAATTACAAAAGATTTTGATAAATATCACAAAGCCTTTATAAATCATTATAACTTTTTTACAATTATATATTTATAATATAATATATTTATATTTATGGAATATAGAAAAGCAATACAAGCTAGGGATACAAGAGACGGGAATATTTTACTATTATAAATGGCCAAATTAAATGCAAACACTTGGTCAAAGTGGAGCATAAGGATTAGGCACATTGTTTAATGCTTAAAAAGGCAGTGTAAGAAGGATAGATGTGATGACTTTTTCCCAGTTCCAGAAGTGCCACCGTGACTTTCAGGCCCATGTTAGAAACGAGGTACAGCGTACCATCCTCAGTCTCTAACACAGCTTGATGGGCACCAGGCAGTGGGCCCTGGCTGGGATGGGCCAAGCCAGACAGGAGAGACCACTACGTGCCTCTTGTCAATGAAGCAGTCTGGCCCAGGAGGCTGGGGAAAGGAACAGGTACAGGTTTGTCTTCTGGGCCTCTAGTGTCTGGTTTTGTTCATCTGAGACTTGTTATTTCACTCACCTCTAATAAAATATTTATTTTAAAAAAGATGTATTTCAACTCAACAAAAGAAGTATGCTCTTATGTTTATTTAGAATTCATTCAACATTAAGTTGGTTGGTTGGAGTAGGCAGTGAATTTTCTATCTCTGGATACTTAATCAAAGCATATGGAATTAAAGCAGCAGTTTTCAATCTTGTTTTGACTATGCCTCATATTATTAAATACTTTAGCACCGCCCTTAATAAAGACATGTAGGATTTATAAAATAATATTTATCATTGATACCTATGATGTATTCTGATACTAATTACATATATTTAAAAAACGAGTGTTATGACCCTAAACATTAATTTTTGCATGTTATTAATATTTCATAACAGACTCAAAAACATTGAGATAACTGTTCTTTTTTATAATTATTTATTTTAAAGATTTATTTACTTATTTATTTGATAGAGAGAGATCACAAGTAGGCAGAGAAGCAGGCAGAGAGAGAGAAGGAGAAACAGGCTCCCTGCTGAGCAGAAAGCCTGATGTGGGGCCTGATCCCAGGACCCCGAGATCATGACCTGAGCCGAAGGCAGAGGCTTTAACCCACTGAGCCACACAGGTGCCCCTGAAATAACTGTTCTTTTAAATCTTTCAGTCTTATGTTTCTATCAAAATAAAAAAATAGTATACAACAAAATGATTCAAAAGTAACAACAACAACTTCATATCTCTATTGTTTGAATCAGCTAAATCTGATTTATAACGGACTCAAAGAGATGGGAGAGACTTTCTCAGTCATATGCTGGAGGTCTTAATCTTTTCTAGAATCATGTCAGACTCTGGAGGCCTGGTGTCTTAGTCCATCCAGGCTGCTATTTCAGAATGTTGCAGACTAGGTAGCTTGTGGACAACAGAGCTTTGTTTCTTACTATTCTAAATGCAGGGAGATCCAAGATCAGAGTGGTAGTATGATCTTGTTCTGGCGAAAACTCTCTTCCTGATTCATAGCCAGTGCCTTCTCTTTGTGTCCCTTCATGGGAGGAAGAGCAAGGGATCTCTGTGGCTTCTTTTTCATACAGCACTAATTCCATTCACGATGACTCCACCGTCGTGACAAGCATGTCCCAAAGGCTTCATCTCCAAATACCATCATCTTTGAAGATTCAAATTTCAATATATGAATTTGGGAGCACATGAACATTTATACATAGCAACCAGAAATACAGGAGAAGACAAGGAAAGAACTTTAGTCACTGGTACTGGAGTCACCCTTAAAATGTTCATTGCCCCAAATTCTGTGGATCTTCTTGATATGAGCAACCCTGCTAAATCTAGGCTAATAGACAGGGGATCTTCAGTTTCAGCACTCATGGCCACAGTTCTAGTCATCTAGTACCCTTGACAAGAGAGACTGAAAATCTCAGTAACTTATGGAACAACTATCACAATCTTGGATGCATTATATGTATATTATACTAAATATATAATCAAAATAAAATGCTACAAAAACATGGCAACCCACTACTCTCTATATATATGTGTGTGTGTGTGTGTGTGTGTGTGTGTGTGTGTGTGTGTGTATTTATACTGTGCTTTTTTGAAAAGTTATATGTAGTTCAATATCCCTTCATTGTATTAACTCTTAGCTAGTTTTGGTAAAATTATGTAAATAACAGTGACTGAGGTTATGATATAAAAATAATTGATATGAAAATATGATAGACCTGAGTTCAATTCCCATGCCTCCTTACTTCAAGTGCCTGAAAGTTATGGTTTTCCCTATCTGTAAAATGGGTCTCAAACCTGTAGGTTTGTTTGAAGTTTAAGCCATAGAAGAGTGCCTATTAACTGTCAGAGCCAAAAGGAACTTACACAGACATGGCAACATAATGTAATGTGATATCCTACATGGAACCCTGGAACAGCAAAAATACATTAGGGAAAAAGTTAAGGAAATCTAAATAGATAATGGACTTAAGTTAATAATGATGTATCAATATTGGTTTATGAATTGCAACATATGTACCATAGTAATTTACAATGTTAAAAATAGGAGAAAATATATGAAACTCTCCAAACTATCTCTGCAATGTTCTTGCAAATAAAAAAACATAAAATTAAAAGTTTATTAAAAAGAATGCTTTAGATAAATCACACAATTATTTAATACACATATACAAAGAGTTTGTATACGTATGTGGATATGTAGAAACATTATACATATTGTATACCCATGAGTATTTCAATATATATGTATATACATATATATGCAATTTATGCATATGCATATATGTGCCAATACTCATAAAAATATACATATATATAATATACTTATATACACATGCAAATATAGGAGACATGAATTTCTAACAGATTTCCTTTCTCAGTTTTTGAAAGTTCTCAAAATTCTTGCAAGTTACATGAAATAGAACAGAATGAAAAAACATTTAATTTTTTCTTTACATTCTTAAATTTCATAACTGGTTCAGTTAAGCCTTTTGATGTTTCTGAACCTTCACTAATTACACAGATGTGGTTTACATAAATCTGTAGTAAAACAGTGACTAAATCATCTTCTGACTAAATCAGCCACCTGGGTGACTCAGTCAGATAAGTGTCTACTTTTGGGTCAGGTCATGATTACAAGGTCCTGGGATCAAGCCCCACATCAGGTTCTCTGCTTAGCAAGAGCCTGCTTCTCCCTCTTTTCACCTCTTGTGCTCTCTCTCTCTCTCTGTCACTATCTGTCTCCCTCTCTCAAATAAATAAATAATATCTTTAATCAATCAATCAGTCATCTTCTGAAGATGATAACCAGTCTTTTTTCAATTTTCATTTTTATTTTATTTTATTAACACATAATGTTTTATTTGTTTTAGGGGTTCAGGTCTGTGATTCATCAGTCTTACACAATTCACAGTGCTCACCATATTACATACCCACCCCAATGTTCATCACCCAGCCACCTCATCCCTCCCATCCCTCTCCCCTCCAGCAACTCTCAGTTTGTTTCCTGAGATTAAGAGTTTCTTCTGGTTTGTCTCCCAATCTGGTTTCATCTTGTTTCATTCCCCCCCTTCCCGTATGATACTCTATCTTTTTTCTCAAATTCCTCATACCAGTGAGATCATATGATAATTGTCTTTCTCTGATTGACTTATTTCACTTAGCATAATATCCTCTAGTTACATCCATGTCATTGCAAATGGCAAGATTTCATTTTTTGATAGCTGAATAATATTCTGTTGTATATATATATACCTATAATCTCTTGTTTATCCATTCATCTGTTGATGGACATCTGGACTCTTTCCATAGTTTGACTATTGTGAACATTGCTGCTATAAACATTGAGGTGCACTTGTCCCTTTGGATCACTACATTTGTGTCTTTGGGGTAAATACCCAGTAGTGCAGTTGCTGGGTCATAGGGTAGCTCTATTTCCAAACTTTTGAGGAAACTCCATACTATTTTCCAGAGTGGCTGCATCAACTTGAGAAATAGAGCATGAGCAGAGGGTAGAGCAGAGGAGGAGGGGGAAGCAGACTCCATCAGCAGGGAGCCTGATGCAGGGCTTGATCCTGGGATCCTATGATCGTGACATGAGCCAAAGGCTAATGACACTTAACCAACTGAGCCACCCAGGCCCCAGTTTGTATTCTATAAAGGGTTAAGGTTTAGTAATAACAGACAAAGGACTCTACTGAAGGCCAGTATCCATAACTCAGCTTAATTGGCTATTAAAAACTTCATCCCATTGATATTATTCGTTCAGAAACCTGCATTCTTATGTTAACAGCTAATTGCCATTTGACATTAAAGCTAATTTTATCTGATTTTCCCCCCATTGGCCTCAAATTATTACTTTAAATTTTTAAATTTTAATTTACTGATATAATTAATATAGATAAATCTACAATATCACTGCCATTTAAAAATACCATTTAATAAGATAGTGTAACATCTATTTTCTAAAATTAAAATACCAAAACTGCACAATAGCTTTTTCCCATTCACCCCTCTTCTTCCAACACATGCAGCCAACAGACATAACAATATTAGGAAAACATAATTTGGAATTATAATTGAATTGTGATATTACCCCTGCTTTATTATTTGTGCAGGCTTTGATTTTCTTAGCTGAAATTAAGCAATATTATAAGATTCCAGATATCCTAGAAGCATTAAATAATTGTCTGAGATAATGCGGCAGTCAACCCAGATGCCTCCCTAACCTTCACCACACCTTGCCATAACCATTCTATGACTGAGTTCTATTCATTATTTTTTTCTCCGGTGTACTTATGTTTCTTTTCAACCAGAATTAACCTCATGACTATCTTGTTTTAATACATGTTTTTGTGAATTTTTAAAACTACTAGGTTTAATTCGTTGCTACCACATACTTTGGTGATTCTCTATGTGAAGTTGCATATGGCTTTCATTACAAGTTTTTATGATACCTACAGTCATATAATACTGGGTTATTTATAATTTTACCCATAGGGGAAAGTGACTTTGCTATAACCAATCTGTTTTTTTGCCTACTATAACTTCTTTGTCCCTGTCCCCTTCTGCTAATAAGTCTTTCATTTTGTACAGTTTCCTGGAATTTCTTTTCTGTCTGCTAGACTGGATGCTGCCCAATTCATGAATCATTGAATAAAGCCAGTAAGATCTTTAAAATTTACTCAGTTGAATTTTTTTACAGTTAATATTGTTCTATGGAAGATTTCTTTATATTATTGAAAATTCAGTGCTTTGTATAGTATTTCATTTTTTTCACCCAGAGAATATTTTGTATGTATTATAGGATAAAGAACAGGACAAATTTATATTAGCATCTTTTAAAAAATAGATTTTCTGAAATGGCCAAATTAAAAGAGATAATAAGCTTAATAACCTTAAGTAACGGCCCTGGAATACTGAATTTGATTTGGAAGTATTAGTATGAAGTCACAATGGCATTTTTAAATTTGTTGTTTTTTATTGTTGTTATCTTTATCCCTTGAAAGTGTCAAGAAAGAAAATGGCCAACTCAGTAACCAAATTGTGGTCTCTAAAATTTTTAAACTTTAGAGAATTTAGAGAATTTCTCCTTCTCCCTCTGCCTGTTGTTCCCCGTACTTGTGCTTTCTCTTTCTGTGAAACAAATAGGTAAAATCTTTAAAAACAAATAAATAAATACTATTATATTAGGATGAAAATAATTAAGTAGATTATAAATATGCATTCAGTGAGAAAAATGCAATAATTTATAACTATAAAAGTTTTTAAATGATGATAGTGGATATCAAATCACAAGTTATTTAAACACTCTGAATATATTTATAAGACTTATATACTGGTTTACCTAATATGCTAGTGTAAACAATACACCAGAAGTAACAATATTCAAAATTGCTAAAACTTGTTAATCATTTTATTACCTATTAAAGTTTTAAAATATTATTTTTCAACTTTAGTAAGGTATATTCGATGGATAAAACTGTACATATTTAAGGTGCGCATGTGATGATTTGATAGATATGTTGTAAAAAAGTTACCACAATTAATTGATACATCAATCATCTCACTATAGTTAATACCACTCTAGCATATACTTGGTTTTCTCAGAGTAAATCTTCAGCATTTTAATCACAAAATAATTGTTATTTTTAAAGAAAACATTAAGTCTGTAAGAATATAGGTTTCTAAATTTCTTTTAAGAGTAATGTGAGCCAGTTTGAAGACCACTGTTTAAGCACTCAAGTGCATAAAATCATTGTTAAAAATACAAATTTGCAAAAAAAAAAAAAATACAAATTTGCCATTCTGCTACCGAGAATTCTAAATCAATAGGCTTGTGTTTGGGGGTTAGAAATCTATATTTTAGAAGCTTCTAACTTCTAAAGTTAGTTTATTTTCATAAAACTCTGAGACATGCTGCTTCTATAAGCATCTGCATTGCCCTCTCCAACTACCTCTTACAGCACCCAGATCTTTAACACCTATGGACTCAATCTCAGAGCCCTAAAGATCTATATTAGGATACCAAATATATTATTTTCTCCCAGCTTTAACTTAATCCACTTACTCTACCTAACTAGCTCCTAAAATTTCAGGATATAGTTGAATAACATTTCTATTAGGGCGCCTGGGTGGCTCAGTGGGTTAAAACCTCTACCTTCAGCTCAGGTCATGAATTCAGGGTCCTAGGATGGAGGCCCCACACCAGACTCTCTGCTCAGCAGGGAGCCTACTTCCCCCTCTCACTGCCTGCTTCTCTGCCTACTTATGATTTCTCTCTATATCAAATAAATAAATAAAATCTTAAAAAAAAGAATAACATTTCTATTCATGATCTCTCTGAAAGATTTTTCTCTAAATGGGTAGTATTTAGAGAAGCTTAACATTTATCAACCCAAATATTATAGAACTATAGATCACTTTAATTATTTTAATCACTGTAAAATAGGTTTAAATCCTCATAAATCTCCAAAATGTGACAAAGTGCAAATCACTAATCAACTATTTCTACATTAGTATGGTATCTGAAGAATACTACATTTGTCAAATACTGTTAAGTAAATAAAGGGAAAAAATGCAACTAGATTCATAGCTAAAAAGTTGCATTTTATATAGAATAAAATACAAATATTTGAACTTAATTTAGAAGTTTTATTTTACCATTTTCATGAAACTCTCATTTCACTAATTTAAATGTATCTGTGATCTAATTATCCATTTTCTCATCTGTCTGAATGACAATGTCAGAATTTTAAGGATGAGGATCATCAGTGTTAATCTTTCCTAAGCCATCTACTTATTGATTGCAGAATCAAAAGATGTCACTGTCTCATAGTCTATTGACTGGGGGAGTAGAGGTCAGACCAGAGGAGAGTGAGAAACAACAGACTGTGGAAAATAAATAGTCCCTTGTGTATTCTAATGGAGCTGCTTCTGTATCTATAGAACTGAGACAAAATGTAGAGTAGCTACCATAAAAAAAAGAAACTTATTTCTGCCTTCAAAAAAGGTCAAACTGATGTTATAGATAGGATATACATCACTTCCATTTCCAGTTGCTCACATGCTTTTAATAGCTTCTTTACTGGTCTTCCTGCCATCTATATTTTTTTCTTGTCATATTCATCCTCTATATCAAGGATAAAGTAATCTTTTGAAAGTTATTTCTTCATTAACATCACCATAATAAAAATCTCTATCACATTTCCAATTAGCTATTAATTGAAACCCCAAATGCTTGCTTTAACAAGCAAGATCCCTCATTAGATGAGTCCTAACCAATTCACTGGCATTCTTCTGAATCAGTTTGCTGTTAAATCCTTTTACTTTAGCCAAGCTGGGATAGGCTTTTCAAACTTGGAATGGTATGTCTTTTTATTTTCAGTTACTCAGAATGCAGTTCAATGAAATGTCTTCTTAGATGCTCTCTCAGAGGTCACACAATCCTAGAAAGACTTACCTCTTGATGATCCCTTAAGCCACTTTGTACTACCACTGATACAACACTTGTCACATAGTATCTTTTGCTGCAGCTTATTGTGTGTGAATGCACTGACACATCCTCCTGGTATGTCTGGGAAGAATGTTCACAGTAATCTTAACTTCAAAGGGAAATTAATAATTTGTCAAATGAGTAAGACGTATGGAAGCTCAAGAAGGAATGCAGGGGCATAAAAGCCAAAAACATGTGTATGCAGCAGTGTTTAGGGCTCCTTATTTTCATGAGGCAACTGGCAGTAGAAAGAAAACTAAATCAAGTCAGATATCCTCTTTGAGCTTTTTAGTATCTTCAATTATAAAATGAGGACAGCAATACTGTGATTATTAAATGTGAGACTATATTATAAAGAACAGAGCATAGTTAGTAACATGTAGTCAGTGCCCATTAGCTTCTGGTTTTAGTTGTTTTCCTTCAACCTTCCCTATTTCCTTAACTGGATCAATTTGTATGATTCAGTTGTGCTAAGAGGTCCCCCCC
>CM053615.1:29825850-29839782 GCA_028646535.1 Procyon lotor
TTCATGCACCACACCCAGTGCTCCATGCAATGTGTGCCCTCCTCAATACCCACCACCAGGCTTGCCCAACTCCCCACTCCTTCCCCTCCAAAACCCTCTTTTAGTTGCTCAGAGTCCACAGTCTCTCATGGTTCATCTCTTCCTCCGATTTCACCTAATTCATCCTTCCTTTCTTTCTCCCAATGTCCTCCATGTTTTTCCTTATGCTCCACAAGTGAGACCATATGATAACTGACTCTCTCTGCTTGACTTATTTCACTCAACACAATCTCTTCCAGTCCCGTCCATGTTGATACAAAAGTTGGGTATTCGTCCTTTCTGATGGAGGCATAATATTCCATTGTATATATGGACCATATTGTCTTTATCTATCCATCTGCTGTTGAAGGGCATCTTGGTTCTTTCCACAGTTTGGCGATTGTGGCCATTGCTGTTATGAACATCGGGGTCCATGTGGCCCTTTTTTGCACTACATCTGTATCTTTAGGGTAAATACCCAGTAGTGCAATGGCAGGGTCATAGGGTAGCTCTATTTTTAATTTCTTCAGGAATCTCCACACTGTTTTCCAAAGTGGCTGCACCAACTTGCATTCCACCAACAGTATAAGAAGGTTCCCCTTTCTCCACATCCTCTCCAACACTTGTTGTTTACTGTCTTGTTGATTTTGGCCATTCTAACTGGTGTAAGGTGGTATCTCATTATGGTTTTGATTTGAATCTCCCTGATGGCTAATGATGAAGAACATTTTTTCATGTGTCTAGGATAAATTTTTGTAAATATTTGGGTTTTTTTTAATGTTTGCACAATAATAATTATTAAGCATTGGTTATTTTCAAATTCTTAATAAAAAAACCCTAAAAACTATCATATATACATTTAAATAAAAGATGATGTTTAGAACTTCTTATTTCATTAATTCTGAGACATATTTTGACACTCAATTTAACATTTCTTAATTGATGATCAGTTGGTAGTCATGATATAGTTGCTTCTAATGACACATCAGAAAACTTGGCTAGTATTCCTGATGGTGACTATAACTCTTTGAATTTTCAGTAAACAAATATTTTAAGAACCATTTGAAGAAGAACTTATAATTCCAGGTATTGTTTCAAAATTTTCCATGGTAATTTTTGGCATGATTTTAAGAATGTGAGTGTCCATGCAATGGTGGTGGGAATGTAAAATGATCCCAACTACTGTGGAAAGCAGTTTGTACTTCCTCAAAAGTTAAGTGAAAAATTGCTAGAGTAACTACGAGTTCCAACCCAGCAATTCCTATTCTACATATATATCCAAAAAAATTGAAAACAAGTACTCAACCAATAGTCAAAAGATAGAAACAATCCAATATCTAACTAATCAATAGGTAAGCAAATTAAAGACTATTCATATAATATAATCTCAATCAGCCATAAAAAGGAATGAATTCCTGATACATATTACAACCTTAATAAACCTCAACTTTATTAAATTATTATAAAAATGCTAAATTAAAGAAGACGGACACAAAAAGTCATTTATTGCATGATTCTGTATATATGAAATATGCAGAATAGGTAAATTCCTAGAGATAGTTGTCAGATTGGTGGGTACCAGGAACTAGGGGGAGAAGAGATTAGGGAGGAACTTCTTAATGGATACACTCTGGAAACAAAAGAATAAAAACTTTGGAAAGGAAATCTTGGTGCCAATGGGGTCCAAAGTAAAAGTGTTAGAAAGAAGTGTGCCCACTACATTTTAACTTATGTGAAAATAGCTAATGATCTGGGCAGTACTGACCATACTCTAGTTTCCTCTCTTTTTCCATCTTAACCCTCATTCAGTGATCCAGTCTAATACAAGTATATGGTAAATTAATCTAAGAAAGTTTAGTAATACCAATGAATGAAGTCAAATGTAAATTTGTGAGGATTCACAATGGAAAAATTTTGTCTTCCTGGATGCTATTACTTATTATCTAATTAGATGTTCACATGTAAGCAAAAAAAAATGTATATTAAACTATTTATTGCCTATTTTTGGATTTAACCAGAAAGTCTATATGTAAACTAAACATCAACTTAAAAAGCATATAGGCTATGATCTGATTAGTTGCTAATTAGTCTGAGTCTGTTTAGTTTCAAATATGTTTTAGTTTTACTGGTATTATATCTATGGCTGGATAATGATAAATATTAAGTCAATATCATAGAAAGTCAATTTCATGAAAAACGTTAGTACAAATAGGGTAGTTGAATATGTATAGCAAATGATTATTTTCAATACACAATATTTGACTATTGCCATTTGTATATACAATGCTTATTTTGAGAAAGTGGTTTAAATTGTCAGAGTTTAATACTGACAAGACATAGCACACATTAAAATCAGACATCTGAGTACAATTTATTTAGAACTATTGATTAATTCTATGGGGACTTACAGAAAGTCTTGGATAGATTTGAAATGTTTAAGAATTTCTGTGCAAAATGATTTTAAATTTAAAATGAATATGGCTAATGGGTTGTGTCTTTTCCTTTAAGTTCTTCCCAGATTCTGTATTTCAGAGAAAATAGGGACATGATAACTCTTGAGATGACACATTGTCTTCTTACCTTGAATATTGGTAAAGGTCAAATGTTTGCATTTATTTTAGAGAACACTTTCTCTACTTTGACCTATTTCTACTTTTTCCACATCTATGATCTGTTTGATAATTCAACTGTATGTTAAACTTAGACAAGATAATTTTAGCTTTGTTGATTGTAGCTGTGTATGTGGGAAATGGACTTCTTGATTACTGAAGAAATAGAGTTTTAAGAGAATGTGTATCAAGGTTCCAATGGGCACATTTTTCTCATAAGCAAATAGATTACAGGAATATTTGCTAACAAGTTTATATCTTTATTTGACTTGTTTGTTTAATATAGGTGTCATAAATGTCAAGTCAACTGCAGTTACTTCTATAATAATGGTAATTGGATCATATATAATAAGCAAACAATAAATTCTTATATGCTGGAAATTAAAGTAGATTGAATATAAATTTATGAATTTAATCTAAAGTAAATGTGTAACTATAGAATAATTGAATGATTATCAACATAAATAACAGTTTTAAAAATATTTATTTTCGTTACAAAAGGAAGAAGTCATCTCTGAAGTTATTGATAGATTCTGTTCTCTGTTATTCGAAAGCCTAGAATTATGGAGCAGTTTAGTGATATAAAAGGATAGTGGAAAATATTATCCAGATAATATGAAAAGTTTGTCAAATCATGAACTTAATAGTTCTATTATTATATTTGTTTTCTAGTGAATTTGCTGCTACATCATTTAAATGTGGTGGTGCTTTCTGTTTCTATTTCTGTTGTCTTCTGTATTCATAATGAAATTTTATAATACACAGGAGAAAACACATCTTGTTGAAATGCATATCCAACGGGGTGCTGAGGCTGGCGGGCTATGAGGGGGTGATGTGGCCGGCTGCTCGCGTCGGACGTGGAGAGTCCCTGGGGCTGCTGCTGGCGGTCCATGCCGTGGAGGCTTAGGAGCGCACCTGCAAGGGCATTGCCCCCGGGGCCGCCTTGGCGCTCGACTATTTGTCCTACAGGGACCTGCACTGCCACTTCTCGGAGTGCTGCATCGAGGAGCAGCCGCTCAACGCTTCGGGTAGGGCGGGTTGGCCTTTGAGGAGCGCGGCGTTCCCCCTGAGCTCGGGCAGGAGCGACCACCATCGGGGCCTAGGTCCGGACTCCAGCCCTGAAAGCCGTGTCCTCTGAGACCCGTGCTCCAGGTGGCGGGGCGCTGCCCAAGCTCCTTAAATGCCTCAGATCCCCTACGAGTACAGTGAAAAGAAGCGGAAAGCCCCGCGCCCAACCCTCTGCACCATCCCTCAAGCAGAAATTAGAGGAGAAGCTGTTTGGGCAGCATCTGGCCACAGAGGTGATTCTCAAGGCGCTGACGGCCTTCGAGAACAACAAAACTCCCAAGAAAACAATCGCTCTTTCCTTACATGGCTGGGCCGGCATGAGCAAGAATTTTGTCAGCCAAATTGTGGTGGAAAATCTTTACTCAAAAGGCCTGAAGAGTGACTTTGTCCAACTGTTTGTCTCGACGCGGCACTTCCCTCACGAGCAGCAGATAAAACTGTACCAGGACCACAAGGGTGGATTCGGGGTAACGTGAGTGTGTGCGAGCTCCGCGTTCATATTTGATGAGATGGACAAATTGCACCCCGGGGTCATCGACGCGATCGAGCTGTTTCTAGACTACTAGGAGCAGGTGGATGGAGTCTCTTACCGGAAGGCCATCTTCTTCTTCTCAGCGATGCAGGTGAAGACCTCATAACTAGGATGACCCTTGACTTTTGGCTAGTGGGAAGAAAGAGGGAAGACATTCAGCTGAAGGACCTGGAACCCGTGCTGTCTGTCGGAGTCTTCAACAATAAACACAGTGTCCTGCAGCACAGCGGACTGATAGACCAGAACCTCATCGATTACCTTATCCCCCTGGAGTACAGGCACATGAAGATGTGTATATGGGTGGAGATGAGGGCCTGCGGCTCTGCCAAAGATGTGGACATCATCACCAGAGTGGCAGAGGAAATGACTTATTTCCCCAAAAGCGAGAAAATCAACTCAGACAAGGGCTGCAAGACTGTGCAGTCACAGTTGGATTTTCACTGACCTGTGACTTAAGCCGGTGAGAGGCCTCTGGGAGCTCAACAAGCGAGGGTCTTGCCTTCCAGAAGCACTTTGAAGCCCTCTTTGGGGCTTTGCACTTTGCAAACCTGTGGAATTTCAGGACGTAGAAGTTTCTAAGAGTTGAGTTTTGAACAGACACTAATCTGTTGAGTCTACTGGTCACTTTGGACCTGACAGAAATCCACCTGTTAACTGTGGTGGAAGATGAACTTCTAAAATCCTGCCCCCTCCTGCCTTGCTGACCTTGACAGAAGTGCCTTGCAAATAGCTGTGTGAGACCTAGGACCCCTTCCTACCCCACAGCACCCACACCTCAGAAGCTGCTGCTCTAACTCAGGGAGTTCAAGAACCCTGCCACAACCTGGGGAGCATTCAGTTTGCACCTGCTGAAAACCCCCTTTCTTAGCACACAGAGCATTGGGTAGCTTCAAGTCTTTTCAATTGAAATAGGTGGCACCTTCAGGCACAGACAGTGTCTGGTGGAAATGTGGTCCTGCACACAGAGCATCCTCGATCAGGTGACATACCTGCCTGTGGCGTGGGGTCTGCATCTGAGGCCTCTGCAGCAGACCTGGACCCACGGCCTCACAGTCCTTCCATTGCTCTGGCTGGTCCTCCCTTGATATCGATCTCAGCCTGCCTTGTACCACTTCTGCTCCTGCTAGATTTGCTAGATTTGCCCCCAGTCACAGGTCATCACGAGAGTCAAATCAGAATGAGCCCCTTGGTTTTGAATTTGAGTCCTTGGTTCCCATGGCGAGATGTCCGTTACAGTTCATGAGTGGGTCGATCTCTCACTTTATTCCAGAGAATCATTTGAAATTCCCAGGACATGCTCGGTCTCTGTGCATGCCACTTGCCAGTGTGGTCAGTGGGCAGATTCTGCATCGCCAAAGAAGTGTAAGTATTGGACACCAGAAATCTAGAATTTTCAAGGATATGTATTCATATCCTTGTATTTCAAGGATATGTATGTTTTTTCAAGGATATGATGTTTTTACTCATGAATTTTAGCTAATAGGAAAATATAAGACATGACTTATTTTAAAACACGGGAAGGACACCAAAAAATGAAATAATTGCCTATCCCTTATCAGAAACTCTTAACAAAAACTATGCATTTTTATTGTTCGGTGCGTGGCAATAGCCAGTCACAGTTGTAGGTCAGATGAAGTCAGTGTAAAGTGGCTGGTCCCGGGTTTCCTCTGAGGACTAGCACCCTCTGAGGACCACCCTGGTCACAGGGAAATAAGACAGATCCCAGCCCATGTGAACTGGTGTGCGTGTGTGTATGTGTGTGTGTGTGTGTCTGTGTCTGTGTGTCACAGCTGTGTCACAACCACAGACACTTGAGAAGAACAACGTGCATTGTGTTTAATGTAAGATGCGGATGGAATATCTTTATGACCCAGGAGTGCCTTACAGAGGGTCACCTTTAGTCTTTTGAAAATGCCAAGTTAAGGAATGCCTGGGTTGGGGTGCCTGGGTGGCTCAGTGGGTCAAGGCCTCTGCCTTCGGCTCAGGTCATGGTCTCTGGGTCCTGGGATCCAGCGCGGCAGCCCTGCATCGGTCTCTCTGCTGGGTGAGGAGCATGCTTTTCCCTCTCTCTCTGCCTGCCTCTCTGCCTACTTGTGATCTCTCTCTCTGTCAAATAAATGAAAAAAATCTTAAAACAAAACAAAACAAAAAAAAGGAATGTTTGGGTGGTTCAGTCAGTTAAGCCGCTGCCTTTGGCTCACGTAATGATCCCAGGGTCTTAGAATTGAGCCCTGGGTGGGGCTCCCTGCTCAGTGAGGAGCCTGCTTTTCTGTCTCCCTCTGCCTGCTGCTTCCCCTGCTTGTGCTCTCTCTCTCTCTCTCTCTGATTAAAAAAAAAAAAAAAAGCACAAGTTAAGGCTTTTTTTTTTTTTTTTTTTTTTTTTTAAGTACGTGTTCTGGCACTGAAGCCGAGATGCGATTCTTTCATAACCCACTGAGTGTCGGGTCAGGTAGAGACAACCTTTTCCTTGTTCCCAGTGACGCAATTCACTTACCACGTGTGGGCCACCCTTGGACTCAGAAGAGGCCACTGCTGGCCACGACCCAGCCTCCCTCGCCTGGTGCAAGAGGTAGACAGGAACTTGATTTGACCTACTGAATATGAAATAAAGCCCACATTTTATCATAAAAAAAAAGAAAAGGAAATGCATATCCTACTTACTACCAAATACCAAAATTGTGATGCAAATATCATGAGGCTTTCACACAACCAAATTACTTGTGTAAGTCAAAATCTGTTGATAAATTAAATAAAATTTTAAATGAAATCATTTTTAGAAAATGATTGAAACATTACTCTCAAACAAGAACATATATTTTTACTAAACATACCTAGAGGCTGTAAATTTCAGTGCTTCGAAGTGAATTCTAATATCAAACTTATTTCTCCTTACTGTGCACAGGAAGGTGAACTATAAAGATTGCAGTAAAGAATGTATTTCTGCTTTGGCCAACATTTTTTTTTCCCCAGAATATTCTCAAAACCTTGCAGGATTTCATATTGCTTTTCCCCTTTACCTTTGTCCTCTATACATGCTTAATAAAAAATGTTCTAACTTTTTATATAAAAAAATCTTGCCTAAAGTACAGTCTTTTTAATTATATTATTATTTACTGAAATATAAGGAAAACTTGTCTCCTTCCAAAATGTTATGTAAAATGTTTGTTTCTTATTCACTTATTCATATTTCCGTTCTCTCTCTCTCCTTTTCTTTCTCTCAACTGCATGCTTTGTCTTATATTACAACTTTATTTTGTCTCTCACAATCCCTTTTCCTTATTAACAATATATTTTTTCTCTCTATGGTAGTAAAGGAAAGAGCATTTTAACCTCTTTGGGATCAAAGAGTCATTTTCTCCTTTGAATTCACATGAAACTGATTCCCCACTGTGCAGTGTTATGAAGCTTCCACTGAAAATCCATTAAACATCTCCTTAGGAGCTGGGAAAGAGATGAATTTACCACTTCAAATTATTTCATATCCATATTCCCTTGGAGCATATTCCACTTGAACTTCCACTATTCCACTTCTTCTTTCAAATCTAAGAAAAACTGGAGATTTTCAAGAAATTGTTCAAAAAACAGAGGACGATAACTCACATAGTTCATTTATGCTTGCTCTTCTAATACTTTCTTGATAATCTCTATTTATTTTTTAAAAGGTTTTACTTACTTATTTATTTAATAATTTGAGAGAGAGAGAGAGAATTAGCGGGGAGCAGACAGAGAAGCAGAGGGAGAGGGATAAGTGGACTACACATTGAGTATGGAGCCTGACGTGGGGATCAGTCCCACAACCCTGAGATCATGATCTGAGCTGAAATCAAGAGTCAGTTGCTCAACTGACTGAGCCACACAGGCACCCCTTCTGATAATCTTTAAAACTTGAAAGATTCTATCAGTTTAAAGATGATTACTCTTTAAATAGGTAGCTGAATTGCGGGATGTCTGGCTACTATTTCTAATTTCCTTAGTAGAAATTCTATTGATTCTAAGGCTATAAGAGACATAGAAAATTAGTGTGTGACAAGACAAGAAATGGGGTTTGTATGAACATATTTGAAAACTAGATATTAATTTACCATTCATCTTAATACATCTTAAATTAACTTTTCATTATCTGGTCCTAAACCATGTTTATTTCCTTCTGTAGCCTCAAAATCTTACATTAATTTATTTAAGTTACACAAAAATGATTTCAAATTATTGTTTTTACATAAGAATTGTTACATGCAAAATAAAAGATAAATATAACATTCTACTTCAAAGTGCATTTTTTAATTGATAGATGCTAAAATCATAGTTGTACAACCTCAGAAAAATTTAAATGTATTAGAAATTAATTTTTTAAACTCTATTGGCTTGTAAGGTCTGATTCTAACAATTGCTAAAGTGATCTACCAATATTTTTTTGCAAAGTAAATATGAAAATTATAAGCAGAGGACTTCTATTTCAGTTCCATCCCCTAAAGATATTGGAAGTTATCACTTATATCCTAATAACAAGAAAAAGCTGGACAAACTGAAATTCAGTGATATTTTGAGACTTATCAAAGAACTGAGGTTTCACACCAAACTACTACCTTAAATTCTAGAGACAGAGTTGCATCCATGGATATAGTCAAAATATGCTGGTCTGGAGCAGAAACTGCTGAGGCAAAAGAAGAGAGGAAACCTTACATAATAATATTATGATGATTTTGATGAATCACTGAAGGTTGAATATTGATTAGCATGAAAATAAGAAAGTCCTTCAAACCAAAATAGTAGGCAGGTTCGCCACACTTTTAGAATTGTATACCTGCAGGAAGTCTACCAGGTTCTCACTTTGAAGATCTGAGAAAGTCCCTTCCTATCTTTGGTAGAGGAAGGGAAAAAGTAATCATTATAAAATACAGTAAGAACACCCTCTGTAACAGAAGGGAACTCCTCAGGGAAAAAGATTTCACCACAGCCTACTCTCAGCTGTGGCAAGGGCATCTCTCCTATCTAGCCTGCTCTAGCATTTGTTTTACCTAATAGAGGCCAGCTATTGTTACGATTTCAAAGAAGAAAGTGTGGGGAGTTAGAATGGAATGATGCTATGCTTTTGGAGAAGTGCTTATGATGATCACAGGCCCAAGACACAGGCCTACGAAAACATTGAAATTTAATCTGAAGATTACAGAGCAAAAATACAATGAAACATTTAAAATATTAAAAGAAAAACGATGAACCTCAAATTCCGTATCCAATGAAATTACCCTTCAAAAGTAAAGGACAAATGATTATCTCAGACAAACAAAACTGAAAGAATTCATTGTCAGCACAAGTTGTAAGAAATGTTAAAATAATTTCTTTAGGCAGAAAAAAAAAGATATAGATAAGAAATGTGAATCTATGTGAATGAAGAAAGAATATCAAGAAGGAATAAATGACAAAATATTTTATTTTTCTCATTCTTATTGAATTAAAAATAAATATTTCCTAAAAGTAACAACAGTAGCAATATAGTGGCTTAAAATAGCATATGTGTAAATAAAAATAATAGAAGAGTATCATGAATAGTGTGAGGGAGGAATTGGGAATACTCTGTTATAGGGCATTTGCTTTGCATATATACCTTATTGAAAGTGGACTTCCGGGGCACCTGGGTGGCTCAGTCGTTAAGCGTCTGCCTTCGGCCCAGGTCGTGATCCCAGAGTCCTGGGATCGAGCCCCGCATCGGGCTCTCTGCTCGGCAGGAAGCCTGCTTCTCCCGCTACCATTCCCTCTGCTTGTGTTCCCTCTCTCGCTGTGTTTCTCTCTGTTAAATAAATAAAATCTTAAAAAAAAAAAAAAAGAAAGTGGACTTCCAATTGTTTAATATATATATATTAAATTTTATATTATATATTATATATATTAATATATATATTATTATATATTATATATAATTATAAAATTATATATTATATAATATATATATTAAATTTTAAAGCAATCTCTAAAAATATTAAAAATTAAAAAAATAGGGGCACTTGGGTGGCTCAGTTGTTAAGCGTCTGCCTTCGGCTCAGGTCATGATCCCAGGGTCCTGGGATTGAGCCCCACATCGGGTTCCCTGCTCGGCGGGAAGCCTGCTTCTCCTGCTACTATTCCCTCTGCTTGTGTTCCCTCTCTTGCTGTGTTTCTCTCTGTCAAATAAATAAAATCTTAAAAAAAAAATTAAAAAAATAAAATAAAATAAAATCTGACAGAAAAGATGTTTAAAAAGGATACCAGGAAAACAATGAAGCAAGTAGAAAACAGTTACAGACATTGTGGAAACTAACCTAACTAAACTAATCACTTTAATTATTGTCTTTGGATTATTCACATTTAAAGTTAGTTATTATAAGAATAGATTTTAAAGCATCCAATTTATTTTAACTAAAATAATCCAAATTTAAATATAAATGCTCAAAAAAGTTAAAAAGGATGGAGAAAGATGTATCATGCTAACTGTAATCAAAAGAAAGTTGGAAGTGCAATAATATTTCAATACTATTGTATGGTGATAGATGGTAACTACATTTATTGGGCTGAGCATAGCATAATGTATAGAGTTGTTGAATCACTATGTTGTACACCTACAACAAATACAAAATTGTATGTCAACTATACTTCAATAAAAAAAAGAAAGCTGGAGTGGCTATATTATATCCACACAAAGCAGGCTTGAAAATAAGGAGGATTACAGGAATAAAAGTAGCATTAAATAATAAATGTGTCAATTTTCCAGGAAAACAACAATTCTAGATGTGTATGCACCTAATGATAGGGGATCAAAATATGAGACAGAAACTGCTAGAACTTCAAAAAAATAAAAAGAAAAAAATGAAAATTTACTATTATACTGGAATATAGCAACACCCTTCAATAATTGATAAATCAAATGAGAAGAAAATATGTAAGGATATAGATGAACTCTAACAGTTCTAACAATAAGGGTTGAACTGATATTTACAGAATAACCCACCCAACAATAGCAGAATATACATTCTTCCCAAATTTCCTTAGAATATTCACCAGGATAAGCCAATTCTGGGCCACAACAGAATTTAACTATTTAAATAATTTAAATAAAAAATTTAAATAAAAATCTTATAAAAAACACAAGTCAGAGAAAGTTCTCAAGAAAAAGTTATTCTAAAGTTTTGAATCAATAAGCATACAACATTAAAGTTTGTGGGATACAGAGAAAGCAATGCTTAGAGGGAAATTCATAGCCTTGGAAGAATCTACACTAGATCTAATATAAATAACTTAAGCTTCTACTTAAAAAACTAGAGAAGGAAGAGCAATTTAAACCTGAAACAAGCAAAAAAAAACAATAAAAATTAGAGCAGGGTTCAGTAAAATTGAAAACAATGGAAAAAATTGAAGAAACCAAAAACTGTTGCATTCATAAAATCAATACAGTAAAAAACAACAACAACAACAACAATAACAACAAAACAATAAAGCCAAGATGCTTTGACCCAGGCTAACAAAAAGAAAGAGAAGACAAAAATTAACAATATCAGAAAAGGAAGAAGAGTCACTACTTGTGATGCCATGAACATTAAGAGGGTTACAAAAATACTATGAAAAATGCCCACAAATTTGATAATTTGTTTGAAATGGACCAATTGCTAGAAAGACAAAACTACCAAAAACACAAAGAGAAATAGATAATCTTAACAGACTTATTATGTTTATTAAACAAATTGAAATAAAAATCACTTTCCAAATAAGAAAGCAACAAAGTCAATTGTTTCACTGATGAAGACCGCCAAATATTTAAGGAAAAAATTAAAGCAATTATCTGACATTTTTTCCAGAAATTAGCAACAGAGTAAACACTTCCTTACTCATTCAAAAGAAGGCAGAAGTAGCTTTATTAAGTTCACACAAAACTGGCTTCAGAACTAAGATTATCAGGGGTAAAATGTATTGCATAATGATAAAAGAATCAATTCTCCAAGAAGATATTCTAAAGCAGCATTACTCTAAAATCAAAACCAGTTAAACATATTACAAAAGAAACTACAGGCCGATATCTTTTATGAATATTGCATAGAAAAGTCCTCAACAGAATAGCAGCAAATTTATTCCAACAATGTTTGGAAAAGTGACATATCACAAGCAAACATGTATTACAGGTATGCAAACCTGCTTTCACATTTGATAAACAGTGTAAACCACCACATTATCAAGATAATGAAGAAAAATCACATGATCACAATAATCAATCCAGTAAACATTTGACAAAACTGAACATCTGTTTGTGATAAAAAAAATCAGCAAACTAGAAATGTAGAAGAGCTTCCTTAACTTCATAAAGAACATCTACAATAAAAGCCACTACCATTAAATAATGGTGAGAAACTGTTTTTCCCCTGAGATCAGAAACAAGAAAAGGATATCTGTTCTTACTACTTTCATTTCAACAATATACTGGAATCCCAACTAGTACAATAAATAAGAAAAATAAATGAAGTATACAGTTTGGAAATGGATTACGTATTTGCAACTATTTATTTTCAAATACCGTGCTTGTTTATGTAAAAATCCCAAAGAATCTATAAAAAAATACCTTGAAGTACCAAATGAATATAGCAAGGTCCCAAGGTCTCAAGACACAAGAAAAAGAAGTTACTTCTTTTTCTACACATAGGCTGCCATAACAAAATGCCACAGACTGGAAGACTTAAACAACAGAAATTTATTTCTCACAGTTGTGGAGGCTAGAAATCTTAAATTAGCATGGTCAGGTTCTAGTAATCTAACAAATATGCACAGAATATGTATATAAAAATAAAATACTGATAAAAGAAATTAAAGAATATCTAAATGATAAATGTCTACATTCATGGATTAGAAGACTCACTTTTGTTATGATAATAGTTCTTCCTACTTGTATCTGTAGATTCAATGCCATCCCAATTAAGCTGATTTATTCTTAGTTTGAAAGTGGATTTCATACCTGAAAATTATTCTTTGTAAACCACACCACAAGTCTAAAGAATAAAATTATAGCACTATATCAATTGATACTAAAAAAACATTTGGTGAAACTCAATACCCATTTGTGGTTAAAAACCAACCAAACAAACAAAAACTCAGCATACTATTTTGCAAATATTAAAACACAACAACAAAACTGACTCTAAAGTTCAGATATAGAGGTGCAGACCTAGAAAGAAAAAAGTTGTAGGACTTGTACTAACCAATTTTCACACTTACTACAGTAAAACTGTAGGAACCACGACAGGGTGGTATTGGTAAAAGAAGAGATACATACATCAAAGGAACAAAATTGAGAGTCCTGAAATAATCCCATTCAAATACTGCCAACAAGCCTTTGACAAATGGACAAACACAATTTAAGGAATAGTTTATTCAATGAACAATGCTGGAAAAACCGGCATCTATATGCAAAAAAAAATGAATCTAGACACCTTACATTTGCATAAAAAATGAATTAAAAACGGATTATAGAGTAAAAATCAAAACTATAAAATTTCTAAAAGAAAAGAGAATATCTATGTAACCCCGGGTTTGGTGATGTGATCTTAGATATAACACCAAAAGCAAGAGTCAATAAAGCAAAAAAGTTGCACTTAGTAAAATTAAGAACTTCTGCTCTATTAAGTTAGGGAATGATAAATGAATCAAGCCTGGGAGAAAATACTGTAAACACATATTTCATAAAAGACATGT
>CM053615.1:29839882-29925526 GCA_028646535.1 Procyon lotor
TAAAAAAAAAAAAAAAAAAGAAATGCACCAAAGAGCTCAATGAATACATCAACAAAGATACACAAATAGCAAATAAGCTTAGAAACAAATACTAACCATCACTGTCCTTACAGAAATGCAAATTAGTACAACAATAAGATGCCACTGCACACTTGGTAAAAGGTTAAAAAAAAGAATACTATTTGTTTTCAAGAATACTGAGCAACAGAAACTCTCATTTGTTGTTGGTGGAAATGCAAAAAAGTACAGCTACTTTGGAAGAAAGTTAGAAATTTCTTACAAAGTTAGACATAGCACTACCATACAATCTGATGGTTGTAGTCCCAGCTATTTTCCCAAATGTTTTGAATACTTAAATATACAATAAAACATGCACACCAATATTTATAGCAACTTTATTCAAAATTGCTAAAAAATTGAGGCAATCAATATTTTCTTTAATAAGTGAATCGATAAGTATGGCATATTCACACAATAGAATATTACTCAACAATAAAAAAAGGAATGGCCTAATACGCCATGAAAAATGAATGAATTTAAAATATCAAACATATATTTTGAAACATCAGATTTCTCCTAAATACCACTTACTAACAAAGAAATAGATAGATATAGATGGATAGAATATTTTCTGAAATTTTTGTGCAGTGGAGTGACTACTATTCCTACAACAAAGAAATGTGGCTAATATTTTTGGCATGCTTCTTTTCCCATCCTGAATTCTTTACTTTCTAATATTGATGGTCCTTAGTATGTTGGAATACCATAATATAAAGCAGAAATTATTTAACTGACAGAATCTTGAGAGAGAGAGAGACCCTCATTTGGAATATAGGGAACAAGGGAGAGAGAAATGTAGGTTTTCATTGCATTTCAATGTGAAATTGTTGGATAATAATTAATTTGACCAAGTTATTCTTGAACTGGCTAGATAAGCTTTCAGCTATTTCTCAGAAATAATATCTTGAGGTAAAAAATAAGTTGTTTCAGGACATTAAAAGTATATTATTTTTCTGCCAAGTTTGAGGATTCAGCTATATAAAAATGATAAACCATACTTTTATATTTTACTCAGATAACATAAGAGAAACCAGTTTAATTCCTGGGGTTTGTGAGATTACTTTTCTCTTTAATATGGATGAATACACACATGTTAGCGAATTTTGACAGGTAATACATTAATCCATTTCTGAAAACTCTGGCTTTGAGATTTTTTTTTCTATTCTGGTTGTTCTTTCAAAATGTTCTCTCTTGTTCTCTACACAGTGAGTTGTATTTCTCTTAAAAAATGCCAGATTTGGGGTTCCTGATGACCTTTGCATTGAAGGGAACTATACAGAAGTTAATAGGAGTGGGCTATTTATACAGTACTTATCTTATTAACCCAAGCATGTGTTATAGCCAACAATAGTGTATAGCAAGCATTTTATTATCATAAGGAGTAGAAGATTCGCAAAGTTAAGTAGTCAATGCACAAATATTTGCCCATCCATGGGGTGCCTGGGTAACTCAGTGGGTTAAAGTCTCTGCCTTTGGCTCAGGTCGTGGTCTCAGGTCCTGGGATCTCTCTGCTCAGCGGGGAGCCTGCTTTCTCCTCTCTCTCTGCCTGCCTCTCTGCCTGTGAGGCAGATATCTTGTGATATCTTTCTCTCTGTCAAATAAATAAATAAAATCCTTTTAAAAAATAATGCCAGACTCAAGAGGGTGGTTATGATTCTTGGTTTTTACACTAGTATTTTACCATTTTGCTTTGCTTTGTTCTGTTTTGTTTCAAAGCAGCTCACAATTAGCTCACAAGCAATGCCATTATGTTTAACATTTCCTGACTTGTATTTTTGTCATTTTAAAAACACCATGCTTGAAATTAATTTACAAACTTGTGTTTTTATAGCTGAATAGGTGAAAATATTTTTTTCAAGATTATGTTAGAGAACAGTGTAAGAAAACACTGAATAACTTTATTCCATGAATAGAGGTAGAGTAGACATTTGATTCCTTCTTCCAATCGATCTCAAAGGAGGAACACTGACCTTCAACAGTCTATAATTTACTCTCAATAGACTATTTAGCACCATAAACATCTACATTCATTGTTGAATTTTTTCCTGTCAGAAGTTGTTTAGAGTGTCCTTCTTCCCTTTAGACATAATGTGTTCATTCATTATGTGTGTTTCTATTTCTGAACAAAATTCAATATTTGGTTAAAGCACTTCTGGGACTGATGCTACTAAGTTCCTTGAATTAGGAGTAGTAAAAAAAAAAGTATACAGTTCTTCAGATCTTCTTTTCCTATACACGATGCACTTTTTCTTTTCATTTGAGAGAAAAATAAATGTAATAGTTGAATGAAGGACATATTTAACAAATACAGTTTTGGGGTTTTTTTAAATATTTTATTTATTTATTTGACAGAGAGAGATCACAGGTAAGCAGAGGCAGGCAGAGAGAGAGGGGGAAGCAGGCTCCTGCTCAGCAGAGAGCCTGATGTGGGGCTGGATCCCAGGACCCCAGGATCATGACCTGAGCCCAAGGCAGAGGCTTTAACCCACTGAGCCACCCAGGCGCCCAAGAAATACAGTTTTAATAGTTATTTTTTAAATGCCACGAAATTTGCTTTTTTGATAATACACCTTTATGTCTTTATTTCATTTTGCTGTGTCCTTTTACTGATATGTGTTCAGAAAAAAATCTGATAGTGTACATGAATAGGTTATATAATAAGACAAGAAATACAGAAACTCACCAGAAGATGATAAAGAAAGAAAAGCACAGTGTGAGACATCAAAGAATTCTAAATTCCATCTTAGAAAGCCTGACAGAAGTTAATGTGTCAAGTTTCTGTTTTAAAGATTTATTTTAATAGAACGTGAAGCTAGAATTCTAGTCAAACTAAATGAGCACATACGTGTCTTAAAATAAAAACCTGTCAAAATCTCTGTACAAGGTGTAAAGAATACAATTCAGTAAAGAAATCAAAATGAATTCACTGTGTAGATGTGAAAAGCTAGTTATTGCTCTTGAATATGTGATAATTGTACTATTGCAAAAGAATTCTATTTGTTTCTAAAATAAGTAGTTTTATAATCACATAATGTTTTGTTTCTAAATAATCATATTTGATTATATGAATAAATATGATATTTGAATAAATATGAAAAATAAATATGAAAAATAAATATTGAATAAATCATATTTGAATAAATATGATTATAACCAAGTTTAAGATTTTCAGCACTTTTGTCATTAATTGTATAATAGAAACATAAAGAATTGTCCAAATAGTTGAATGGAGCAAATTTTAAATGTTGCTGTAGTGTCCAACAGAAACTGAATGTGTGAATGCTGTGATTTGAATAAAAATATTTTCCAAAATTTCTATGTTAGATAAATAGACTTTTAGTAATTTTAGTTATTCACCAAAATAGACAATGGTGGTAATAGAAGTAGTCTTTGGCAGGGGTGGAAATATGATGAGTGAATTTAATAAGATTTGGGTAATTTTTATATAACCAGACAGAAAAATTCAGCAAGCAATTCAAGAAAGTTTTCTGCACTGGAGAAGGGGCTATCATATTTATGGATAAGAATAACTGGGCCAAACTGAATAGAGATTAAGTAATGGAAATGTACATTTAAGGGCTATATAGGAAATGCCAATAATGTATAAATAGAAATGTGAAAATAATATGGTTTGGGAGGCCAAGAAAGGAGAAGGATAATTTAAGAAGAATCCTTGAGAAGGATAATCTTTCAATAATGTTCAATGCTGGAAAAGTCAACTAAGATTTTATGCCATGTGCAATATAATGTAGTGAATAATAATTAATAGATCTTGTTTTTAGTTGACTTCAGCAAGAGTGATTTCCCTGAAAAGTGAAAGCACACAATACATTCATGATGCATAATAGAAAGGTAAGGACGTAAAAGCAAATAGTAAAACCAGATATTATATTCAGAACACTGACTATGAAAGAAAGAGTGTGATTACTGAGTTCAAGGATGAATTTTTAAGATGGAATTTGCATGGATCTTTGTGATAATATCTTGATATATTAATCCATGTCATTATGTGTATAAAATGAGTTTAAATGTTATAATGTTGGATAAACATAAATTATCTGGATGGTTTCTCTCTCCCACATTAATCCACATCATCATCACCATCAAGCAGAAAGGCACAGAAGACTGGAAATTGTGACTAACACTTATTCTTATTGAGCAATACACGTCTATAATCCAACTTTGCTCTATCATTATACAACTCCAGAAAGTCAATATGTGGCCAACTAACTACTTGCATTGAAATCATTTGGACATTTGTTACAAACATATATCCCTGGTTCTGCATTAAAGGCATAAAAAAATGCTATTTTTAAAAGAAACTCAAAGCTGTATTAAAGTTACATTTCACTCTAAGTTAAAAAAAAAAGACAAAATAAGGAAAAGAGAAAAGAAACTCAAAGTAATATTTATGGTTAGGTAAGTAAAGTAAATAGGATATAATAGAATAGAGGTTTGAAGTAGTGGGGCTAAGGAATCTTTATATAAACAACACAGAAGTTTGGGAGCCCCTTTCCTCAATATCAATTTTAATAGTGATTGGTGCAAGGGAAGTGGTAAGGTATATAATTGAGGTCTATTCTAGTTCTAAAATCTTTTAAGCTGATCCAAAATATGCGCAAAACAGACATTGCTAAAATTGACAAAATATAATTATTATAGGAATCGTGATTTTAGATAAAATCTGAAAATGTCCTGCTTCTATTTTGGCATTTCTTGTTCCCCTTTTATTATCATGATTATTATTATTTTAAACCAACATCTTAGAAAAAAAATAAAAGCATTTTAGAAAAACGTGGTTTTTTTTTTTAAGATTTTATTTATTTATTTATTTGACAGAAAGAGAGACAGTAAGAGAGGGAACACAAACAGGGGGATTAAGAGAGGGAGAAGCAGGATTCCCACCAACCAGGAAGCCAGATGCAGGGCTCAATCCCAGAACCCTGGGATCATGACCTGAGATGAAGGCAGAAGCTTAATGACTGAGCCACCCAGGCACTCTTCAAGTTTTATTTTCTAGTCTTACCAAAATGTGACATTTTCCCAAATATAAATATTCATTCTTTTAGCTAGCCCCTCTCTGGAAGTTTCAGAAATTTTTAGGTAACTAAATGTTTCCAAGTTTTGTTGGTATTCTTACTACTCACAAAAAAACAGCACGTTAAGATAAAAGGGAATTTGGGGATTTCTTATCCCAAATGCTCATTTTAGACTTTTTTCTGGGATTAAAATGAAATATCATAAAATATATTAATCATTATCACTGGAGAAAATTAATAACCAGACAAGATATAGGAAACAATGTTCTTATAAAATGCTGAATATGGACTAACAATGGAGAGTGACTCTAAGATTTGGAAAATAAAGTGACTTCTATCATTGCTCCAGCTTACTGCCTACAAAGAATTTCCAGGCAACAGGATAGGTTGGGGGCTGATGGGGCAAACTAAACCCAATAGTTTCTTGAGTTGAAGAGATGGCTAGGTTCCCAACAGAGGAAAAAGAGACTAGAATTTATAGGGCAGAGCAGCAGAGAGGAGGGATACATGCCAAATAAATAAATAAATAAACAAACAAACAAACAAACAAACAATTTTTTTTTTCCAAAAATCTGGAAAGAACAGCCCACATGTTTTTAGCTGAGTACTAATCAAATCATGGGGAGGAGGAAACTACCTAGTCCCAGTAAATGAGAAGTGGATGACAAGGAAAACAAACAAACAAACAAAAAACTGCCTAAAAGGAGAACATCTCTATCCCCCCAAAAATCTTCACATTCACAAAGAAGTAATTCCGCTCCTACCTATAATAATGGAAAATCTCATTATTCTCAGCACATTTTGTTAAATATTAACAAGGATTTTGCCCAATAGTTGGACAAAGTTAGTATCAAATTAAATGGTGGTCTGGTACCACCTAATGAAACATAAAGGCAAGACCAGAAAGAATGAAACTACTTTTAAGTAACCTAATTACAAGTAACCCAGATTAAGATAAAAAATATATATATTTGTAATAGTTACCACACAAATCACAATGTCTAGAATCAAACCAAAATTCAATAGACATTCAAAAAAGCAGGAAGCTATAACCTACACTGAAGAGAAAAATCAACAAACAAAACTGACTCAAAACTGATTCCAGTGTTAGAATTAGCAAAAAAGTACATTTAAACTATCATTATATCAGACTTCAGTATGTATTCCATTATGTTCAAAAAGCTAGAAGAAAGGTTGTACATATTAAATAGGGATAGACATGGAATAAAACAAATATTTACATTGAATTTTTAGAGCTAGAAACTATAATTTCAGAGATTCGTAAAAAAAATGAAAAACAGGGGCGCCTGGGTGGCTCAGTCGTTAAGCGCCTGCCTTCGGCTCAGGTCATGATCCCAGGGTCCTGGGATCGAGCCCCGCATCGGGCTCCGTGCCAGGCAGGAAGCCTGCTTCTCCCGCTACCATTCCCTCTGCTTGTGTTCCCTCTCTCGCTGTGTTTCTCGCTGTCAAATAAATAAAATCTTTAAAAAAAAAAAAAAAAAAAGAAAAACAAAATTAACAGCATCAGAATCCTGTAGGAAAACCAAAAAGAAGGCTCACAGTATAACCGATAGTGAAAGGAAGCTGGAAAAGGATGAAGGGAGTCAGAATAAATTTTGAAGGAATAATAGCCAGAATTTTTCCAAATCTGAGGAAAAATATAAACTCACAGATCCATGCCCCTTATTTTAATGGTTTGGAGTTATTGAGAGATTCTTCTCTTAATATCCTTAGATGGCCACTGGGAGATTAAGGATAAAATCTAGAAACATACTACTAGTCCAGACAATTTCCATCACATCATATCATTATTCCTTAATATTGATGTTGTATCACATCAAATTATACTATATGAACCAGATTTACTCTCTGGGTATGTGTTACTCAATGCTTCCTAATTTAAAGATAAAAAGGAGTCTAGGTGGGAAAATGATGGCCTCTATATAAAAAAATAGCAATGAGTTAGAGAAATCCATATGATTTTTTTCTATGAAAGAATTTAAGTGAGAAATAAATACTAGATAGATAGATGATAGATAGATAGCTGGAATCATTCAAAAAAAACAAAACAAACAAAAATCTTGCAGGCCACCTAGAATAGTTTTTCAGTTCATGGACTCTGAGGCCAGATTTGTCTGAATTCAAATCTAGTTCCTCCACTTGCTGAGTGATGTTAACCAAGTAAACTACTCTTTCTATTGAATCTCTTTCCTCATATTTTAGTAGATAATAAAGTTGTCTATTTATTAAGTTAATATAAGGATTGAAAAACCCAATATTTGTAAAATAGAATAGTATCTGGCTTAATGATAAACATTGGATAGTTCGGTAAAATGACAGGTTGATGACTTGACATCCTATTTAATTTTCCTGTTTTCCCTCTTAAATGTTATAATTTTTTTAATAAATTTTACCTCATTTACCTTTTTTGCCTTTTATGAATCATTTGTTTAAAAACATTGTACTACAGATATTATTATATAAAATTGAGAAAATGCATTCTTACTTTTACAATACTAACCAATTTCATATAGAATGTGATCCATCATGCCTTTTCACATAACATTTTATTACAAGTTTCATATATTAAGTATTTAATTTTGATTTGGGATAATTTTTAATATTATCTATCTTGTTTTGAGATTTTCTATTATAAGTAATCCTGTAATAAATGCCCTTATGATTTATGTATATACTTTCCATTTCTGGTCAAAATCTTTTTTCTACTTTGGCTGACTCTGAATTCAGCAATGCTTTTACCTCCAAACATATTCCAGTGCCCTAGTTCCTAAATAAACCCTCATTCAATTATCCTAGTTCTCTGGCTACTCTTTGTCCTCACTGGTCTTCACCGAATATCTCAAAACAATTGCCAACACATGCTGCTTATTCACATCACTCATCTACTTCACAGAGTCTTACACAGACTCTTGCGACCTTACTATGAGCAGTGCTAGTCCAGTAAAACTGTAGGGTTAAATATCACAAATACAAAATTGATGGCATTCTTAATTGTGTAGCACATAAAATTGCTGCTTAAAACACTACCACCCCTCTCTAGGAATTCTGTTCCCTAAGATTTATGACTTCCTTATTTTTTTTTTTTTTTTACTTCTCATTGATTGAAATCTATTGAAATAGTTTGACTAAAAAGCAACATGTGCATATGACTTAAACATTTAGATTTTACAGTTTGTGGTACTGTTGAGTACAGGGCTCAAGTACTAATGGGATTCTTCCTCTCATTTGTTTTTTATTTCAATTCCAGTTAGCTAACCTACAGTGTTCTATTAGTTTCAGGAGTACAATATAGTAATTCAACAATTCCACACATCATCCTCTAGTCTTCAGGACAAGTGATTCCTTAATCCCCATCACCTTTCACCAATCACCCCACCAACCTCCCCTCTGGTCACCATCCACTTGTTCTCTATAGTTAAGAATCTATTTCTTCATTTCTTTCTCTCTCATCTTTTTTTTCCCCCTTTGCTTGCTTGTTTTGTTTCTTAAATTCCACTTATGAGTGAAATCATATTGTATTTGTCTTTCTCTGACTAATTTCACTTAGTATTTTACTCTCTAGCTCCATCCATGTTGTTGCAAATGTCTTTCTCTCAATTTTTCTGTTGGCTCCATTCAAGTGGGATCTTTTCTTATGGTGGTAAATTGTCCAGTAGCAGCACCACATTTACATTTTATCCACACAGCAATTCCAGAACTAAAGAATCTCTCTCCCTATTATTCCACCAAATTTCCCTAAGGGTCTTATTGGCCTGCTTTTATTCACATGCATATTTCTAAAGCAATCATAATGCCTGAGCTATTAATTCATAAGTTTTGATGAATGTATATATTCATCATACATACCACATATATGCTGTATATAAAATTATATTCTATATAACATATATAGAATAATTATAAAATCAGTAATAATTTTAAATTATTAAAATTAGCAATACATTGCTTTTATTCCATTCACATTATCCTACTCCAGGTTCCATAACTCTTATCAGGAACATTGTATACTATCCACCTTCTTTTTTTTAAGATTTTACTTATTTATTTAACAGTGAGAGAGAGAGAAAGCACACAAATGGGGGAACAACAAGCAGAGGGAGAAACAAGCTCCCTTCTGAGCAGGGATCTATGCAGGGCTTAATCCCAGGACCCTAGCATCATGACCTGAGTAGAAGGCAGATGCTTAACGACTGAGTCACCCAGGTGTCCCTACTATTTTCTTGATTGGTCTTCTTGCACTGTGCGCATCAGTGTGCAGAAATGCAGTTTCAGTATCATGCATTTCTGATACTATACTCTTCATAAAGCACCATTTTAAACATGTCATTCTCACTACTAATCAATTTTCAAAGATTTCCTGTTGACTATTAAAGTTTATCCAAATTAGACTGCCATCTAGAACCTTTAATAATATGGCCTTAAGTAATTATACAGTATTTGATCACAACTTTTAGCTTCCTACTTGCAACTTTTCTATAAAGTTGCCTTACTTCTAATCCAAATTAACAAAGGTCTTCCATGTGACTTTTGACAAGCCACTTGACCTTTTGTTTCTTTAGTTGTAAGGACAAATAAAAATGTGTCACTGCATATTTTTTATTGATTGCATTGTTGAATTTCTAAGTGCAAAGAACTTTGAGCTCCCAAGATTACATTTTGTGAGTGCAGAGCATTGTGTCCAATGAGCCAAAAGTAACTGTAGGTTATTAACTACTATAGACTCTTCTTTTTTTTTTAACTACTATAGACTCTTAATTGAAAAACCTAGGTGCCATCTAGCAGACAATATTCATTGTTGTGTTTTAATTTACTACATGGAATTGAACGTTTATTCTTTACCTTTGAAATATCTTTACAATTTTAATGTTACCATATTGTGTTGTCCGTTTAGATAGGCAGATTTTCATTAAAAACCATGTATAGTTTAATCAATCCTCTTCAGCAAATGCTGAATTGTTTTATGGTATTGATCACAATGTATCTAAACAAATCCGTTGGGAAGAGACAGACAACCAAACCAACTGGGGCTCTTGTGTTTTTCTGATTCTAAAGAAGCTCTTTTTTCCAGCTTTGCTTTTTGAGTGAGTTTGGCAATATGTGTTTCCAGCTCACATCCTGAAATAAATTACAACCTAAATCCTAAAGCAACCTCCTTGATTTACAAACAGACAACCTTCTTTATTTCATTATGTTTAGTTTTAAAGTATATCTCTCTGGAGAAGGTGGGTTGCGCCTTCCCAGGGGACACTCTTATTCTACAGAGATAATGATGCCCAACTTCCTATAAAGACAACACTATCATCAGTCAACGTTGTTACCTCCTTAGCAGCATAGAAACTCACATTACTACAACTTCTCCTCCCACTGCTCAGTCTGATCTTCTTGGCTACTCTATGTAGAAACAAGACTTCTGTGAACTTTTGAGGATTTCCCACATACCTGTCACTAATGGTCCAGGACCTTCTTTTTGTACCTGTATTTCTTATACTTCCAGAATACTTTACCTCAAAGTGGATTGGTCTTGCCTCCTAAATATCCTTCCCACTTTATTTAGACCATTTGAAATTAATATTAACATTGATTTGAATTTTATATTAATAAGAATAAAACTTATTTTTATTCTCACTGTTATTGTTGGTGTTGGGTCATATACCCTGAAAGAATGGTTAACAGGACAAGCTATGAAAATAAACTGCCCTGATTGTAGGCTGGCTCCACCAAGTATTTGCTATATAGTACTGATAATGTTACTTAACTTCCAAGCCAATCCCTATTTATGACTGAAATATGTATTCTGCAAACACCTAACAGTGCTTCCAAATAACAACTATCAGCAGTTACCCTCTTTCAGAAATGGCTTGAGAAAGCTCTCTAGCTCTATGTTACACCCTGTGTCCCCAGAAAAGCTAGTATCCAATGACTAATCAACTCTAGTCTATAAACCCATTTCCCTCACCATAGTGCAGGACAATTCTCAGGAACCAGCCCAGATTCACAACCCCTGCATCTCAGGCCAACTTCTCACTTTGCTCAATCTGGTTCCCCCATTGCCTTCCCAAGAGCATACTAGGAGTATCCAATGTATAAAAGTAATAGTTACTCTTTTTAGCACTGTCCAAAGTATTAAGTAATTAGACAAAATAAGAGAATATTTCTTCCCTTCAAAAAGTAGAGAGATGTGTTTTCAAAATTTAAGATAATAAAATCATTTTCATTAGTTACTCTTAACTTTTTTTTTTAAGTAGCAAGAAAATTAAGAATGTCAATGGTCTTCCCAAGTCATAAAGACAAGGATTTTTTGTGAAATTTGGTTATAGCTTTATGGATTGATTTATCCAGGAAATCTAAGAAAAATACAAAATCAACTGTCTAAATTTTATTGAGAAAAAATACATTAAGCATTCATAGGGTAATAATCAATGAAACATTTTATACATTATGACATTTTTATAAATTGCCAAGATATTAACTCGCTATACCCAAATGAAGTTTTTTAAAGGAAAGGATTGTATCATCTGTCTCTCCTCTTACAAAAGTTTATTAAAGATTTTTTACACTAGAGACCATGACGGGCACTGGTTTTGTTTATTATTGCAATCCCAAGAGTTAGCCTAGTGCCTGGAAGATCACAAGCCATTGAAAACTGCTTTTTCATTCAAAAATGAGTAATGAAACAATTTGGAATAATGATACCTGAACTTAATTGCTAGTTCTGTTATACTCATGTGTTGTAGAAATTTCTCTTAAACTTTCCCTTCTTAAGAATGGTTAAATGGGGGCGCCTGGGTGGCTCAGTGGGTTAAAGCCTCTGCCTACGGCTCAGGTCATGATCTCAGAGTCCTGGGATGGAGCCCCGCATCGGGCTCTCTGCTCAGCGGGGAGCCTGCTTCCCCCTCTCTCTCTGCCTGCCTCTGCCTACTTGAGATCTCTCTCTCTCTCTCTCTCTGTCAAATAAATAAATAAAATCTTTAAAAAAAAAAAGAATGGTTAAATGTAATATTTTACATTCACCAGGCTGAAGATAATAGCAGATATATCACAACATGTGTGATGAGACTTCGGTGAGGCAGTGTGTCTAAAAATTAATGTAAATAATAAATGACAAAACAAATTTTAGATTTATTTTTCTCTTATTCATGTGACACAGAATAAAATGCTACATTGTCTGTTAAGAGTCTTAACATTTCCCTCAGCTATACTGAATTTTAGACAGGCTTCTTTATGATTCTTGGTCCCTCCCCTCCCTTTTCTTAGAGCATTTACTTTAGAAAAACTTGCTAGTTTTATAATCCAGAACTGCCTCTCGGGGACCTGGCAGCCATTTCTTTGAAACATAATCATAAAGGAAGATAGGGCACCTATCTCCCAGTCTCTGTGGGAGGATTGGAAGGCAACTGAGATGGATGCCTTGTTTCAAGGTTTAAAACTATCTCTTGTCATGAACAAATGAGAAAGTTTACTTTTGCTTTGCGTAATGCTAATTAGCAAACACAGCCCTTGGTCTGGCTCTCTCTTGCCAATGTTTAAAAAGCTTTCCAGCTTTGTTCCAGTAGAGGTGAGTGCAGATTGAATTCTGTACTCTCTTATCACAATAGCTTTGAATAAAGTTTTCCTTTCTTGTTTGACTTTTTCTGGTGCAGTATTTGCTTTGACCATGCCAGCTATAATTTATTACCAAAATTTATCGTTTCTTCAATGTTTTAATATGTATAAGGAAAAGAAGCAGAAGGATAAAGTATGTAGTGGGGAAATCAAGTAAGAGCCTTAAAAGTAAGTAGAAGCTAGTTGAAAAATATTTTCATTAAACTCTGGCTGTTACCCATGAAGTTACAGAGATGGAAAGGTGAAAGCACTCTCAGAAATTATTGTACCTCAGGATACTACATTTTTTTACTAAGAGGCTTAGACTGAGAATAGACATGCTCGATGTTCCAATGGTCATATTTTTCCCCAGACATATTTAGGAAAATAAATAATGAAAAGGAGGTGGTATTCTTCCCAAATTGTACAAATGTCAAAAAATATAGCCACCCTCCTGAGTGTTATTGTGCCTTGCTGTCTCACTCAGGCAGAATCATCATTCCTTTTGTCAAAACACACTGAAAATAATGTGTGAAGAATTGTAAGGGCTCTTTCATTTTTCCAGTGATAAATTAACACCATGATGGTCCCTGAACTCAGCTACCTATTCTCAGCAAAGTCAAGCAAATTGAAGTATTATATAGAGGGTGCCAAGAATTAATAACCTCTGGAAAAGGTAGTTACTTTTAAGTCATGCTACAAAGTTACTGCAGTTTGCAAGAAGGCTGACTATGAAGAATCTTCTCACTATAAATATTCATGCATATAATTATTTCTTGCTTCCCAAACACTGCCACTCAGTGTTTGAGAAATTGGCATTAATATGCTCATTTAAAATGTTTTTATAATTACTGCAAAATAAATGTTGATATGTAACATAAAATTTAAAACATATAAGTAAGAAGTAGGGATCTAAAATTATCTATAGACCCACAATTTAGTGATGGCCACTATTAACATTTCTGTAAAATTTACTTCCGTGTATTAGAGAATATTTAGCTTAGCTTAATGTTTAGTTTGTGCGATAAAGCAAGCATTGCTCTACTATATCAATATTATACACTTAATTCTCACAATATCCCTATATGATGAGCACCATTCCTATCCATATTTTACAACCAAGGAAATAAGCATAGAAAGATTTGTTAAGTGACTTGTCTGAGATCACAGAGAGTAAGTGATCAAGCCCAATTTAATTGGGTAGTTTGGCTTCATCACCAATGCTCTGATACAACATAATGTTTATAACTAAATCCTTATTTCAAGAAATTTGGTTTGCCAAAAGTTTTTCAATTATATACACAATTTAATGATAAACTTATTATAGCTACATTTTTCATGCATATTTTCCTACTTATCACTTTAGGTTAAATTTCTAGAATAGGACTCCTTAGATGTAGAGAATGCCCATTTTAAAAACCTTGATGCATTTGTCAAGTACAGATTTTATCACTTTTATCCCATTTGTACTGTAAAAAAAGACCTTAATTTCTGTTTTCTCATAATAGATTTATGAGAAATCTAATCTTCTCATAATAGATTCTACTCCGCCCTACCACCACTGTATCTAAAAATTTAGACTAAGACATTATCTACTTACTGTAAATATAAATTTTATTACATTATTTCCTTGTTTGTCAGGAGATACCATTTAGAAATGCTTGTTCATTTTCCAGTTATTTTTCACAGGACTTTGATCCTTAATCAAAGTCACCCTAAATTCACCTTAGTTTACTTCAATTCATTTTATTAATTCAAGACATAGTAAGTATAGGCTACTTTTTTAGGTATAGTTAATGATGCAAAGATAAATAATGTTCCTTTTCTTAATTAGTTTGCTATATAAGAGGGAAATTTTCCATGTAAAAAGTTGAAGCATAAGGCAGAGTAAAGGTCTTGCTAGCTATAATTCAAGCAGTGTATTATTATATTTCAGAAGGGTGAAGAGAAAATCTTGCCATTCATTTTGATTGAAGTGGTTACAGAAACCTCCATATGGAGTTGCCTTTAGAGTTGAGACTTAATGAGAAAGAGCATTTGGATAGAGTTAGAGAAGTTTGAAGGACATTTCTGAGCCAGGGGACACTGACTCAGTGTCCCCATGTTCAAGCAAGCCATGAACACAAACAAGTGCATAATGTTTTCTGAAAATAAACTGGGATTGTAAGAATATCTGTTTTCTTTTTATGAATTGGGGTGTTTAGTGGAAGATGGACTTAATTTCCTCCAGCTATAAGAAGAAATCTTATCATTTATTTACATAAACAAGTCGTTTTATCAGCTTTTTAATCAACACTACCCCCAAGAGGGCCAGGTATTTTCATTGATAAAATTTGGTCCACACAAAAAAAACTATAAGCTGGGGCACCTGAGTTTTTCAGTGGGTTAAAGCCTCTGCCTTTAACTCAGGTAATGAGTTTAGCTCAGGTAATGATCTCAGGGTCCTGGGATCAAGCCCTGCATTGGGCTCTCTGCTTGGCAGGAAGCCTGCTTTCCCCCCCCACCCTGCATCCCGGCCTGCCTCTCTGCCTACTTGTGATCTGTCCCCTGTCAAATAAATAAATAAAATCTTTAAAAAAAAAACCCCATAAGTTGAAAGAAAGCATAATAATCACTTGCTTTGTGATTAACACTGTCCTAGGCACTGGTGTGGGAGTCATTGGCTTAAGACCCTTTTTTCAGTGAGCTTATATTCTAGGGGAGGGAGATAAGAAACAAACAGATCTTAAAAAAAAAAAAATAGTAGTAAAAGCTGAATGATGAGAAAAAAATGAGAAGCTGAGACAGAAAATATTCAGCCAGCCAGGTAGAGACTTAGCATGTTGTAAGCAGAATAGAAAGAACCTATGGTCAAGAGGTAATTGTCATAAAGAAGACTAAGTGATTTTGACCGTGATGATAGCCACCTCCAGTCTGTTGTCAAAATTAACATCACCTTTAGCTTCCTATGCAAGATTATTTGATACCTCTTCATTTCTTTTATGTTTTATTTGCTCAGGAGTGTATGCAACAAACTTTAAAAAGTATTAGTTTATTTTTTGTTCACATATGCTGAAGCATTACTGAAATTCTTCCCCAGTCACTAAATACTTTCTTTCCTTTCCCCAGATGCCCAGTAACCAATACCTATCATCCCATACAGCTGCACATTCTGGATCATAGATCATCAAAGTAATCAGATCATCAAAGAATTCTTGAGCTCATTAAGTATTCCACTGAAAGCAGTTTGATACATCAACTCTAGATGATATTTGTTTCAAGGATTTTTTTTCCCTTGAGAAATGATTATAGAATGAGGTTTTCCATTAAAATCTACCTTTTATTTTGTGCCCAAAATTGGGCTTGCTCTCTTCCATATAACTTCATTTATTCTGATTACTTGTAACATTTATCAGTAGCTTGATACTTTGTTTTCATTTTTTTTCCTTTTATCCTGTGGTATTTTACAATTTTTGGAATATATATTATAGAATATTACTATAAATGTAAAACTATTTTAAAATGTTATTTAATGTATTTTTATTTCTCTAAATATGAAGATAATTATAATGTACACAATTTACATATGCTGTTATAACTATTAACCATTTTGATAAGAAATTGTGGGGTTTTTTTTTTTTTGCTTTTTGCTTTTTTTTTAATCCTAATAAGCCCTAAGCTATACAGTGCATTTGTTACTATATAGGATCATTAAATAAATCTAGTAATGAAAAATTTAGGAATTGTGGTGTAGACCTATACCCAATTTATGTTTAAATTAAATTAAATTAAATTTATCACTCCTAATAAAAAAGAGACAAATTAGCTATTTCTGAAATAGCTCATTATCAACCTTGGGCATGTGAAACAATACTTCCTAATGTTTTGAAATTTTTTCACTAAACTGTAAAATGAATACTAAATGTCTGTACTTGTCTATCTTAGGAAAGGAAGTTCTTTGGGGTTTTCAAGTTGTTTGGATATTGTTGCTTAATGTATTGCTTTAATCATTTTGCTGTTTTAATCAATGTGCACATGTGCTCAGAGAGATCTTACGAGCATAATATAATGCACGCCAAAAATAACAAGGAGGAAAACCTTTGGGTCCTCTCCAACTCCAAAATATAATGTAATCTCTGAACCAAATGAAAGTGTCCCCAGTCCAATTTGTTCAAGGCAACATGATCAATTTATATTCTCCCAAAGAGAAATAAAGGGAAGGAAAATGTAAAGGCAGTTGGAGCCTCAAATATATTCAGAGATGCTCTGAACATGTCAAACAAGTGTCATTTTCACCTGAGGAAGAGAACCTTAGAAACAAATGTTTCAAAGTTACATGACAGTATCCTTTTAGTTAGTGCTGTAATAGAAAACAAAATAAGTTTAAGCATGTGGAAGTGTATCAACCATAGTGGAGTCTGTTTTTTAAGGTTTTATTCAAATCACATATACAACTATTCTAATGGTTATAAGAGTTAACATTTATTATATATTTACTAAGTGGTGGACAGACCATTAAAAATGTTGTCCCATTTTGTTATTTTTTTAAAGATTTTTTATTTTATTTATTTGACAGAGAGATCACAAGTAGGCAGAGAGGCAGGCAGAGAGACAGAGGGAAGCAGGCTCCGTGCTGAGCAGAGAGCCTGATGCAGGGCTCGATCTCAGTACCCTGAGAACATGACTTGAGCTGAAGGCAGAGGCTTTAACCCACTGAGCCACCCAGGTGCCCCAAAAATGTTGTCCCATTTTAATCTACACTTGAATCTAACAGGAAACAAACTTATTAATTCCATCTTTAAAAATGAGCAAACTGAGGTTTAGAGATTTTGAACAACAGAGACAGGATTAAATTTTTGCCATAAATAAACATAAATAAATTGTTTTCTTTCTTATTGCTTTACTGCGTCACTCAAAAGAAAATCTATTAGTGCATCTAGATGTCTTCTTTAGAGAAATGTCTGTTTATGTCTTCTGCCCATTTTTTAATTGGGCTATTTGTTTTTCTGGTGTTGAGTTTTATAAGTTCCTTATATATTTTGGATACTAACCCTTTATCAGATATGTCATTTATGGATATCTTCTCCTATTTTGTACATTGCCTTTAGTTTTTTTTATTGTTTCTTTCACTGTACAGAAGCTGTTTATTTTGCTGTAACCCCAATAGTTTATTTTTATTTTTGTTTCCCTTGTCTCAGGAGATATATCTAGGAAAATGTTGTGATGACCAAGGTTAAAGAGGTTACTGCCTATATTCTCTTCTAGAATTTTTATGGTTTCAGGTCTCACAGTTAGGTCTTTTACCCATTTTGAATTTATTTTTGTGTATACTGTAAGAAAATTATCCAGTTTCTCTCCTTTGCATGTTGCTGTCCAGTTCTCCCAACCCCATTTATTGAAGAGACTGCCTTTTTCTCACTGGCTATTTTTTCCTGCTTTGTTGAAGATTAATAGACTATATAGTTTTGGGTTTATATCTGGGTTTTCCATTCTGTTGCATTGATCTAAGTGTCTGTTTTTGGTGCCAGTATCATACTATTTTGATTACTACACTGTTGTAATATAACTTGAAGTCTGGAATACTGATTCCACCATCTTTGCTTTCCTTTTTCAATATTGCTTTGGCCATTGTGAGTCATTTGTGGTTTTATACAAATTTTAGGACTGTTCTAGTTCTATAAAAAATGTTAGTGGTATTTTGATAAGGATTGCATTCATGTGTAGATTGCTTTTGGTAGTATAGACATTTTAATATATTTGTTCTTCCAACACATGAGTATGGAATATCTTTCAATTTCTTTGTGTTGTCTTCAATCTTTCTCATCAGTGTTTTATAGTTTTCAGAATACAGAAGACATCCAGATGGCCAATGACATATGAAAAGATGTTCATGATCACTTATCTTCAGGGAAATGCAAATCAAAACTACAGTGAGATATCATCTCACACCTGTCAGAATAGCTAAAGTCAAAAACACAAGAGAATATGGAGAAAAAAGACCACTCATACACTATTAATGGGAATGCAAACTGATGTAGCCACTCTCAGAAACACTCGGAAATTCCTCAAGAAGTTAAAAATGTAACTACCCTATGATTCAACAATCACCGGGTATTTACCAAAAGAATACAAAAACACTAATTCAAAGGGACAGATGCACCCCTGTATTTGTAGCAGCATTATTTACACTAGCCAAGATACAGAAGCAGCCCAAGTATCCATCGACTGATGAATGGATAAAGAGGATGTGGGTTATGTGTGTGTAAACGGGATGGTATAATGGAATATTATTCAGCCATAAAAAATATGAAATCTTTCCATTTGCAATGATACAGATGGAGCTGAAAAGTATAATGTTAAGGGAAATTACCAGAGAAACACAAATAGCATATGAACTCACTCATATGGAATTTAAGAAACAAAACAAATGAGCAAAAGGATAAAAGAGAAAGAGAGAAACAAATAAATGGTCTCTTAATTATAGAGAAAAAATGATAGTTATCAGAGGGGAGTGGTAGGTTGGGTTAAATAAGTGATAGGAGACTAAGGAGGGCATTTATTGTGATGAGCACCACTATATACCTGAAACCAATTTAACACACTATGTTAACTAATTGCAATTAAAACAAAAACTTGAAAAATAAATAAAACTAAAAATTAAAAAAAAGAAAATCTTATTTACACAAAACAGGATAAAAAAGGAAAGGAAATAATTTTCTTTTACTAATAAAATTCATTATGCTTGCTTTCCTCTCTTTTAAAACAATGAATATTCTAGGGCTTGCTTGCAGCACGTCTTACTTGAAATGTTATTTTGCACTTATTTCCAAGTTGCATGAATAGAGTGGTTGGATAATTGTGATGCTTGAAAACTATTTTTCTTTTGCTACTTTGAACATTTATACTACTAATTTCAGTACATCAATAGTTTTCTGAAATGATTGTAAAATATAAGGTTATCTTCCATTTTAAAGCGGAGTGGGAATGGGATCAGGAAAAAAAATATTATAAAAAAGAGGCAGACTCAACAACAAGAAAATTAAACCCAATTAAAAATGGGCAAAAGCAGAGGAATTTACACTTTTAACACCATTGCTATTAAAATAGCATTGACATTTTTCAAATAGCTGGAACAAACAATCCTTAAATTTATATGGAACCAGAAAAGACCCTGAATCACCAAGGAAATGTTGAAAAAGAGAAACAAAGCTAGGAGCATCACATCGTGTGATTTCATGTTATATTACAAAGCTGTAACCACCAGGACAGCATGGCATTGACACAAAAACAGACACAGAGAGCAAGGGAACAGAAAAGAGTCTCCAGAAATGGACTCTTAACTCTATATTCAATTCATCTTCAATAAATCTGGGGAAAAAATCCAATGGAAAAGACAGTCTCTTCAACAAATGATGCTGGGAAAATTGTCAGTCACATGTAGAAGAATGAAACTGGACCATTCTATTACACCATACAAAAAGATAAACTTAAAATGGATGAAAGACCTAAATGTGACACAGGAATCCATCAAAATCCTAGAGGAAAACATAAGCAGTAACCTCTTCAACATCAGCCACAGCAACTTCTCTCAAGGCACATCTCCAAAGGCAAGGGGAATGAAAGCAAAAGTGAACTTTTGGGACTTCAACAAGATAAAAAGCTTTTGCACAGAAAAGAAAACAGTGAACAAAACTAAGAAGAAACCCATGGAATGGGAGAAGATATTTACAAATGACATTATGGATAATGGGCTGGTATCCAAGATCTATAAAGAACTTCTCAAACTCAACACCTAAAAAACAAATAAGTCAAAAAATTGGCAGAAGACATGAACAGACATTTCACCAAACAAGACATACAAATGGCCAACAAACACATGAAAAAATGTTCAACATCATTAGCCATCAGGGAAATTAAAATCAAAACCACATTGAGATATCACCTTATACCAGTTAGAATGGTGAAAATTAATAAGGCAGGAAACAATAAATGTTAGTGAGGATGGAGAGAAAGGGGAACCCTCTTACACTGTTGGTGGGAATGCAAGCTGGTAGAGCCACTTTGGAAAACAGTATGGAGGTTCCTTAAAAAGTTAAAAATAGAGCTACCCTATGACCCAGTAATTGTACTACTAGGTATTTACACCAAAGATATAGATGTAGTGAAAAGAAGGGGCACATGCACTGCAATGTTCATAGCAGCAATGTCCACAATAGCCAAACTATGAAAGGAGCTGAGATGCCCTTCAACAAATGAATGGATAAAGAAGGGGCACCTGGGTGGCTCAGTGGGTTAAAGCCTCTGCCTTCAGCTCAGGTAATGATCTCAGGGTCCTGGGATCAAGCCCCACTCTGCTCTACCAGCAGGGGGCCTGCTTCCTCTCTTTCTCTGCCTGCCTCTCTGCCTACTTGTGATCTCCCTCTCTGTCAAATAAATAAATAAAAAATCTTTAAAAAAAAGAATGGATAAAGAAGACTTTGTCCATATATACAATAGAATTTTACTCAACCAAGGATGCATACCCACTAGTTGCATCAACACAATAGAACTGGAGGGGATTATGCTCAGTGAAATAAGTCAAGCAGAGAAAGATAATTATCATATGGTTTCACTCATATGTGGAACATAAGGAGTAGCACAGAGGAAAAAATTATCATTAGGGTAATGAAGGGTAACTGAAGAGGGGGAATCAGAGGAGGAGATGAACCATGAGATATTCTGGACTCTGGGAAACAATCTGAGGGTTTCAAAGCGGAGGAGGGTGGGAGGATGGGGTAGCCCAGTGATGGGTATTAAGGAGGTCAGGTGTTGTAATGAGCACTGGGTGTTATATGCAAATAATGAATCATGGAAGACTACATCAAAAACTCATGATTTATGATGACTAACATAACATACCAATAATAAAAAAAAAAAAGGGAAAAGTTCTGAACAGACATCTTACCAAGGAAGATAGGCAAATGGCAAATAAGCATATGAAAAGATGCTCATCATATTCATTGAGGAAGTGAAAAATTAAAAGAACAATGAGATACCATTACATGTTGGCTAATTGAACGTGTTTTTTTAAAAAAAGATTAAAAAAAAAAAGAAGAAGAATGACCAAAACCAAAGCACTGGCAATACCAAATGCTTGCAAAGATGTGGAGCAACAGAAGCTTCCATTATATTTGCTGGAGGGAAAGCAGAATAGTGCAGCCACTTTGGAAGGTATTTGGCAGTTTCTTAGAAAACTGAACGTATTCCTTCCACATGATCCAATAATCACACTCCTTGGTACTTACCCAAATGTGTTTAAAACACATTCAAAAACCCACACAAAAACCTACACAGAAATGGTTATGGCATTTTATTCACCCTGAACTACACACAGGGGGAACAAACCCAAGTCAGCATAGCAAAAGCACAGAGAGCTGAACTGAGATTTGAAGCACTGTTCAGACTAACCTGTGAATCATACATGTTCAGAAAAATAGTTTGCTAACAATGTTGCAAACACAATAAGGAACAATGTACAATTTGAATGGCTGCATACAAGACAAAACTTACATTCTGAAACTAATTGGATAGCTTACCAAAACAAAACCAAAATTCACTGGAAGATTATAAGTGGGGCACCTGGATGGCTCAGTCATTAAGTGTTTGCCTTTGGCTCAGGTCATGATCTCAGGGTCCTGGGATGGAGCCCCACTTCGGGCTCCTTGCTCAGCCAGAAGCCTGCTTCTCTCTCTCTCTCCCACTCTTCCTGCTTACGTTCCCTCTCTCCCAATGTCTCCTTCTGTCAAATAAATAAATAAAATCTTAAAAAAAAAAGAAAGCATTCTAATATGAGGTGAAACTAAGAGAATTTGGCAAAAGCATAACTGCTCTACAGGAAATGATAAGTCCTTCAGACAGAAGGGAAATGACACCAGATAGAAATATGGGTCTGTAAGAATGAGGCAATATAATAAGAGGAATGGTAAATACTTGAGGGAAATATTTTTCAAAAAACTACTGTTCCTCTTAAGTTCTTTAAAATACATGTGACTGCTTACAGCAAATATTATATCATTGTCTGGTATGATTCTGAATATATGGAGGTGTAATATATATCATTCTTCTAGCATAAAGGTCATTGGAGAGGATATTAAAGATATCTATAAATGTAGAAGTTTTTACATTTTAAGTCTTGCAATATTAGTTCTTGCAATGTTAGTTCTAAGTTAACTGTGAAAGTTTGAGTTATAATATAATCCCTAGAGCAAGCACACACATCCACACACACCTGAAATATAAACAAAAAATCAAGATAAATTAAATGGAATAAAAACAGCAAATAATAATCCAAAAGAGGGCATGCACAAGGGAACAGAGGAACAACAAGGAAGGGAACAAATAGCAAATAATAAATTGATACATTACAATCATATTAATCATTACACCAAATGTTAATACCATGGACACATCAGTTAAAAAAGTATACTGATAGTATGTCTAAAAATCATGCCCTACCATATGCTGCTTTTAGAAGAAAAATTTTAATAACTCACAATTAGGCTGAAAACAACTGGATGGACAAATATACACCATGAAAACAGTAAACATAAAAAACTTGAGCTGATGATTTCATTAGCAGTTGACTTCATGACAAATTTGATTGCCAGAGGTTAAAAAAAAAAAAATCTCACATAATGATTAATGAAACAACTCATCTGGAAGACATGACAATTATGAATGCATACACAACTAATGACTGCCTGAAAACACATGAAGAAAATTGAGAGCATTAGGGGAGAAATAGATTCCACAAATATACTTTAGTTAAGATCTCTGCCTCGGTAGTTGATATAACACTTAGATAAAAATATCAGTAAAGACACAGAATCAGCCAGCTGAATCTAATTGACGTTTATAGACCACTACAACCTAGAACTGCAAAACATACATTATTTTCAATTGTGCATGCTACAGTCAATAGGACAGACCACATGCAGGGTCATAAAACAAGTCTTAATATAATGTAAATGGATTTAAAATTATAAAGTATGCTCTATGTCAGAGTTAAATTAGAAAGCTTCAGGGGGTTGGAGAAACGGGGAGATAATGGTCAAAGTGTACAAATTTCATATAAGATTAACAAATTCTGGGAACTTACAATTAATATTACTTTATGATATACTTGAAATTTCCTGAGAGTACATCTTAAGTGTTCTCACCCCCAAAGAGAAATGGTAATTGTGTAACCAGATACAGGTGCAAGCTAACAGAGATGGTAGTATTAATTGTGCAATTTATGAATGTATCATAACAACATTTTGTACTCATTGAACATATGTGGTCAATAAAGCTGGAAAAAATAAAATAAAGCCAATGACAATTAGAAAAAGTTTTTAAAGAGATAACAATCACAGGAAAGCCTCAAATGTCTGAAAACTAAATTTTGTTGAAGAGTATGTGCATCAAATACATCAAATGATAGTTAATATCTTTTGATTGTGTTATCTGTAGAATTATTATTTGTATAATATTTTATTAAATTATGTTCTAATGTAGCCCAGGTTGTCAGATCAGCTATACCAAAGAGTGACAAGGAAAGGGGACTCATTTTTCAGTACCACACAAGTGGAGAATGGTGTAGATTCACAATAAAGTTGCTTATTCTGTGTAGTCTAAAATTTAGGACTCGGCGTCAGTCAGAGCCATAACACAGAGAGGAACAATTTCTCACAGGCTCATCAGATCTTCATTACAGTCCTACTCTTGGCCTGAAAACAAAATTATAATCCTTTTGTAAGATGACCCCTTTAAAAAACAAAGGTGGTGCTTCATTTAAAGTCTGATGTCACTTTCTATAAAATGATAATAGCTAATATGTATAGATAACAGCTCAATACTTGATACTAAAATTTTAGTAAAATATAAAAGAGAGTCTTGTGAACATTTGTACAAAATTTCTATTTTATAAATATTTTAACTCTTAGTTCTAGGTTATTGTATGATTTAATTTTAACCACTATTTTTTAAATTTTATTTTATTTTTTCAGTGTTCCTAGATTCATTGTTCATGCACCAAACCCAGCGCTCCATGCAATATGTGCCCTCCTCAATATCCACCACCAGACTCACCCAATCCCCTACTCCCCCCACCTTCAAAACCTTCAGTTTGTTTTTCAGAGTCCACAGTCTCTCATGATTCATCTCCCCCTCTGATTTCCCCCAATTCACCCTTCCTTTCCTTCTCACATGTTTTTCCTTATGCTCCACATGTAAATGAAACCATTTGATAATTGACTCTATCTGTTTGACTTATTTCACTCAGCATAATCTCTTCCAGTCCCGTCCATGTTGATACAAAAGTTGGGTATTCATCCTTTCTGATGGAGGCATAATATTCCATTGTATATATGGACTGTATCTTCTTTATCCATTTGTCTGCTGTTGAAGGGCAACTTGGCTCTTTCCACAGTTTGGTAATTGTGGTCATTGCTGCTTTGAACATTGGGGTACATGTGGCCCTTCTTTGTACTGCATATGCTTCTTTGGGTTAAATACCCAGTAGTGCAATTGCAGTGTCATAGGGTAGCTCTATTTTTAATTTCTTGAGGAATCTCCACACTGTTCTCCAAAGTTGCTGCACCAATTTGCATTCACACCAACAGTGGAAGAGGGTTCCCTTTCTCCACATCCTCTCCAATACTTGTTGTTTACTGTTTTGTTGATTATGCCATTATAACTGGTATGATGTGGTATCTCAAGTGGCTTTGATTTGAATCTCCCAGATGGCTAAAGATGATGAACATTTTCTCATGTGTCTGTTAACCATTTGTATGTCTTCTTTAGAGAAGTGTCTGTTCATGACTTCAGCCCATTTTTTGACATGATTATCTGTTTTTTGAGTGTTGAGTTTGAGTTCTTTATAGATCTCAGATATCAGACCTTTGTCTGTAGTGTCATTTGCAAATATCTGCTCCCATTCTGTGGGTTGCCTATTTGTTTTGTTGACTGTTTCCTTTGCTGTGCAGAAGCTTTTTATCTTGATGAAATCCCAAAAGTTCATTTTCACTTTTGTTTCCTTTGCCTTTGGAGACATATCCTGAAAGAAGTTGCTGTGGCTGATGTCGAAGAGGTTACTGCCTATGTTCTCTAGGATTTTGATAGATTCCTGCTTCACGTTGAGGTCCTTTATCCATTTCAAGTTTATCTGTGTATGGTATAAGAGAATGGTCAAGTTTCATTCTTCTACATGTAGCTGTCCAATTTTCCCAGCACCATTTATTGAAGAGACTGTCTTTTTTCCACTGGATATTTTTTTCTGCTTTGTCAAAGATTATTTGACCATAGAGTTGCGGGTCCATATCAGGGGTCTCTACTCTGTTCCACTGATCTATGTGTCTGTTTTTGTGCCAGGACCATGCTGTCTTGGTGATCACCACTTTGTAGTAAAGCTTGAAATCAGACAATGTGATGTCCCCAGCTTTGTTTCTCTTTTCCAAAATTTTCTTAGGAATTTGGGGTCTTTTCTGGTTCCATACAAATTTTAGGATTGTTTGCTCCAACCCTTTGAAAAAAACCAGTGGAATTTTGATCAGGATGGCATTGAAAGTATAGACTGCTCTGGGAAGTATAGACATTTTTACAATGTTTATTCTTCTGATCCATGAGCATGGAATGCTTTTCCACCTTTTTATGTCTTATTCAATTTCTTTCGTGAGCTACAGAACTGTAATTCCTCAAGTACAGATCCTTTAAGTCTTTGGTTAGGTTTATTCCCAGGTATCTTATGGTTCTTGGTGCTATAGTAAATGGAAACGATTCTTTAATTTCCCTTTCTATATTTTCATTGTTAGTGTATAGGAAAGCAACTGATTTCTGTGCATTGATTTTGTATCCTGCCCCATTACTGAATTGCTGTTTGAGTTCTAGCAGTTTGGAGGTGGTGTCTTTTGGGTTTTCCATAGAAAGTATTATATCATCTGTGAAGAGGGAGAGTTTGACTTCTTCTTTGCCAATTTGAATACACTTTGTTTCTTTTCGTTTTCTGATTGCTATTGCTAGGACTTCTAGTATTATGTTGAACAAGAGTGGTGAGAGTGGGCATCCTCATTGTCTTCCTAATCTCAAAGGGAAGGCTGTCAGCTTTTCCTTGCTGAGAATGATATTCGTTATGGGCTTTTTATGGATTTTTTGAAGTTGAGGAATGTTCCCTCTATCCCTATACTTTGAAGAATTTTGATCAGGAACGGATGCTGTATTTTGTCAAATGATTTTTCTGCATCACTTGAGAGGACCATGTGGTTCTTCTCTCTTCTCTTATTGATTTGTTCTATAACATTGATTGATTTGTGAAAGTTGAACCATCCTTGCATCCCAGGGATAAATCCCACCTGGTCATTTTTAGCTGGTAAGCTATTTTTTTAATGTGTGGTTGGATCCTATTAGCTAGGATCTTGTTGAGAATCTTGGCATTTATATTCATCAGGGATATTGGTCTGAAATTCTCCTTTTTTTTAAGATTTTATTTATTTATTTTTGACGCACAGAGAGAGTGAGAGAGAGAGATATCACAAGTAGGCAGAGAGGCAGGCAGAGAGTGAGGGGGAAAGCAGGCTCCATGCTGAACAGAAAACCCAATGAGGGGCTCGATCCTAGGACCCTGAGATCATGACCTGAGCCAAAGGCAGAGGTTTTAACCCACTGAGCCACCCATGTGCCCCTGAAATTCTCCTTTTTGATGGGGTATTTGCCTGGTTTGGGGATCAGGATAGTGCTGGCTTTATAGAAAGAGTCTAGAAACTTTTCCTTCCATTTCTATTTTTTGAATCATTTTTGGGAGACTAGGTATTATCATTTTTTTTTTTTTTTGAATGTTTGGTAGAATTTCCCAGGGAATCTGTCAGGTCCCGGACTCTTGTTTTTTGGGAGGTTTCTGATCACTGCTTCAATCTCATTATTAGATATTGGTCTTTTCAGGTGTCAATTTCTTCCTGTTTCAGTCTTGGAAGTTTATAGGTTTCCAGGAACACATTCATTTCTTCTAGGTTGCTTAACTTATTGGCATATAACTGTTGATAATAATTTCTGATGATTGTTTCTATTTCCTTTGGGTTAGCTGTGATCTCTCTCTTTCATAATTTTGTTAATATGAGTCCTCTCTTTTCTTTTAGATTAGATTGGCCAGTGGTTTATTGATCTTATTGATTCTTTCAAAAAAACAACTCCTGTTTTCATGATGTGTTCTACTGTTTCTCTAGTTTCTAACTTGTTGATCTCTGCTCTAATCTTGATTATTTCCCTTCTTGTGCGTGGGGTTGGATTAATTTTTTGTTGATTTTCCAGTTCTTTAAGGAGTAAAGAGATCTGGTGTATTTGGCGTTTTTCTATTTTTTTGAGTGATACTTAGATGGCTATGTATTTCCCCCTTAGGACCACCTTTGCCATATCCCATAGGTTTTGGACCAATGTGTCTTCATTCTCATTGATTTCCATGAATTGTTTAAGTTCTTCTTTGATTTCCTGGTTCATCCAAACATTCTTGAGCAGGTTGGTCTTTAACCTCCAAGTGTTTGAATTCCTTCCATCTTTCTCTTGTGGTTGAGTTCCAGTTTCAAAGCACTGTGGTCTGAGAATATGGAGGGAATCATCTCAATCTTTTGGTATCAGTTGAGTCCTGTTTGTGACCCAGTATGTGGTCTATTCTGGAGAAAGTTGCATTTGTGCTCAAGAAGAATGAGTATTCTGTTTTTTAGAGTGGGATATTCTGTATATATCTATGCGGTCCATTTGGTCCAATGTGTCATTCAAAGCTCTTTCTTTATTTTCTGTTTGGGTGATCTGTCTGTTACTGAGAGTAGCATGTTAAGATTTCCTACAATTAATGTATTCATTTCAATATGACTCTTTATTTTGATTAACAATTGGCTTATGTAGTTGGCTGCTCCTGTATTGGGAGATTAATATTTAGAATTGTTACATCTTTTTGGAGGATAGACCCGTTAAGAATGATGTAGTGTTCTTCTTTATCTTTGACTATAGTCTTTAGTTTAAAATCTAATTTGTCTGATATGAGAATCACTACCTCAGCTTTCTTTTCAGGCCCGTTGCCATGAAAGATGATTTTCCATCCCTTCACTTTCAGTCTGGATGTATCTTTAGTTTCCAAATGTGTCTCTCATAGACAGCATATGGATGGGTCCTGCCATTTTATCCAGTCTGCAACCCTGTGCCAGTTTATGGGAGCATTTAGGCTGTTCACATTGAGAGTGATTATTGAAAGAAGTTTTTATTGACATCATGTTGCCTGTGAAGTCCTTGTTTCTATAGATTGTCCCTGTTAGTTTCTGTTCTGTTCCATGTCACTGATGGGTTCTTTCTTCTTTGAGAGAACCCTCCCTTAATATTTTTTGTAGTGCCAGCTTGGTGGTCACATACTCATTTAAACCTCATCAGTCTTGAAAGCTCTTTATCTTTCTGTCCATCTTGAATGTCAGCCTTGTTGGATAAAGTATTCTTGGCTGCACGTTCTTCTCATTTAGTACCCTGAATATATCATGCCAGCCCTTTCTGGCTTACCAGGTTTCTGTGGACAGGTCTGATGTTATTCTGATGAATCTTCCTCTGTAGGTAAGGAATCTCTTCCCCCTAGCGGCCCTCAGGAACTCTTGTCTAAAATTATAATTCACAAATCTCACAATGATGTTTTTGGATGTTTTTCTAGACTAGTTGATCTTGGGGGGTGTCCTTTCTTCCTCTAGGACATGAACACTTGTTCTATTCCCCAGATTGGGGAAATTTTCATCCAGAATTTGGTCAACTATATCTTCTAGTCTTCTGTCTTTCTCCATCCCCTCAGGGATTCCAATAATTCTGATGTTGGATCATTTCATGCCATCATTTATATCCCTAAGTCTGTTCTCGTGGTTTCTAAGCAGTTTGTTCCAGCCCTCCTCCTGACCTTTCTTCTCCCTCACTTTGTCCTCTAGATCACTAATTCTATCCTCTGTCTCCATTACTCTAGCTGTTAGACTATTTAGATTAGATTAGATCTCGTTGATAACATTTTTAACATCAGCCATATTGGCTCTCAGTTCTGCCTTTGGAGATTCTGTGTTGTCACTAATGTTTTTCTCCAACTTAGCCATTGCCTGGATAATTGTTACTTTGAATTCCCTTTTGGACATACTGTTTATGTCCATATCCAATAGTTGTGAGAGAGAGGGCATAGTCCCTGGATTTTTCCTCTGTTGGGTGTTCCTCCTCCTAGTCATCCAGATGGGAAGTGGTTGAGGGTTGTATAGCTGAATAGATCAACCGCATTCCAGGCAAGGTGCACTCTGGAAAGTTTTGGAGCATTCGGAATTCACCACCAAAAAGAAAGAAAAAAGATAAAAAGAGATAGAGAAAAAAAAAAAAAAAAAGAAAGAAATCCTAGCCAAAATGAGCCCCCAAAATAAGATTTATAATGTATATAAAGAAACACGAACAAACATAAAGACCGACAAATGTAAATGAGAAGAAATAAAAAAACCCAGCCAGAATGAACCCCAAGAATAAAATTTATATAATACCAGAACCAAAACAAATGCACAAAAACACTGACAGAATAAGATGGGGGGGTGGTTATAAATCCTCCATGTGGGCGAGGAAGGTTATTTCAGATCTTCCTGGGTGTATTGTTGTATTAAGCCTCTAGTTGTAATAAGTAGTTTCAAAAAATGAAAAGACCAAGTATCCTGAGAATGAAAGAAAGAAAGAAAGAAAGAAAGAAAGAAAGAAAGAAAGAAAGAAAGAAAGAAAGAAAGAAAGAAAGAAAGGTCTTCTTGTATCTATGAAATATTCAGGTTTTAGGGCAATATCCGGAGCTTAATATGTTGTTTTCCCCTGATGTTGGGGTTTTGCAATTTTATGGGACCCTGAGTTATTTTCCTCTTGCTTTTTTCTTGTCTTCTGTGGGAGGGGCCTGCCACCTTATTTTCCAGTCAATCTTGTTTCGGTTAAGTCACCCTGCTGGCTATCAAGGGGCTGGGCTCTGTGGAAACCAGTTTCTCAGGCTTTTGCTCTCTGGAGGTTTTTGTTCTTTTGCAGCTTTTTGCAGCATTTCGGAGGGTCTGAGCAAAGACTCTGCCAGTATCCAGACCTCTGCCTCAGAGAGAAGCCTCCATCTGACACTCTCTGGGTGGTCCAGAACACACACACTTCCCCTCTGCAAACTTCGCTGCACACCACAGCCTCCTACAGGTGGTGCGCACCCCCAGCCACTGTCCCAGTAGTCACCTGAGGCCCCTACTTGTCTCTGCACCTCCATGCCACTAAAACTGCAAGTGATATTAGTCTGGGAAACTTGCTTCTGGTGGCTGCTGTTGCCAGGACTGCTCTCCCAGGTGCAGGCCCATATCGGGTGTGCTCAGACCCCAAGAGGTGTGCAGGCCTTGGGGGGATTCCTGCCAGAGATTGGCCAGCTATACTCTTTCAGGCCCTGGCTGGCACCCCACGATGGGATGCGGAGGCCCTGCGGTCCTAGAGACCTCTGGCTGGTGCTCACACCAGGCTCTCTTAGGCACTTGCAGGAGTGCACCCATCCTGAGTGGTGGTTCAAGCAGTGGAAAGGCACAGGCTTGTGGACCATGAACTGGACCCTTGCAGGTCTCTCTCTGACACAGGCGGTCACCCATGGTGGTGTCCTTCCTGGGAACGTGGGTTTAGGCCCATGCCTGTGACCACTCTATTCCACTAGTTGCTCTTTAAGATCTTTTGCTCTTTTTGAGTGTTTTTAACCAGACTCTAAGTTAATGCTGGTCCTCACCCACAGGACACTTTTGTTTGGGGTACTACTTTCTTTGGGTTGCTTCTAGTGGCTCCCTCTGCCTTCTGTTTATCCTCTGATATCAGTCTAAGCATTCCCACTCTGTGTTATCTCTCCACTGCTGCCTTCTGCTGCCATTAGAGATCCAGGAGTAAATAATCTTGCATCTCAGGCTGATTTCATGAGTATTCAGTGTTCTGGTAGTTATTAGGCTCATTTTAGGGGACCGGTTGAAACAGGGTCTCCTAGTTCTCTGCTATCTTGCCCTTCCTCCACTTTCAATCACTGTTGGAACTATCTTTCATTTTTTTTATTTACCATTCTTTTTGTCCTGTTTTTCATTAAAAGCACACCAACATAAATACAATTATTTATGTAAATTTTAAGTGGTCTTCACTGAAAACAGTTCTATCGCTTTTCACACATTGTATAATATGAAATCTAAAGCTAAATGTAATAGACATTTCCAAAGCCAAAATTACACTGAGCAATGTTCAGAAACAAATGCTATCCAACACAACAAGGTAGAAAGACTAGAATCAACTCTGAACTCAAGTGCATTGAAACAGAAGAGAGTTGTTTTTTTATTAATTAATTTATTTTTTGTTTTTGTTAACATATAATGTTTGCTTCAGGAGTACAAGTCTGTGAATCATTAGTCTTACACAATTCACAGCACTCACCACAGCTCTTAACTTCCTCACTGTCCATAACCTAGCCACCCAATCCCTCCCCTGCTACCTCCCCTCAGTTTGTTTCCTGAGATTAAGAGGCTCTTATGGTTTCTCTCCCTCCCCGGTCCCTTCTTGCTTCATTTTTTTTTCCATCCTTGCCACCACCACCCCCACCTCTCAAATCCCTCATATCATAGAGATCATGTGATAATTATCTTTCTCTGACTGACTTATTTAGCTTAGCAGAATACCTTCTAATTCCATCCATGTCATTGCAAATGGCAAGATTTCAGGTTTTTTGGGGCACCTGGGTGACTCAGTGGGTTAAAACCTCTGCCTTCGGCTCAGGTCATGATCTCAGGGTCCTGGGATCAAGCCCCACATCGGGTTCTCTGCTCAGTGGGAAGCCTGCTTCCCTCTCTCTCTCTGCCTTCCTTTCTGCCTACTTGTGATCTCTCTCTCTCTCTGTCAAATAAATAAATAAAATCATTAAAAAAAGAGAGATTTCAGGTTTTTTGATGGCTGCATAGTGCTAGGATGAGGAGCATCATAGGTGTTCTGTGTTTGCCAACTGACCAAAGCCAGAGGAAAAAAAAATTTTTAAAGATTTTATTTACTTATTTGACAGAGAGAGAGATATCACAAGTAGGCAGAGAGGCAGGCAGAGAGAGATGGGGAAGCAGGCTCCCTGCTGAGCAGAAAGCCTGATATGGGGCTCAATCCCAGGACCCTGAGATCGTGACCTGAGCTGAAGGCAGAGGCTTTAACCCATTGAGCCACTCAGGCGCCCCTCCAAAGCCAGAGAAAAATTAATTTCCTTATTCCTTCATGAGAGGACATTGTGAAAAACTTGGAGCAAGGAACCCATCTCAGTTAGGTTCTTACCCTCCCATATAAATTCTCTCCCAGTCTTTATTTTCTTTGATATGTTTTCAAAGAAATTGATCCTGGGTCCTTGAGAAAGACACGCCTAACTGGTAAAACTTGTAAGAGTTTTAGAAAGATGTAACAGGCCACATTTTCTTAAAAGCAAATATTCTAGGCCAAGGGAGGAAGAGGAAGCTCTGTGGTTAGCCATCCGGGTTCTTTAAGGATCAATGTGAGAGGGAAGTCAGGACCAAAGGCAAGAATCAGCCTGTCTATGGTTTCTCAAGCTGAGGAAATGGTTAAGGCCTTCTTGTTCAATATCAATTGTTAAACAATTTTAAAACCAATTATGAATAAATTTAGCACGTTGGAGTTCAGATGAAATAACTACTAGGGGGTAAATTAGAGAGGAATGGGAGAGGTTTCCTCTGACTTACAATAATTGGTTGATGTAAATTATCATCTTTATGATTTTAGGGGTGAAACAATTTAAATATAATACTTTCTTATATATAAACCAAAGAAGATGTCTTCAACACCCACATTTTACAAATAAGAATGCTAATTGAAGTAACCTAAGTAAACACAAGTGCCTACAAGAATTTTACACTTGCACTCTGAAAGAATTTGATTTAATTTGGTTAGCAATTTGAAAATACAAAAATTGTACTATCAATAACATTGCTGGAAGATTTTATTTCTATATTTTGACATTCTTTTTTCCTAAAAGAGTGTTGATAATTTGAGAACAGTCTTCCATTTTTCTCCCAGTAGGCTGTATCAATACATGATGATTACATAGTTTATTCAATCATATGTACCTACATACTATCAATGCAAACAAATATTAAAAGAAGGAAAAGTTAGGCAATGCATTTGCAGATCCAAATTCAAAGTAATAACTTCCATTTACCTGCTGTGTTTAATATGCTCTATTATAAGAATTTATTTGACCCTATTACTATTATGCCAAATTTTCAAATAAAAACACTGAGGATCATAGAATTAAATAAATTGCCCAAAGCTATGTAATTAATGTTTGTGGGAACATTGATGTAGTCCAGGTTTGGCTCACTGCAAATCTTGCTATTTTCGTTATAGTGTATCTACCATCTGAGACAAACTGCTATAGAGAACATATTTTTATTTGTTTATACTATATAGACAGTGACCATTTTACTTTATACAAAGTATAAGAACGAACTTAGTAAGTTATTAACTAATTAGATGTTTTAAGTAATAAGAATGTAAACAAGGATACCACAATCTCTTATTAAGATATTAATTGATTTACAACATCATTTTTAACAGCTTCCAAAGCTCAAAAATAATTATAAAGATACTTTTTTCAGAAAGACATGAAAAAAACCCAACTTTTTCTTTTTTTACCTAAAAAATATATAAGATATATTTTATAACTTGTAAAATATTGTAAAATATTTTAAATTGATGTAAATTAAAATATAAAATGTAAAATTAAAATGTAAAATGTAAAATTAAATCAATGTAAATTGATGTAAATACAATTAATTTAAATTAAATTAAATATTTTAAAATAATTTAAATGATATAAAATATCACCCTTATGAATAAAATAAAGTATACAAGTTTTTTACAAGTATACAAGAAAGAAACTGAAAAGACAGAATGAATAGCTTACAGCTTGCTCACTACCACACCATCAACACCTCTATCAAGCAGATCCAAACCATAGTAATTTAAACACACCTTCTTGCACCACACATACACATGAATGAACATTCTCACATAGATCAGCACTATTGCAGCCAAAATCAAGCCTAGCTAGTCCCTGAGTATTCAAATCAGCAAAAAGTCTAAAGAGGCTTCTTGGGATTTATATTAAATAATTCTGAGAATAAAATTTGTGGGAATCTTTCCAAACCTAAGTCTTCAGTTGCATTAAGACCAGAATAGGTCACTTCTAAGTAAAATGAAAATCTTTAGGTTTGCATTAATAAGCTGTTTCTCTACTCAATTTACAAAGTGATCTTCTAGCTAGACAAAATCAAGAGGATAAAAATTGAGATTGTGTCTCTAAATATATTTTTAAGTGATTAGTGCAGGGAGTAAAAAAAGAAAGCCATTAGGTCAAGTTCTGGATGGTACCTGTGTATCATCTGAGCATGTATGTATAACATATACAATGTTTTACTCTTCCCAAGAAATCATGTTTAAAAATATTCTGAGCTTATAGGGGCCCATTGTGCGTCCTCCACTAAGTTTATGCCTCAAGACAGAATTTAGTGCAAAGGATTAGAGTTTTGAATGTGAACCCTTATGAATAAAATAAATATTTTTCCCCTCCTGCCATAAGGTGAGGTACATTGAAGCCAACGTGTAATTTTCCTAAGAGAACTTCTTCTTTACAGCAAGTTGATCTTTGAACTATCTCCATGTTAACAAATTTTTTCCTCAAGTGTTCTAACAGTGTATGCTCAAATTCATGGCACTTTATTACATAATTTTTCATTCTGGAGTTCAAGGGCAAACAGAGGACTTTAATAAGATACAACAACAGCAACAGAAGCAACAAAACACTTCTTCAGGGGCGCCTGGGTGGCTCAATGGGTTAAAGCCTCTACCTTCAGCTCAGGTCATGATCTCAGGGTCCTGGGATCTAGCCCCGTGTCCACCTCTCTGCTCAGCAGGGAGCCTGCTTCCCCTTCTCTCTGCCTGCCTCTCTGCCTACTTGTGATCTCTCTCCTCTCTCTCTCTCTCTCAAATAAATAAATAGAATCCTTAAAAAAAATTCTAAACAAAACAAAACACTTCTTCATTGAGCACTGTGGATTGTCAGCCAACAAATGTTATTTGGTCAACTGGTATTTTTGTGACTAAAATGGTTAACTGAATTTCAAAACAGAACATGTGTCCTTACTCTGACTCTCAGGTTTAATTGCCCCTCATATAAGTAGATAACCTGGCTTGTGAGTTCATATATTCTCAGTGAGAGAAATTAATCTGTCCAAAATATTAGTCATTTGGAGTCAGGAGCAAAAGTCAGATTCTAACACAGTTTGTCAAATAAATTGTAACCACGTGACTATGTTGTAAAATCATATTGATTAAACTTCTAATAAATATAGTGAACTACATAATTTACCCGTTATATTCTACACAGATTTCCAAGTGTTTTTGTTTATTATTGGGTTTTCATTACATATTTCAAATGTTAGTAGCATCACCATTCTCCCTCTTGGTCTCTTGCTTTCTCTGTAAAGAGATAACAACAGTAATACAGGTGAATATTTTCATTTGCTTCAATAATAAAGTAAGTGTTTCTTTTCAAAATTGACCTGAAAAGATTAGTTATCTCATGCAGCATGGAAACGACAGAATGTAAGAAAGGCTTATACGGCTACAAGTCCCTGAAGAAGGGTGAAAAGTACCTGGGACTTCCTGCAGTGGGTTTATCCACCTACAACCACACAGGGACAATTATACAGATTGAAGATGGCTTGACAGAATCAAGAATGAGTTCAGGAGCCTCTGAGAGAGAATCGAAGATTAGATCAATACAATTCCAGCATAAATGAAAAAAGAGGTAATTAATACAGGAGGCCAACCAATAAATTAGGCAATTGTGTTAAGGAAATGGGGGGGACTTTTGCTGCCCTAAAATTCCTCTGTAATCACATGAAGAGGTTTAGGTTAGTTTGGATTCCTTTCCGTAAATAATATTTCCTATTTTAATTTACATAACCTACTAGCTAGATACATGAAAAAGAATAAAAATTGAAATTATGACTTTAAATATATTTGCAAGTTATTGAGTACAGGAAGATAAAAAGAAACAGAAAAAGGCACAGTACCAAACCATGGCTCATACCTGTGTATCAAGTGGATATTTATGAACAAAAGTTTTTAGATAATATTCCTAATTCCTGAAAATTTATACCCATAATTCTATACACATAGTTCTTCAGAAAAATCACACAATTAAAATACATGATAACCAAATCAAATTTTGCAATGAAGACTAGCAAGGATTCAGAAAGATTTTCAAAATTGATATGAAGGCATCATAACACATGGGGACTATTTTTAAACTGTATAATTAATTATATATATTATCATACATAAGCCATTAAACAGATAAGTGAAAACCATCTGAAAATCCTTTGAAATTTTGATACTATCTAAATAATATTCCAAAACACTTTGTGAAGGCTTTAGGGAATCCTGTGTCTATATTCTGAGGTAGTTCTTATCACATGGCAATGTTAATTGTTTAGATAATGATCAACTAAAAAGTGCCTTATCTCTTCAGGCACAAATTGCTGAAATATCCAGCACATTGTAAATGGCATATTTTGTTTTCTTTCCTGGATCCATTACTCTTTTATATCAGTGGAAATATTAACAAAATTATGTACCAAAAAAGTAAAACTTAAGTAAAATAGCAATACCAAATAATAGCTGTGCATGTATAAATTATCTACAAAGTTTTGGCAGTCAATTTCAAATTTAGCAGGCAAAGTTTCTCCACATATGCACAACTGATTTACATTAGTAAGAAGTTTCTGTTGTGTTTATTTGTAACAGATTGCTAGTCCTAGTGACTGGAAACAACACTGATTTATTATGTTACAACTTCTGTAGGTCAGAGATGTCAGCATGGCTTAGCTGGGTTCTTTGTTTGGGTTTCCAGGAGGATGAAACCAACATGTTAGATTGCATTATTATTATTTTTTGTATTTCTTTTTCAATTTTTTTTGTTTTTTAACTTAAATTTAATTAATTAGCATGTAATATATTATTTGTTTCAAGGGTACAGGTCTGTCATTCATCAGTCTTATATAATACCCAGTGTTCATTACAACACATACCCTCCCCAATACCCATCACCCCATTACCTCATGCCTCCATCCTCCTCCCCTCCAGCAAACCTCAATCTGTTTCCTAAGATTAAGAGTCTCTTATGATTTATCTCCCTCTTCAGTTTTGTCTTGTCTCATTTTTTCCTCTCTTCCCCTATTATCCTCTGCCTTGTTTCTTAAATTCCATATATCAATGCAATCATATGATAATTGTCTTTCTCTGATTGACTTATTTCATTTCATTTTCAATATCCTCTAGTTCTATCCATGTCATTGCAAATGGCAAGATTTCATTTTTTGATGGCTGCAAAATATTCTAATATACACTATAATATGTATTAATTATCCCACATCTTTTTTTATCCATTCATGTGTTGATGGACATCTAGACTCTTTCCATAGTTTGGATATTGTGGACATTGCTGCTATAAACTTTGAGTGCATGTGGCCCTTCAGATCACTACATTTGTATCTTTGGGGGAACAAATACCAGTGGAGAAATTGCTAGGTCATAAGGTAGCTCTATTTTTAACTTTTTGAGGAACCTCCAATGTCTGTGCTAACTAGAGCAATCTACACATTCAATGCACTCCCTATCAAAATACCATCAACTTTTTTTCACAGAACTGGAACAAATAATCCCAAAATTTGAATGGAACCATAAAGGAAAAGACCTCAAATAGCCAAAGGAATGTTGAAAAAGAAAACCAAAGCTGGTGGCATATTTCCAGACTTCAATCTCTATTACAAAAATGTAATCATCAAGACAGTATGGTATTGGCACAAAAACAGACCCATAGATCAGTGGAACAGAATAGAAAGCCCAGTAATTGACCATTAACTTTATGGTCAACTAATCTTTGACAAAGCAGGAAAGAGTATCCAATGGAATACAGACAGTCTCTTCAACAAATGATGTTTGGAAACTGGACAGCCACATGCAGAAGAATGAAACCGGACCATTTCCTTATACCATACACAAAAATAGACTCAAAATGGATGAAAGAACTAAATGTGAGACAGGACTCCATCAAAATCTTTAAGGAGAACACAGGCAACAACCTCTTTGACCTCAGCCACAGCAACTTCTTCTTAGAAACATCGCCAAAGGCAAGGGAAACAAAGGCAAAAATGAACTATTGGGACTTCATCAAGATAAAAAGCTTTTGCACAGCAAAGGAAAGAGTCAACAAAACCAAAAGACAACCAACAGAAAAGTAGAAGTTATTTGCGAATGACATATCAGATAAAAAGCTAGTATCCAAAATCTTTAAAGCACTTACCAAACTCAACACCCAATGAACAAATTGAACAAGAAATTGGTAGAAGACATGAACAGACATTTCTGCAAAGAAGATATCCAAATGGCCCAAAGACACATGAAAAAGTGTTCAACATCACTCGGCATCAGGAAAATACAAATCAAAACTATAATGAGACACCACTTCACACCAGTCAGAATGGCTAAAATTAACAAATCAGGAAATGACAGACGTTGGTGAAGATACAGGAAAAGGGAACCCTCCTGCATTCTTGGTAGGAATGTAAGCTGGTGCTGCCAGATTGCATTTTAATCTGGAATCCTGATTATAGAAACATTCATATCTAAATTCTATCAGGTTGCTGGCAAAAATTGTTATGAATAGGCTGCAGATTCAAAGCACCTTTCTTCTTATAGACAACAGCAAAGGGAGAACATTTGCTTCCTTGAGTCTAAATTCAGGGAGAGCCCAGACCCTCTTTAGACAGATCATGAATAGATGAGGCCCACCAGGATAATCTCTCCCTTTTGATTAACTTAGAAGTAACTGATAGGTACCGTGATTCTATTTACAAAGTTCTTTCTCTTTTGTCATGTAATGTACAGGTACAGGCATACATCATTTTATTGAACTTCATAAATGCTGTGTTTTTTGTTTGTTTGCTTTTTACAAATTGAAGTTTTTGGCAACCCTGCTTTGAAAAATCAATTTGCACCATCTTTCCAACAACATTTGCCTGCTTACTATCTTTTTATCATATTTGGTAATTCCCAAACTATTTCAAACTTTTTCATTATTATGATATTTGTTACAGTGATCTATAATCAGTGGTTATGGCTTGTTGAAAGCCCACATGATGATTAGCATTTTTTAGTAATAAAGTATTTTTTAATTAAGGTATTTACATTTTTTTTGGAAATATTGCTATTGAACACTTACTAGACTAGATTAGAGTGTAAACATGACTATTATATGCAGTGGAAAACTGAAAAATTCATTTGACTTAGTTTTTACTGCAATATCCATTTTATTATAATGGTCTGGAAATGAACCCACAGTATCTCTGACTTATGCCAAGTCCCACCCACACTCAAGGGGAGGGGATCTTTTTTTTTTTTTTTAAAGATTTTATTTATTTATTTATTTGACATAGAGAAACACAGTGAGAGAGGGAACACAAGCAGAGGGAATGGTAGCGGGAGAAGCAGGCTTCCTGCAGAGCAGGGAGCCCGATGCGGGGCCTGATCCCAGGACCCTGGGATCATGACCTGAGCCAAAGGCAGATGCCTAACGACTGAGCCACCCAGGAGCCCCAAGGGGAGGGGATCTTAATATATACAACAGAAGACATATTTTGAGAAGCAGGTTAGAATTGTGGCTTCTACCCGTATTGCATATACCCTTTTACCTACTGAATTTCTTTTCTTTCTCTCCTTCCTTCCTTCCTTCCTTCCTTCCTTCCTTCCTTCCTTCCTTCCTTCCTTCCTTTTCCCTTCCTTCTTTCCTTTTCTTCCTTCCTTCTTTTTTTCATCTTTTTTTTTTTTTTCCAATGAGGCTGGGTGGGCAAAGGGAAGGCAGAAGATCCAGCAGATGGGGGCAGAGATTATAGTTTCCCACTGAGCAATTGGGATTTCATTCAGGAGTTGGGAGTTCCACATCCAATGTGAAAGGAAGCCTCCATTGTTTTTTTTCTTTTTACCTTTGAGTCACTTCAGCCATTTCTCATACTCCCTACCCACTATCAGTGGTAACCACCAATCTGTTCTTTGTATCTATTAACTGTTTTATTGGATTTCTTTTTTTTTTTTTAGATACCATATATGAGGGAGACCATATAATCAATGCTTTCTCTGACTTATTTCATTCAGCATAATGGTTTTGAGGTCTATCTGTGTTATCATAAATAGCAAGATCTCATCCTCTTTAATGGCTGAAATAAATAAATATATAAATATAAATAAAAATAATATAAACATAAATAAACATGATTTCTTTCCAACTATATATGGGCACTTAGGTTGTTTTGATACCTTGGCTAATATAAATAATGCTCCAATGAATATGGGGCTTGCATATATCTTTTCGACTTAGTGTTTTTTCTTTCTTCAAATGAATACACAGACGTGGACTGTTGAATCACATGTTTCCGATTTTAGTTTTCTGGTGAAACCCCATACTATTTTCCCATAGTGGTTGCTCCAACTCACATTTCCACTAATAGTGTACCAGTGTTCCCTTTTCCACACCCTTATCAACACTTGTTATTTCTTGCCTTTTTGATAATGGCTATGCTAACGTTGTAGCTTTAATTTGCATTTCTCTGATGATTAGTGATGTTGAAAATCTTTTCATGTATCTGTTGGCCCTCAGCATGTCTTCTTTAGAAAAATGTCTATCCACTTCCTCTACCCATTTTTAAGTCAGATTGCTTGTTTTTTATTTTTCTTTTTCACTATCAAATTCTATGAGTTCTTCATATGTGTTGGGTATTTGTCTTATCCAGTATAATTTGCAAATATTTTTATATATTTCATAGATCGCCTTTTCATTTTGCTCTTTGTTTCTTTTGCTGTGGAGAAGATCTTGAATTTGATCCAGTCTTACTTGATTTTTGTTTAGATGCTTGTGCTATTGGTGTCATATCCAAAAAAATCATTGCCAAGGCCAATGGTGAGGAGCTTCTTCTCCATGTTTTCTTCTAGGAGTTTTATGGTAGCAGGTTTTATATTTAAGTCTATGATGCATTTTGAGTCTTTTTTTTTTTTTTGAGTTGTGTAACACAAGGGTCTGATTTCATTTTTTGGAGTTTGGTTATCCAGTTTACCCAAGATAATTTGTTGAAGATACTATCATTTACTCATTAATTATTCTTGGCTTTCTTGTCAAATATTACTTGAATATATATGCAGGGGCTTATTTCTGGTCTCTCATTTCTGTCCCATTGTTTTATGAATCTATTCTAATACTAATACCATGCCATTTCACTTGACATAGCTTTGTAGTATATTTTTAAGTCAGGAATTATTCTTTCTCAGTATGCTTTGGTTATTTGGGGTCTTTGTGGTTCCATATAAATTTTAGAAATACATATATGTAATCATATTTGCATAGTTATATTTATTCATATATTTATATTATATCTATATAGCTATATTTATATTTTATATCTAAATAATTATATCTATATATAAAGATACATATATCTTTAGATACATAGGTAAAGATATACATATATGTAATATATATGTTAATATGTATTATATATATATATATATATATATATATATATATATATATATATATATATTTACTGTTGTGAAAAATGCCATTGGAATTTTTTCCCCAAATGTGTTTATTTTATTTTTTCAGTGCCATTGGAATTTTGATAGGGATTGTGTTGAATGTATAGATGGCTTTGGGCAGTATGAACATTTTAATAACTCAACCTTCTGGTCAATGAACATAAAATATCTTTCCATTTTTTTTTCTTTCTTTCCATTTCTTTGTATCTTCATCTATTTCCTTTTTCAACGTTTTGTAGTTTTCACTGTATAGATCAGATCTTTCATTTCCTTAGTTATATTTATTCCTAGGTATTTTGAGGTTTTTTTTTTTTGATGCTATTATGAATGGAGTAGTTTTATTACTTTTTTAAGGTATTAATTGTTCAAAAAAGATACTAATTGTTAGTGTATAAGAATGCAACTGATTTCTGAATATTAATTATATATCCTACAACTTTAATGAATTTGTTAATTAGTTCCAACAGGTATTTATGCTTGATAAAAAAAAAAACTCTTCCAATTTTTTCTTAATAAAAAAGTCTCTTCCAATTTTATAACCCAAGATTCTCTTTCTCATGGAACTAGGAGCCATTCCCTTTGAAATGTAATAATCAAAGTAGATAATGCCTTTGTCTCCCAGGCTCTGTGAAGAGGTAGGAGTCTAATATGGGTGGGTGGCTCCAAACTGTAAAGCTACCTCCTATTATGAAAATACAAAAAAAGCTACTTTTAAAACTTTTAAAAGTTATCTTTTAAAACTCACTGAAAAGAAAATTTTGTTTTCAGTAAGGCCGATTACTAAACAGAATTACTTAAAATCTTCCCTCACTCAGGTACTTAAAAACACACCCACCTTTTGTTTCAGCAAAGTTGAGTTCAGGCTCCATTTGTGGTATCTCTTCCCTCTTGAAGTGGCCTCAAATCAAGTCTTCCTTGCCTGTTTAACTTTTTCAGGTGGTACTTTTGCCTTGAAAATATTTTAGCTAATAAATCCTTTTATTTCATGTTATGTTAGTTATCATTAGTTTTGAAGAATTTAATGTTCGCATCAACTCAATTACATAGGTGTGACATATGATTATCATTTGTAATATTTTTGTTAATTAAAAAGTTATCATATATAGTTTGTTATTTGAGAAGCTCAGGTTCCAATCCAGGCAGCTACACTCTACAGCTTATGCCTTTAAAGACTACTTTATATGGTCTTTCTACCTTCATTTTTTTCATCTGAAAAATTAGTATATATTTACATAACTGTTTTTAAGAATTATAGACTGTGAACCTTACACCTAAAATAGTTATAAAAAAGAAGAACAAACAAAACACCAAACCAGCAGAAAGAAGGATATAACAAAGATTATGGTAGAAATAAGTGATATAGAAACTAGAAAAATAATAACACATATCAATGAAACCAAGAGCTGGTTCTTGGAAAAGATCAACAAAATTGATAAACCTCTATCCAGGCTCATCAAAAACAAGAAATAGAGAGGACTCAGATAAATCAAATCACAAGTGAAAGAGGAGAAATAACAACCAACACCACAGAAATACAAACAATTGTAAGAGAATATTGTGAAAAACTATATGCCAGCTTAGAAGAAATGGGTAAATTCCTAGAAACATATAAACTACCAAAACAGAAACAGGAAGAAACAGAAAATGTGAATAGACTGGTTACCAGCAATGAAGTTTAATCAGTAATCAAAAACTTCCAACAAATGTCCAGGACCAGATGGCTTCACAGTTGAATTGTACCAAATATTTAAAGAAGACTTAATACTTATTCTTCTCAAACTACTCCAAAGAAAATAAAAAAGAGAGGAAATTTTTCAAATTCATTTTATGAGGACAGCATTACCTGATACCAAAACCAGACAAAGACACCACTAAAAAAAGAGGACTACAGGACAATATCCCTGATGAACGTATGCAAAAATCCTCAACAAAATACTAGCAAGCCAAATTAAACAATACATTAAAGAAATCATTCATCACAATCAAGTGGGCTTTATTTCTGGATTGCAAGAGTGGTTCAATATTCACAAATCAATCAATGTGATATATCAATAAGAGAAAAACTAAGAACCATATAAGCATTCAATAGACACAAAAAAGGATTTGACAAAGTGCAACATCCACTCGTGCTAAAAACCCTCAACAAAGTAGAGTTAGAGGGAACATACCTCAACATAATAAAGTTCATATACCAAATATCCACATCTAACATCATCTTTAATGGAGAAAAATTGAATTCCCCCCCGCCCAAGGTCAGGAACAACACAAGGATGTCCACTCCCACCACTTTTATTCAAAATGGTGCTGGAAGTCCTAACCATAGCAATCAGACAACAAAGAAACAAAAGAATCCAAATTGTCAAGAAAGACATGAAACTTTCACTATTTGCAGATGACATGATACTCTAGGTAGAAAACCCAAAGACTTCATCAAAAAAACCCCAGAACTGATACACAAATTCAATAAAGTCACAGGATACAAATTAATCTACAGAAAGGTATTGCATTTCTATACACCAATAATAAAGTAGCAGAAAGAGAAAGTAAGAAAACAATCCAATTTACAATTGCACAAAAATAATAAAATACCTGGGAATAAAGTTAACCAAAGATGTGAAAGACCTGTACTCTGAACAGTATAAAACATCATAAAACTGATGAAGGAAGTTGAAGATGACACAAAAAATGGAAAGACATTTCATACTCATGGATTGGAAGAACAAATATTTTTAAAATGTCTATACTACCCAAACCAATGTACACATTAATGCAATCTCTATCAAAATACTACCAGCATTTTTCACAGAACTAGAGCAAACAATCCAAAAATTTGTATGGAACCACAAAAGATCCTGAATAGCCAAGCAATTCTGTAAAAGAAAAGAAAAGCTGGAAATATCACAATTCTGGACTTCAAGTTAAATTACAAAGCTGTAGCAATCAAAATAGTATGATTCTGGCACATTGATCAATGAAGCAGAATGGAAAGCCCAGACATAAACCCATAACTATATTGTCAATTAATCTTCAATAAAGCAGGAAAAAATAGCCAATGAACAAAGGGCAGTCACTTCAACAAATCGTGTTGGGAAAACTGGACAGCAACATGCAAAAGAAGGAAACCGGACCACTTTCTTACACCATAAAAAAAAAATAAATTCAAAACAGAGTAAAGAACTAACTGTGTGATTTGAAACCATAAAAATCCTGGAGGAGAACACAGGCACTAACCTCTTTGACATTGGCCTTAGCAACTTTTTTCTAAATATATCTTCCGATGCAAGAGAAACAAAAGCAAAAATAAGCTGTCAGGACTACATCAAAATAAAAAGCTTCTGCACAGCAAAACTTATAAAGACAATGGTCAGATTGTTTTAGAGCAACACTGATACAACTTCATTTTTCCTTAACTACCTCTTTAAAACCCCTATATCTCAGTCACATTGAGATATTGAGGGTAGGACCTCAACATATGAATTTGGAAGGGTCAAAATTTACATCATAACAGTTCCCTACCCCATTTCATTTAGATTTTTTTTTCTTTTCTCATTTTTTCCTATTTTACTCAAATTTTACTCTAATACCAAAGGTATATCATTAATGTTCCCTTCATATGTGGAAGCTATGAGAGATCAGTTTCAAGACTTCACATAAAATAGGCAGCTTATTTAGTCCTTCTAACCTGGGGCCCCTTGCAATCTCCCAGGATTGGAGAGGGCAAAATCCCACCAGGTTTCAACAGTTGCTCTCAAACTGCTGGACCCTACTCCTCAAGCAATACCTACTGATTATTGTGAAGTTCTTCTGTTTCAGAACCTTAGCTGCTCTCCCAGTTCATGCATCCATGTCACATAGAATCAACACTATGTAGGACTTTGGTTTTTAGCGGTTTGTTCACATCTGGTTCATATGTTAGAGCTTATTAAGACTCTCCACCAATTTTATATGTTGTTTACTGATTGATGATTTTGCCATTTCATTCCTCTGATTTCCTTGTATTGGTTATTTGTTTTCTTCCTTTTCTTAATGTGCATTGTTTCAGGTTTATCGACTTTAATATTTTTAAAAACACACCCTATGGGGGCACCTGGGTGGCTCAGTGGGTTAAGCCGCTGCCTTCGGCTGGGGTCATGATCTCAGGGTCCTGGGATCGAGCCCCACATCGGGCTCTCTGCTCAGCAAGGAGTCTGGTTCCTCCTCTATCTCTGCCTGCCTCTCTGCCTACTTGTGATCTCTCTCTGTATCAAATAAATAAATTAAAATCTGTAGAAAAAAAAACACATCCTATGATTTTACTATCCCTACTGCTTTCTGGTTTTTCATTTCATTTATTTCTGTATTATTTATTTCTGTATTATTTCTTTCTTTGTATTTATTTCAGGATTAACTTGATTATCTTTTTTCTAGTATTGTTTGATATCCTATGTTTGTATTATCATCAATACCGGATGTTTTTTTATTTCTCTCTTTGCTCATTTGGAACTATGCTACTTAGTGTTCAAGTAATTAGGAATTTTTCAGGTCTCTGCTTTTAAAGGTTTTTTCTTTTTGTTTTTATTTTTTTAGATTTTATTTATTTATTTGACAGAGATCACAAGTAGGCAGAGAGGCAGGCGGGGTGGAGGGGGAAGCAGGCTCCCTGCTGAACAGAGAGCCCGATGCGGGGCTGGATTCCAGGACCCTGGGATCATGACCTGAGCCGAAGGCAGAGGCTTTAACCCACTGAGCCACCCAGGCGCCCCTGTTTTTGTTTTGAGAGAGAGAAAGCACACATGAATATGGGGGGTGGGGCAGCAGGAGAGGAGAGAGATTTTCAAGCAGACTTTGTGCTGAGCATGGAACTTGATGCAGGGCTCAATCCCACTACCCTGAGGCCATAACCTGAGATGAAACCAAGTTGGATGTTTAAGTGAATGAGCCACCCGGGTGCCAGGTCTATACCTTCAAACTGACATCTTATTAGGGTGCCCATTTGGCTCAGTAAGTTAAGCATCCGCCTTCAGCTGAGATCATGATCCCAAGTCCCACGTCAGGCTTCCTGCCCAGTGTGGAGCCTGTTTCATCCTCTCCCTCTGCTGCTCTCCCTGCTTGTGCTCTCTCTCTCTCTCTTTCTCTGAAATAAACAAATAAAAATCTTTTAAAAAATAAATTGACAAGGAATTTAATTCTGTAATGACTAGAGAATATATGGTAGGCAATTTCAATTACTTTAAATGTATTAAATCTTAATCTGTGGCCTAATGTATAATCCATTTCTGTGAACTTGAAAAAAAATAGGTATTTTCTGTTATACTGTTTTATTGATGTCAATTATGTGCACTAGTTGATAGTATTTTCAAGTACTCTCCTACCCACTAATTGTTTTATCAATTATAGAATGAGGAGTGTTGACATCTCTAATTATAATTGTGGATTTATTTTTTTCTCCTTGTCAGTTTTTGCTTGATGTAATTTTAATCTGTGCTATATAACCTTTAAAATTTTTATTTCCACATTATGGATTGACTTCATTATCACTATCAAATCTAATAATATTTCCTTATCTTAATGTCTGCTTTCCTCTATATTTATAGAATCACTCCACCATTCTTATAATTTATATTTGTATGGTGCATATGAAAAAAGAACAAAAGGCAGTGACTACCTACACACTAAGAGATATGCCATCGTGTTCCTAAGGACTCTCTTAGTTACACAGCTAGGTTCTTAGGTTTTTTGTTTTGTTCCTGTTTTTGTTTCTAAATATACTTGATTTTAATAATTGTGTTAAAATCCTCTTCTGCTTATTCCATTGTCTTTGTTAGTTTTTAATCTATTTCCTGAGTTTGTTTTGTTCCTAGTTATTACTGATATTTTCCGGCTTTTTCACATATTCAGTATTCTTTATTGTATTCTTGTCATTACAAATGCTACGTTCTTGATTATGTAAATTTTTTCTGATGCTTTCTTAATAGGTATTTTTTTTCTACAACAGTTAATTTACCTGTAGTTAAGCTTGACCTTTGATGCCTGTTTTTTTTTTTAAAGATTTTATTTATTTATTTTACAGAGAGAAATCACAAGTAGGCAGAGAGGCAGCCAGAGAGAGAGGGAGAAGCAGGCTCCCTGCTGAGCAGAAAGCCTAATGTGGGGCTTGATCCCAGGACCCTGAGATCATGACCTGAGCTGAAGGCAGAGGCTTTAACCCACTGAACCACCCAGGCACCCTTGATGCTTGTTTTTAAGCACTGTCACAATTTATCAGAATAGATTTTATTCCAGAGCTAAATTGGTCATTTTCCCATGGCATAATTTTTTGAGGGGTTTCTACTGAATACATCTATATAGTTGTTGAGGTGCCTCTATTCTGGAAGGTCAGAATTCAAACTTCTCTTATCCTTACATGATCTTTTGTACTTTTCCAAATTAAAAATTCTTGATAATTATTCTTTCCCAGTAGATTTCTCTGTCGGACTTTGTAGAGTTTTCTCACTGTACATGTTCATCTTAGTATTCAACCACGAGTTTAAGGGTATTACTATGTAGATTTATGGAGTCCTTTATCTTCACAAATTTCTTACTGATACTTTCCCCCCCCGCAAATGTCAGCTACCACAGTAGCCCCAATCTTGGATCACTGTATCTTCAGCTTTTTGACAAACATTTTTAGGTTCCCTATAGAGGTCCAAAAAGACTGTAGTATTAGAAACCATATACAATTGTGGAGCTTACCTCATTTATTTCTCTTCTCTTCGGAATCACACTTACACACTGTTCTTTGTATCTGAAAACAGAAATTTCATATGTCTCATCCAGTTTTAAAGAGTTTTGTTGTTGTTGTTGTTATTGTTTTGTTTTGTTTTTATTTTGGAAGCCTAGTGTCATTTACTGATCCTAGTTGCAAGCTAAATTCCAAATTATGTGTTTTTAAGATGAGCTATTAGCAGAGGCTTTCCTTACATCTGGCTGGACTGATTTAAATGTATGAAAGTATCCCAAATTGACTAAACAGTTTTTAACATAAATCATCAAGTATTTATATTAAAATATATAAACACACATGGTGGATAAATTAAATTCAAGACCATATAATGCAATGTTGGAAAGTACAGATTCAATCATTACATATGAATTAGTCCATTTTAACATATATCTTGAAGAATGACTAGCACTCTACCAGGTGAGAAAGGAAAGATTTGGAAGGTATTCCACACAAACCTTGTAGCATGAATAAAGGTTTAGAAGTCTGTCCATGTGTGAAGTCTTAAAGAAATATCAATAATTTTTATGTGATTAGACCTTGGGAATTATGGACTGAGTAATGAAAACAGTTGTTGTTGTGTCATAAATGGTCTTCATTATAGGAGCTAAAGCAAGAAACTATTTGGGGACTAATAGTTTTGGGGCTAAATAGGAACCCTTCATAGGTACTTTTTATCATTGGGAGTAAAATTTCTGTGACTTCAATCTTTCTTTTGACTAGTGTCATAGATTTGTGACAGAACCTGGCAAAAATAGTTACAAAAAGATTATCTATATACCATGAGCTTAACTAACTTTCTTGTTGTTACCATTTTAATAGTTATACAAAGTGCATGCAAAGTCCCTAGAAAGAGGGCAAGACTCTCTCTGTAAGGACAAAAAAAAAAATTTAAAGACTTACTGGTATTTATTTTATCCCTTTCCTCCTTTGCTTCAAGATTATTCTTTATATGCAAGAATTATTTAGAGCAGAGTGATCATTTAGAAATATGACACCAGTTTCCATCCAGCTTGTATCATTTTTGTTATTTCAGACAAATCCCATTCTTATCTCTTGCTGGGAAGCCTGAGGTCATCAAGAAGAGCTGAACTAGAAGCCAAGGCCATAATTTTCCTTGCTTCATATTAGACTATTAGATATCCCCTTCTCCTAGAAGACTAACCTTATATCTCATTTTAGTATTCTAAAGTTTTAATTCCTCTGTTTCCCTCATAGTATGACTTGTAGCTAACGTATGCAACAATAGCACTTCAAAAACATGAATCTATAAGGCAAATATAATGCAATAAGATAATTCAGAAAATTTAAATAAAATAAATTTTAAATAGATACAATTTAAATTAACTTTTCTTGACAAGATAAATCTTTCAAGAAAAAAAAATTGATATCCCACAAACCAAAAATATAAAAGGAACTGCAAATCACAACAGCATTTGTGTGAATGAGTTGTGACTATGTTGGTAAGACATCACTAGTACCCAGAGTCACTTTTTAGCCCCTAAATAAGGTCGAACACTTCCTTTGAATGATGTAGGAAAATCTTGCTCTTGTAAAAACTAGAGCATAGAAATAATGCATTATTTTGCAACATCCTAAAAACCTAAAGAAATTTTCAATGTCCTTGACATTGAAAATAGCCTTAGGAAAAAAAAAAAAGAAAATAGCCTTGGGTAAGAGCTAAAGCATTACTAAATGTCCTCATTAAGACATCACAATCAAAGCTTTCTTTTCAAACCAGATTTCTTTTTAAACTGCTAATGTATTTTTAAAGGACTTAGATAATTATCAAAATGCATAAAAAAAACCTTTAAAACATAGGTATTAAGAAGAATATTTTCATGGATATTTCAATAGAAGAAAAAACTTGAAAGCAATCCATTAGGAATCACAGAAGGCACAATTGGCTATGATTTGTATTACTTCAGTACCCCAAAACAATTATCAAAAAGCATTCTTCAGTTGTATCTTGGCAAACATGGGATAACCTTATGTACAAGAACTGAAAAATGCAATACAAATGTCTACCTTTTAATAGCAACTGAGTTGTCCAGTTTATTGCTGAGTCTAAAGGGAATTAATAATAAAACAATAAAAAAAATAAAGGGAATTAATTAGTTAACTTCCTCCATCACTACCAGTGTGAAGTTATGGGAAAAAGGACAAGACTAGAGACCTGGAGAAAAGAAAATGTTGGAGGCATACCATGAAAAAAATAAAGAATACTCTTCACTGAAACAAAGCTATCTTGTAGTTTAGAAGGGATACTAGTAAGTTAAAAATAGGGTCATTCATTATAGATGCTCTTTAGTGTGGATCAAAGTACAGGAAAGAAATGTTCACCTTTGAAGTAAGGTTTTCTGCTTGAATTCACATACCCATAGTGCTTTTCACTTTCAATTTGCCTTAATGAATTTACCATTTATATATTAAATAACACTATATGCAAGCAATCTGCTAATTGCTGCAAGCATACAACAGATCAGTTTAACTTCCTTATATCTAGAAACTCACTATCCAGCAAGAAGGATAGCAATGAGAGATTCATGACTACTATAAATAGTTTTGAATTTGCACTCTGTACATTGATGCCACATCTGAGGGAGTACTGTCCTCTTAGATATTATAAATTTATATATTTATTAAAGCAATTTTTGGCCAGTCTTACTCTCCTCAGTCTAGTGTTATTGGTTTTGTTTTTTCCATTTTTAATATTGGTATTTAAGGTATAGCAATTAGCAAGGCTATGGAACCACTAGCAGAAACCTTTCCCAATACGGTTTAAAAGGATTTACCTTAATAAATTAAGTGTAGCCCAAATACTAGCTTCATTTTTTCGTGCTTATGAACTTGATTGGGTAAACACAATCTCATTTATTCCTTTGAGGCTCAACTAAGAAGTTTCCAACACTCATAACTAAAAGCAGTATTAAAATGCATAGATTTGTACAGGCAACAGAACTACCATGGGAATCAGAATATTTGCATTTATAGAACCAGCACATTCTCTTTCTGCATGCACTGTGACGAGGAAAGCCAAATACATAATTAGCAGATGGCTTGATGAGAATCAGAATAAAAGTAATAACATAAATAAAATTTACTAACAACAGGTCTAAGATACCTAATGTGCACATATATATTCATAATTGGGCTGCTGTTGACATTGAGCCCATAATATTCAAATGTTACTGATAAATGCCTAAACCCACTTTTTATGATTAGGGTAGAATCAATAAAGGAGTAGTAATACCTGAAGTCTATAGACATAGTCTTCTTGTCATATATACATATTGTATATCTTGTTATATACACACATTTAAGCCTTTTATTCCAATATAATTTTACTTCAATTTTAATTTGATTATTAAGCCCCTGTAAAACTATTCATATTACCAAAGGAATAAACACATCAAACAACGTTATGGAGTGAAATGCTTATGCTATGTTAAAGCAAATCGTAAAATTTCAAAGCTTATTTGCTTGTTTGCTTTGACCAACACTTCCAAGAACCTAAAGGATGTGTATTTCCTTATAGTCCAGTGTGTTTTCCTTAATAGGAAAGAAAAAAGATAAGCACATTTGGATGACCTCTAAGGGCATATTTAGTTTTTTAAAATCAGAATGTTTTGGTTTCAGATGACAGACATGCAACTAATACTTTCTTAAGAAAAAAATAGCTGGTGCAAAGTAGAGTAATACTGGTTTAGGGGAATTCCAGGAATGGCCAGCAATCCCTATACCAACAAATGAAAGTTTACTCCAAACTTTGCTGTGAAAGAAAGGAGAAGGCAAGAGGGTTAACAGTCAGAGACAAAGACCCTTTGCTCTTCTTTGCTCCTGCTTTTATTGTTCCTTCAGGGTAATCGCAAATCCTTATTACTGTTTCTCAAGCAGGTGTTGTGTGACAAGGGGTCTTCCTGAAACTAGGAGGATCTGTTTAAGGGAAAGATATGATATGTTAATGTGTGTATTCTACAAGTTCTGCTAAACATAGCCTAAGGGACAATGCATACATCTCTTAAATCACAGGGTGGCTGTTTGGGCTAAGAAAACTTCAGGAAAGCCAACTCCTCAAGTCTTTCCAACAACAATGTGGTCAGGTCACGAAGGCCTCCGCAGTCCAAAAGCCTACACCCTTCTCTGAAACCCTCCCTCATCCCCAGAAGCCTCTGTATTACGTTTTAGCAAGCCAGGTGATATGGTTGATTTCACGCTCTACATTAATCCCAACAGGGTACTGCCAGACATTGGGGCTAGATAGAAGACTCACTGCCTTTTCTTTCCTTTATTCTCAGGCTGTTTCTCTCTGTGGTGGCCTCTGGAACTCTACTCCTACATCATCCTCCCCTTTACCTATTTTCCAAAAGTTCCAAAATTTCTAGAATTAAATTTCATTCCCTTCATGTCCATCCTTGAATGTATCTCTATGGACAGTGGTAATAATTACATGATTTGGCAAGCTCTGAGTTATGTGCCAATTACTTGGCTTGGAGTTGCAACAAGCATCTTAACAAAGAAAAATTGAGGCACCGATTCTCAGCATCTGGTTCATAGCTGGCCCCGCACAGAACGTTTATGAATAAATTATCAATTTGTATTCCTTTTTCATCAGTATTCTCAGATCCATCATATGTTAGATTATAGTTTATTTTCTTTCTGCCATGATGGCTGCACAAAGAAAAGTATTGCTATTTTTGGTTATTAAATGTATCATCATTTTGGGGACAAGAATTTTCCTTGAACCATACCAAACCCACAGGAAAAGCATCTTATGAACCTGGTAGGATATGTCTACACTACTGTGGGCTCCTAGAGCAATTCATCTTAACACAAATTTCAAAGCTTTTTAATATGGAAATGGTGCCTCAAACCTGGTACCATGATACATTTTGATCTTAGAGTGTTACATCCAGGGAAACTAAGGGGAAGAAATCCCTAGAGCAACCTTGTCTAGTAGAAGTTTCTGTGATGATTGAAATCTTTTTTAGTCTGTGCTATACTTGAAATATGACCAGTGTGATTGAGAAACTAATTTAATTTTGTTTAATTTTAGTTAATTTAGATTTAAATAGCTCCATGGGCTACATATTGAACAAAACGTCTTTAGACAACAAACTACATAAGGTCGTGTCTCTGCTATTCACGATTATATCCCCATGCAGTACAGTTTTCAGAGAGTGGCAGGCATCTAATTGTGGTGTTGTTGATAATGACACCAATAGCTGACATTTTCAGACACTTCCTGTAAACCAGGCACTGTGATAAGTTCTTTAAGTACTTCATGTAAGTATCTTTGCCAAGATGTTTCACATCTAACTTAATACTACAGGGTATTTCCCAGAAGTCCAGAGCTTTGTGGTAGACAGTGAAAGACTCCAGTCCATTATAATCGGTGAGTTGAATAGCTTTTATTTAACAGAATATTCTCCTAACAGAATATAATAACACACTACCACTGCTTTTTTTATAAGCTTTACTGAGGTATAATTGATATACAAAAGTTGCATATATTTAGTGTACGATTATAATGAGTTTGGACATATGCATGCACCTGTTGCATGCTTTGCATGCAAGTTGAGGCTTTAAGCATAGCCATCACCTCTAAATTGTGTTTTGAGAGCATGTAAGTGTGCATGTTCAGAATACCTATCATGAGACACATCCTCTTAACGTATTTTAAGAATATTGTGTTGAAAACTATCGGCACTTTGTTGTGCAGCCAATCTTTAGAATCGATTCCCCTCACATATCTGAAATCTTATACTCTTTGATCAACAGCTCTCCATTTTTCTCCACCAGCCGCCCTGAGCCCTGGCAACTCATTTTATTCTCTGATCCTATAAGTTCGATTATTTTAGATACCACATATGAATGGAATCATTCAATATGTGTCCTTCTGGGACTGGCTTACTTCATTTAGCACAATTTCCTCTATGTTCATTCATATTGTAGCAAATGGTAGGATTTCTTTTTTAAGGCTGAATAATATTGTATCTTACAATACCACATTTTCTTTATCCATTCATCTGTCAATAGACATTTGGGATCCTTATATATCTTGGGTATAGTGGATACTGCTACATTGTACATGGCAGCACAGATGTCTCTTTGATATCCCGATTTCAATTTGTTTGGATATATACCCAGAAGTAGAATTGTTGGATCTTATGGTAGTTCTTTTTTTTTTTTTTTTTTTTAATTTTTTTAGTAACCTCCATGCTGTTTTCCATCATGGCCTTGCTACTCTACTATGCCAACAAGAGTTTATAGCAATTCCAATTTCTCCACATCCTCATCAACACTTATTATCTTTTGACTTTTTAATAATAATGTGATTTAAGGAATCACATTCTAACAGGTATAAGGTGATATTTCTTTGTGGTTTAGACCTACATTTCTTTGAAAATTAGTGATCTTGGGCAGTTTTTCCATATACCAGTTGGCCATTTGTTTGTCTTCTTTGGAGAAATGTCTATTCAATTCCTTTGTGCATTTTAAAAATCATGGGTTTGCTTTTTTTTTTTTTTTTTGCTATTGACTTGTAAGGATTCCTTAAATTTTTGGATAATAACTCCTTATCAGATAAATAGTTTGCAAACATTTTCTCCCATTTCACAGGCTGCCTTTTCATTCTGTTGATTGTTTCCTTTGGTGTGCTTTTTAGTCTGTCACAATTCCACTTGTCTATTTTGGCTTTGCTGCCTGTGCTTTTGGTGTCAAATCCAAGAAATCATTGCCAAGACCAATGTCAAGAATTTTTCCCTTACATTTTTTCAAGAGGTTTTATATGTTCAGGTCTTTTGTTTAAGTCTTTAATTCGTTTTATTTTTGTGTAGAGCATAAGATAGAGGTTCAATTTTATGGTTTTGCATGTGGATATTCAGCTTTCCCAACACAGGCACAATTGAATAAACTTATATCTTGATTCTTCAAATTCTACAATGAAGAAAGAATATTTATATGGGGTGGATATTTAGATTTTTAGCACCAGTACTTTTCTTTTTTGTGACAGACTATTTCTGACTCAAAATTACCACATACTTTATTGGCATATTGCCATGATTTTTCACTTTAATGGCCTCTCATGATTTAAATTTGCCTAACATCAGACCAGTTTTCAGGAGATGTTCATTTTTATTTATTGTACTATGCTAAAATTGAATGTAGAATTATTTTTTTTAATAAAAGAATGAGCAGTTCAAATAAGAATTTAGAAATCTTGGGGAATCAGAAACATAACAAAGCAAACAAGCAAACAAAAGAAATACATCTGCTACAAAGAGGATGATATGATTAGATAATCTATTTTTCAAAATGAGGAAATTAAGATTAGAGTTAAAAAAGAAAAGTGAACCAAGAATGCCTGGATGTGTACCTCAGCCCTGTATCTTATTAAGTATGAGACCTCTAACAACTTTTTAACCTACCTATGCCTCAGTTTCCTCATCAGTAAAATGGGGATAAAAACAGTGTCCACCACATAGTGGTGTGAGGATTTAACTTAATAATTTAAATATAATATATTTAATTTCATATATGCTTAATAGCACCCAGCAGGTGATATTTAATAACGATTAATTATCATAGTAATTTTTAATGTTACCAACATTGTCTCTACAGAGATGTTTCTCTGCCTAGTTGCTGGCATTTCACCATGTGCCAGAACTATGTGCTCTAACACTCTAACACATACTCAAGCAAAGATGGATCCCTCAAAGTCCAGATCATTGACAGTAAGGTCAACAGTATTTCCCAAATTCCAGAAATCTATTCATTAATCCCTAAGATTAGCATTGGTTGTAATAACAGCCTTTCAAGGGTGATTACTTCCTCTAATTTTTAAGGTAGAGTCTTACCCCATGTTTTGCATTAGACAAACAACCCTAAAAATAATAAACATAAAATCAGTCCAGACTATTTTCGCTGCTACACATTCACTGTTTACTTGATTGGGACTTCACAAATCTGTAACATAAGTATTAGCATACGCTTTCCATAGTTGAGAAAACTAAAAATCAAAGAAGCCAAGAGATAGATATGGAGTTGGTGCCACAATTAAGAAATAGAGAATTTGATTCTTGAAACTAGGTCTTAAAATTCCAAATCCAGAGATTTTTTTTTCTTTTTCTTTTTTCCTAAACTTTAGAACTTCTGATAATAAGTTTTAAGTTGTCAGGGTTCCTTTGTGAGTAAAACAAGAAATGAGGGAGGGGATGGCTATAATGTACATCTTTTTACTAGGCTGCAAAGTTATTCACAAAAACTACGTCTTGCTATATGAGTTATCTTGCTGTACCTCTAAAATCCAAATAAACTCCATAAAAACTTTTCAGAAAGAAAAAAAAATAGCAAGGATCTCATTGTTCTGTTAGGAACGTGCGGTTTTAACTTCAGTCTACTTAAATAAAAACAGTAAAAAAAATTAATCACACTTTATATTTTACCCTAATGTCTTGTTTGTGTTACATATCTGCTGCTTAAAAACATATTTTTCATATTGAAACTTAGATGTTCATTTGCTGACTTCTATATCAACCACTGTTTTCTCTATGGGAATAATTAATTTTTATCACTGCACATTCGTACATATATTGTTTTCTCAGTTTCTTCTTCAATCTCAAATTTCTCAATTAAAGATTTTACTTAAAAGAGGATGATAAAAGACACAAAGAGATCTGATGTCAAAGCAAAGTATCTCACTGAGAAATATTCAAGTGAATTTTATATTTGTTATCTTAAAATACAACTTCAAAGGAAATAATGGAAGATTTTCAGGTTCCTAACTGTATTAAAAGGAAAAAGAAACAAACAAAAAGATTAAGAGTGATGAAAAGCTATGTAGATGAATAAGTTTTTTTAATCACATGAATGACTGCCTACTGAACTCCTAGCTTTTCATTTATTTTATTTCTGGCTTTTCTCTGGGTGGCGGGAGAGTATCATTCTTTAATAGAAGGACATTCTGAATAATTTTAGTACAACACTTAAATATACTACATAAAAAGGTTTATTTAATCATGAGCTATGGTTTTGCGATACTGTTCTTGACCCACCGTACAGGACCTGGCTTTTAATGCATAAAGATATCTGGTTACCATGACTGTAATTACCATAATTTTACACCTATTAATTTTGTCTGTAGAATTAATTTCCATAACTTATGACTTGAAACAAAAACATCAGTCTTGTTCCATAGTTTTCAAGAGCAGAATTATTATAAACCTCATAAATGCCAAATGTTATTATTATTTTTCTTTTTTCCTTTCTCTGAATCCTCCAAACTGATTCCCTCTTATTAAAATTCAAACAGCTGTGAAATGGCCAGGCGATTTGAAGATGAAAGTAAATGTGAAGTGACCTTCATCCATGCTGAACAAATAGAATATTATAAACACACTTTCTAGTTGAAGTTACACAAAGCAAATTAAGAAATACCTAGGGCTATAATTTACTACAAAAATGTTTCTTAAATTTCTGACAGTTTCATTTAACTGACTAATTAAATTTGCTTGTAGGCATTTTAGAGATGGAGTCTAATAACACACTGTCATTTGGGAAGAAATTGAAAATTACTTTTTTTGTGAGATATATGTTTGTAATGGTCCAGGTTTCCTACTAAACATTTGACAAATATCTGTAAGAATTCATGCCTAGCTGTATTAGATGATAATGCCAATTCTATTAAAAGGTGATTAAAAGAAAATCTCACATGTAATAGTTTGGAACTATAATGGGGATTTTTTAAAAGACCAGCCAAGGGATGAAGTTAAATATATATTTCTACATGGGGTGCCTGGGTGGCTCAGTGGGTTAAAGCCTCTGCCTTCAGCTCAGGTCCTGATCTCGGGGTCCTAGGATGGAGCCCCGCTCTGCTCAATCAGCAGGGGGCCTGCTTCCTCTCTCTCTCTGACTGCCTCTCTGCCTACTTGTGATCTCTCTCTCTGTCAAATAAATAAATAAAATCTTAAAAAAAATAAAATATTTCTACAACATGAACAATATGCATGCATTATATATTTTGTTTACTCATTTCACAGAAATTAACATGTGAGGATGACCCACTTTACAATTCTCCATCTTGGATCCTGTGCTGCTTCTTCCCATGAAGGAACCAGAGGAATCTCCTCCCCAGGAGGTCTGTATTTAGTAGATGTCAGCATGAGATTGCTGTGGAGGACGTAGCATTCAGTGTTTTCTAGTATGCAAGTTTAACATATTGAGAGGGCTAATAGATTTTTTGATTTCCCTCTAAAGAAACCAAGCCTACAAACTGTTTTTTTTTTTTTTTTTCATCATATTGTAAGGCTGCAAGGGAAAACATTCAAATACAGTTTTCAAACAGTGTCTTCAAGCGAATCTTAGAATAAAATACCCTATAATCTTCTATAATTATACCCCTGAATTGTGGATAATGGTCAAAACACTGATTTTCTCTTTTTTATTCTCTTTAGAAACAATCTAGGCTCTTGGCATGTAAAATATAAAACACCTGACAACGTTAAATAATTATTTCCTTTCATTATGCATAATTGTGTTATTCATTTCACAAAAATGACATTTAAGAGAAAAATGTGAAAGCTACAATTATATAATTATTTTGCCAAGTGCCAATGCTTGTATGCTCTGTGAAAACCAAACTAGCTCAGGGTTTAAAATTTCACTGAATCTATGTGCAAAACCATCTACATTTAATTTAGTTCCTCTCGTACCTCCCATTAACCTGTAAACTCTAAAGCCAGGAAGTGGTGTTTGCTCATCATGGAATACCTTCCGCCCCTAGTATAGCACCTGACACATAGTAACCATTTGTTATGCATTTACAGACTTGAATTGCCTGACATGATTAAAATGAAACTAAATTGATAGGGTGTGGCATTCCCGGAAGGGGAAAGTTAAAAAGACCAGCCTTTTTCATTCTTGCTGCTCTAGTGATTTCATGTTTTCACACTGATTAAAAAAAAAAAAAAAAATCAATGCTCAGGTTTGTAGCAAAAGTGAGAAAATATTTTCATTATAGCAAAATTGACACCATTGTTGGTGTTAATTAGAGAAAACTGGGAGGATTTCCAGTTTCTGATTTCTCTTGCTGCATAGAAACTTAAACCAACACCCCCGAAGCACCTCCTACTATCCCAGCTTCATTTTTAATAAGCAACTTGGAATCAGATCATAACCTTGGCTTACCTGTCTATGCTCTGTCTACGCTCCAAGCTATAGTTTACATAGATGGTTTAGACGGTTCATTTTTGCCATATTTCCAGCATTGAAGTTACAATGAAGTTACAGCCAGAGTACAAGAAACATGTTTGTTTCATCACATAGAGCTATGTTATTCAGCTTTCAGCAAGAAATGAGAGTATGTGCCAGGGGAACCGTGGGAGTCTCAGTGCGAGGAAGTTTGAAAGGGTATCTTACAGTCTTTGTGCTCATTCTGGGTGATTTTACAGCAAGTTTAAGGAAATAGATGTCGATTTTGGATTGGGTGGCATTGGGAAAAGAGGTCAGTTTGGTCTTTGGATATCTTGGTAATTTTTTATTGAGGAGACTTGAAAATTAAAGTAGGAATAGATTTGTGAAGTGCACAGGAACGGTAATCACTGAAGTCAGCCAGAGGAGGAGAATGATTAGTTGTTATTGTTTTTTGTTTGGGTTGTTTAGTGTGCTTGTGTGCTTGTCCCTGTCTTATTCTGTCCTGGTTGCAGTGACCTTTTTGGAGTTTTGTTTATAGTCTACAAATGTTTACATGTTTAGTTGGAAACACGACAGTTAAACTGAGAGCTTTTAGCTTACAGTTTCTAAGGTTGGTTTTTTTTTTTTGTATACTTACCAAAGATTACTATAATTATTAGTAATTATTAAAAGTTTTTTTTAACAATACTGCATTAAGATTAGACAAGTGATGAAGAGTTTGTCCTGTGACTACTTCATCTAACAGAAATCTACTCATTATTAAGGAAAACTTGTTCTTTCTATGTCAGATCTCCCATTTAGTCTGTTGGCCAGGAAAACCCCCATAAGTGGGGAAAAATATCTGGGCTTGCCATTTCTATGGCATAAGCAGAAGCAGAACATTTGGTAACAGAAGTCTAGGGTGCAAACTGAAAATCTATCATCTTGGAATATGTCTTTCAGGTAGGGTTTCATAAGGATTCAACAGATTGGTGTTCAATCTAGCCTTGATGGTTACTAGTATGACATTGTACTGTATAATTCTTCGTTTAATAAACACCTTTTCTTATGTAAAAATAGGCTAAGGTTGGCTGGTTTTTATCCAGAACTCAAAATATAGGAAATTAACTGACACAGATCAGGAGAAAAGAGTCTTCATGTCAAGTCGTTTTTTAATTTTTTAAAAGATTTTATTTATTTATTTATTTAAGAGAGGGAGAGAGAGTGAGCAGGAGAGAGGGGCCGAGGGAGAGAAAAAAAAAAAGACTCCCTGCTAAGCAGGGTCTTCACTTGGGATTCGATCCCAGGACCTGGGATCATGACCTGAGCCAAGAGCAGATGCTTAGCTGACTGAGCCAACCAGGTGCCCTCCTCATGTCAAATCTGACTCACTGAGAACAAGATGCTGGTTTCAGCGCCCAGTGCTAAATAATGGTGAACCAATGCCTGGGGATGTGAAAGTGAACATGGGGTTTTGACCAAAAGATTTGAATCACACTTATTGGCTCTTAAGCAGTGCGTCTATGAAAGAAGAAGAGATGGGTAATACGATAGAGAATATGTGTGGGTACAATATTATTAAAAGCAACTAAACATAAATGACATTTTCCATGGATATCAATGGCTCTAGTTCAGGTAATATACAGACACTGTTCTAAATCCTAAGAATAGTAAAAAAATTCCAAGAGAAATAGAAAGTGTCTACAATATCTAGTAGCACTTAGAGAGTGGCCCTTACTTGGCACTTTGCTTTTTATTTATCATCATTCCACTAAACAACTAGAATAAAAGTCATGGCTAATGAAGTCTTTGGTGCCTCTGGTCAAGGGTTCTATTTTACCAGAAGGTAAGTTCACAGATGGGTTATGGAAATTTAAAATGGAAGTTTCATGTATCATGTTACTCCTAGGTGATTAGCTATACAGCAATGGGGTGGAGTGTTAAATACCCAGGTGAAGCAGACGTATTTAATTGCACAAGCATCTTGAAAGGAGTAGTTTCCTTCCTTAGAGAGAAAAGTTGTTTTTTTTTTTTTTTTTTAAGATTTTATTTATTTGACAGAGAGAAACAAAGTGAGAGAGGAAACACAAGCAGAGGGAATGGTAGCGGGAGAAGCAGACTTCCTGTCGAGCAGGGAGCCCTACACGGGGCTCGATCCCAGGACGCTGGGATCATGACCTGAGCCGAAGGCAGACGCTTAACGACTGAGCCACCCAGGCACCCCGAGAGAAAAGTTTTTAATGACCCAAGTTTTTCTTCAAAGAGGATTAGGGTTGAATAATTAGAAGGGTGTAAAGGAAATTTTAGCATATATATTACAGCAATTGCAAAAAATGTTAATAATATCAAAATATTTTTTTCTAAAAATTTTATTTTACATTCAATATCTCCAGGGGCCTCTGGCCATGCATTTCCACACTCCTAAAGAGTGGCAATTGCAGCAATTTCCTTATACTTTCTGCCTGTCTTGATGGTCCAGCAGAGTAGCTCTTGGAGCCTCACCCATCAAAGCAGCAAATAAAGCAGTAAAGGCTGAGCACATTCATAGAATTAAGAACTAGCAAGAGAAATAAGATTAATACAATAAAAATAAAGAGGCAGGACCATTTGTTTAGCATCAGGAGGTACTTCCTGCAATGTAACCATCCCTCAAAACAATGTACTACTTAAAATATGACCTATGAGAAATTGTACTAGTCTGGCAAGCATGCTTAGATATAGACTTAAGAAAAACACACTGGCAACATGCCTCTGGGGTAGAAGACGAGATACGTCCTTGGAGCCAAGCAGCTGGGGATGCCAGGCTCCCTTAGCTCAGAACACCACCTGCTTCATGGAAGCCTAGCAGCTGGGAATACCGGGCTTGCTCAGGGCGGAATGCCGCCTGCTGCCTGCTTCACTTTTCAGTTATCTCCCTTTCCCCTGAGACCACCTGTGGCTAATTAGATGACCCCTTTGAATGTGCTTGCTCAATTATAAACTTCATACTGCTTGACCAGATATGTTTTGCCTTTCTTCTTACTTATCTACAAGCCTCATGGTCAAAGTATAATCTACTCCAGCTTCTTTGTTAGTTGTTATCTACTTTCTAATAAATATGAGACTGAGAAGTTATTCAGAGTGACTGTCTTCCCCTGCCCCCTTTCTCTTGCAGCTGACTTGTTTGTGCCTCATTCTTCTTCCGTGCTCTGTCAGAAGGTGGCACTGCAATTTCTGGTCCTATCAGTATACTATTAAGATTTTAGGAGGACCTGATCCTAAAAATCATAAGGATATGTATATAAATGAAGACTTGTTTTGGTTGCAAGTTATAGAAACTCATATTAAGATGAGAAAGAAAAAGTAATATATTGGCTTAGGTGGCTAAGATTTCTGAAGATGGCTGGGTCAAAGGACCTAAATAATTTGCCTTTTTTTTTTTTTAGTTTATATTTAAATTTCAGTTATTACCATACAGCAGTATCAGTTTCAAGTGTACAATTTTGTGATTCAACACTTGACTGGAACACCCAAGATTATCACAAGTGCCCTCTCTTTGATAACCATCAGTATGTTCTCTGTAGGTAATAGTCTGTTTCTTGGTTTGCTTCTGTCTTTTTTTCTCCTATATTCATTTGTTTTGTTTCTTAAATTCCACTTATGGTGAGATCATATCATATGTGTCTTTCTCTGACTGACTTATTTCACTAGGCATAATGATCTGTAGCTCCAGCCATGTCACTGCAAATGACAAGGTTTCATTCTTTTTGATGGCTGAGTTCCACATATATATGTATATATGCGCGCACACACACACACACACACACACACACACACACACACACACACACACACCATTTCTTCTTCATTCTTTTTTTTTTTTTTTCTTTTTTTTTTTTTTTTTCTTTTTTTTTTTTTTTTTTTCTTCTTCATTCTTTAGTCGATGCACGTTTGGGTTGTTTGTATAATTTAACTACTATAGATAATGCTGCTATAAACATTGAGGTGTATGTATCCTTCTATTTTTTAACTTTTTGAGGAACCTCCATACTGTTTCCAAGAGTGGAAACAGTTTGCATCCCTACCAATAGGGCAGGAGGTCTCCCTTTTCCCCACATCCTTGCCAACACCTGTTGTTTATTGTGTTGTTGATTTTAGCCATTCTGACGGGTGTGAGGTGATATCTCCTTGTAGTTTTGATTTGTATTTCCCTGATGATGAGTGATATTGAGCATCTTTTCTTGTGTCTGTTGGCTATCTGGATGTCTTCTTTAAAATAAAACCCAATTTTCAACCTCAGTTTTTCTCTAAATTTTCTTATTTGTCTTTCTTTTTTTAACCTGAGAAGAGTTGACACATAATGCTACATTAATTTCAGGTGTACAACATAGTGATTCAACAAATTTATTAGACATTATGCTATACTCACAAGTATAATTCATACAGTTTAACACCAAAAAAAAAATCTGAAAAAGGGGCAGAGGACCTGAATAGATTTTTTTTCCATATCTTCTTCTCTGCCTTTCTTTGGCTCTGTTTTTCTCAGTATTAACTTCAACCTCAGGCAGGTTCACTACTCACAGAGATCGATATAGTCACCAGCAGCCCAAGAGTCTCTTTCTTTCAATTTAACAATGTGATAGAAACTCTTGGTGTCCTGTCTATATTCCCTCGGTATTCATAGTCTCTACACATGCCAGTGGCTTTCTATCCCAAGCATCTGCAATTTTTCTGCCTAGCGGCTTTCTGTGGCTGCTGGAACAAGGAAGCTGGAAGAGTGAAGGAGTTAATGTCTCCTAGAGCAACCCTCAGCTTTGAGGTATGTTCTGCACCATCATCCAGAAATTCCCCATGAGATTGAACTCTGGTTTCCCAAAGCAGTAATCTCTTCATTAGCATTCTCTCAACTGTTTTCTTGTCCTGCTCTGCACACTTTCCTTTTCCCATAGCAGTGCTTCTTTGGATCACTTCTCAACTAAACTACTTTCCCTCAAATCCTTGCCCACGAGTCTGCTGCTATTGGAATCCAACCTAACACAAGCAGTCTCAAAAGAAAGTAGTTTTGGGGCGCCTGGGTGGCTCAGTCATTAAGCGTCTGCCTTTGGCTCAGGTCATGATCCCAGGACTCTGGGATCGAGCCCCGCATTGAGCCTGGCATCAAGCCCCGTATAGGCTCCCTGCTCAGCGGGAAGGCTGCTTCCTCAGCTACCATTCCCTCTGCTTGTGTTCCCTCTCTTGCTGTTTCTGTCAAATAAATAAAATCTTAAAAAAAAAAAAGAACAAATAAATAAAATCTTAAAAAAAAAAAGAAGATAGTTTTTTCTTCATACTAGAGAAAAATATTAAGTCTTAGGTACTCTGAGAGCCAGGTTCAAGTCATCATATGCCCTCTCTTTTGCTAAGGAAAGAATCAATATGTATATTTCTAACATAAATGAATGTGTCTATTATACAAGGAGTAATAGAAGTGGGGCTGGTAAACTGTAATATTTCCACATGAGTTTGGATATTTCATAAGTGGAAAACAATTGCATAAGGCAGAGAACAAGGAATATCTATTTCTGGCTTCCAAGGACATCAACCAAATTACTATTTATCTACTCACACCCTTTACAATTGTTTAGAGTAACATTCTGATTTCTAAATAATTCTCTAGAGTAGCATTCTGAAATCTAAATAATTAAAAGCAATCCAGTAACAATTGCAATTTTAGGCTATTAATTTGATATATATATCCAGATAATTAAGTACCTTTGGAATGTTACCTAATGAGTTTATAGACTATAAGAAGTAAAGTATTATTATGTATTTTAAAAAATAAACATGTGGGACTCTAATGAAAATCAGAAACTGTGAAAGGGATACTGATAAATTGGAAGTATACATTTGGCAGATTTTTCTGGTAGATTTGTGAACAAGCTACACTTAACCAACTTTTTTTTTTTTATATCAACTCCAATGGAAAGCACTAGAAGTAGTCCACATGTATGATGATGCCCAATGGAAACATAGAAACACACTAGGATTGTTTTCTTTCTCTTTCTTTTTCTTTTTCTTTTCCTTTTGAAGTCTGAGTCAAACCTATATACTCTGAGGTTTATCTTGATTGAAATGCCATTAAATCTTGGTGTGAGACCTATCCATGGGGTTCATTTTGAAGTCAGACACAGGAGTACAGGGCATAATTACCAGGATTACTTGTACACTGAAGGTTATACTTGCTGACTAGAGAGGGTGGACAGTAAAATAACTCTTCTAGGATATACATGATGTATCAGAAATAAGCTACACAGTATGGGAATCAAATGGAGGAGGTGGGGCACATAAAATGGCCATGGTGGATAATAAGCACTCTCATCTGAAGCAGAAATTCTTTCTTAACGATATCACAATACATTTGCTAGGTAATGAAGAGAAGCCACCAGTCATTGGATATCACTGGGAGTAACTGGGTAAATTAAAGTTCAGTTCTCAAAAGCTTAGAAACTGGTTAAAGAATTGATGGAAAGATACAGGTAAAGCAATGCATATTCAGCATTAGAATAAGGAATTCGGTTCTCCTGACACTAACTGTACTAACTGGAAGGAATTCCTTTAGCTCAGCAGATTAGATACGTGAAGTTCTATATCAAAAAATGTGACATGTGGGGCACCTAAGTGGCTCACTTGGTCAAACATCCTCTTGATCTCGTTCAGGTCAGATCTCAGAGTTGTGAGATTGAACCGTGTGTTGGGCACCGTGCTGGGTGTGGAGCCTGCCTAAGATTCTCTTTCTCCCTCCCTTCTGCTCTTCCTTCCCATTCCCTCCAATACTCAGTTCACTCTCTCTCTCTCTCAAAAAAAAAAAAAATGACATGTGCTTCACGTTTACAATTTCATGGCTTCTCAGGCACAGACTACTGCCCAGAGTACAGATTCAGCAGAGCTAAAGAGATATCATTATGCAATGTAAAATACAAAACAACTTACAACATAAACAAAACCACCTCAGTTTTAGGAGGAAAAGTATAATACACTTGGATACCAAGGTTGCCTATTAGCCCTCCAATTAAATGTTCTTAAAAGGGGGGATGCATAGTAATCTTACAATAATGAAAGAAAATGGGAATTATGCAAAAGGCGGTGCATTAGATTTGCTTTTCTTACTTTAATATCTTTATGTTCATAGGTAGCATTTACATGACCCTGAGCGTGCCCTCACTACTTCAATTTCTGAATCATTTCATGTTTTAACATCATTTAGGGGTGAAAGCCTATTAATTTTTAGCTTGACAGTTTGGGGCAGTAAACATATCAAAAATTGTGAATATTTTATATTTAAGAAGTATTAACAACCCTTTACAGAATTAAAACAGGAGTTTTAAAAACCTAAGAAATAAATAAGTGCCCTCCCATAGACCTGCAGGAAGAGGATCAGATAGAAGTCTAGGACAGAAGCGACCAAAAGGTAGTTTTGAGGAATTTCAAATTATTTTTTAACTCTCCAAATGTATTCTAGGTTATCACTTGAGTGGTCCTAAAGACTACTATACATGATGAGAGCAACAAGCTAAAGAATGAGACAAAAAGAATGACAAGAATGTCAGCTGTGTAGAGAAGCACACTTACCTTCACTTCTTCAAAAGTCCCGGAAAAACCCAGCCACAATGCTCTGATTGAAAGTGTCCTGGAAAGAAAATACCCAAGGTATGACCTTGAGCAAGTGATATCTCCTAGTTGGTCTCCATCAATAAAATCAGATAGTTGGATAAGGAGATCTAAAAAGTTCTTTTTAATTGCAGTAATCTCTAACTATGTGCCCTTCCATGAGCAGAATTTTCTTTTTTTTAATAGGCTACAGGGAATATATTTTATGAAGCTATTCAGTCTAATAAATCATTTGCTGTAGGCCATTTTGGAAAATGTGCTTAATAGTCTGTGCCCTCTGAGAAAACGAACAGCTCCTTAGGTTTGCTTTAGGGTGATTTTAAAGGAGAGCAGATTTGAATTTGATCATACATGACACCACTATGCTGTGTAATGTGGGTGTCCTACCCCCACCCCAACAATGCTGAACTTCAGAAATAGCTAGAAAGGAAGAGCATTTTCCTGGTGTTCAAAGTAGTAAATAAAACTGAGATTCAGAAAGTCAGGATTTTGTTTGAGCTTTGGCACTAAGTGAAGCTTGAAACAATTTAATCATCCCTATATGTTAGTAATTTTTTTCATATACAAAATGTGATGTTTGGGTCCATATCTGCTTCTATGTTTCAGATATGTTAAGGAGACTGGAAAGACAATCTGCAAAGACCTTGAGGTACACCAAAACACAGGTACATAGACATAATGCTGTTTGTAAACATCATTATGCTGCTATTTAGTTTTGACAAGTGACTCCATTTAACTCATAAACCCAATATTCTAGCAGTAAAAACAAATATATTTTCTTGGAAATGTGTTTCATGTGTCTTTAGAGAAGGCAAGATTGCCTGTTGGACAAAATTTTCAGAAGGTGCAATTTCATGTGATCCTCATGTTTTCTAAGTTGAAAATCTATTTAAAGTTATGTTTTCTAATTTTCTTTATTTCTGACATTCAAACCTCATTTCAATTAAATCTTATTACATAGCACTAAGCATACTTTTATCTGTAGGTTTCAACAAGTTCAATAAGAGGGGATAAGAAAAATGATGGTCTGTAAAAAAAATTGTGCATCAGTTCAAGTATCAACTCTTAATACATTGTCAGTTAACAGATATGGAATACTGCTAAGGTTATTTGTCCTTTGGAATTAAATCATGCAACTTAATTTTTTGTCTTACAGGATATTTTGAAAACCAAAAATTGTATTTCATTTTATTTTATATCCAGAACATTCAACTGAAGCTCAACTGCTGTGGCCATGTATGAAATCTGTTGGCAATAATAATAGCACCCTATTTGCCCTTGTTAGAGTACTTTCTATTATTATTTGACAGGCACTTGCATTAACTACTTTAATTTAAAAAAAAAAAACTCTCAAGTCAGTACTATTGTTATTTCATTTTAAATTTTAGGAACATAAGTCACAGAACAGTTGAGGAGGAACTAATTTGAGCCTTACAGTAATGAAGGCACAACTGAAATTTGAATTAGGCAGTTTGGCCCCAGAATTCACTCACTTACTACAATTGTACATACGGTCTCTACCCCAAGGGATTCTACTGATGTTGTGGAGCTCTGTTACTGGATGTAAACAGCGACTTTATCACCATGATCATCTACTATGATATGTTAACATAAAATGTCACATAGCTCTGAATTAGGGAGGGGAATTGGATGAGAGCTAGAAGACACAATTTTAGCAGTGGTACTTCTTTTGACTTGATGTTTCATCTAGAACAAGTCACTCAATCTCATTAGGCTACAATTCCTCATGGATAAAATTAATAAATAATATAACTCCTGGAATATGAGATTGATAAAGCTTTTCCCAAAATGATTAAATGCAGATTATATAATTATAAAGCGCTTAACTTGTCTAAAAATAACAGATGTGACCTTATCCAATTTTCTAGGCAAGTAATTTCCATTGCTATAAAAATATTATTTTTAAATGTACATTGTACATTCCATTGACTTGACTTGGATTTTTGATGAAGACTAATTCATTCTTAAGAAAAAGCAAAACAAAGCAAAACATTAGGATATCTATCATAAGAGGACATATATGAGCAATAACAAAAAAGTAACGGGTCATGTGCTCATACTTTGAATTCAATATATTTCTCATTGAAAAGAAAAAAACACCCTTATAGGGAATAATGTAAAATGTTTCAATGATATAATAAACTCTGATAATGTTATGACTTAATCAAGACAAGGAAGAGACTTTTTCCTAACTTACTAAAGCTAAAATCACTTGGAAGAGACATGTTAGTATGTTTACTTATTCAATCTCAAAGGGGTGGGCATAGCCATGGAAGAAGGTGAAAATTACTAGAGGCTCTGATTCTCTGGTGCATCACTGTTGATAAGTACCAACTCACAAATAGCAGCAGAACGTTAAGAATTATTGGATATTAGATGTATTATAAATATTCATGTTTTATATTTTATACTATTTTTAGTATTGACAAATGAAACAAACTGGGAATACACAGATGAACCAGAGGACAAAGAAAACATTCTTGCTGTAGTAAAATTTTTGGAAAGACAAGATCAGACTCAAAGTTGTTTAATATCATCCGTTCTGATAGCAGTTATCAGGGAGAAGGAGGCATCATCCTGGGATCTATTGTATTCTGGCACATCTTTTTCTGTGATCAATTATTACCTCATATGTCAGGAAAGGAAAGAGGTTAATGGAGTCTCCAGGCATGTATCAGGCAATAGTCTTCAGTTTAGATAAATCATATTACTAAAGTTTATCAAAGCATCCAAGTTTTCCTGTGACACCATCATAGCTGTATGACAAAGCCCTGGGATATACAGTATTCAGAAAATGGGCCTGAATGTTATGTTATTATGTTCTTTGAGGCATAGCAGGCAGATGACACATTTAGAAAAAAAAATCTTACTTCCTGTAAATCCCACATATCTCAAAACACTTTCATAGTCTTTTTGGATTAGGAAACAACCAAGTGAAATAGATAACAATATCCCAATTCTTCAGGAGGAGAAACTAAGACTCAAATAAATTGCAAATTATACATCACTAAACTCTACCATAAAGCTAAAATTTTAACCAAATTTTAATTTAAATGAAATTTAAATCTTTTTTTATCCCAATAGTAAAAATCACTGAATCTGAAAAACTCCCTGATGATGTAAAAATATATTGAGGAGCAGGCTCAGTAAATTAATTAACTAATTAATTTATTTTTGCCAAGTAGAAGAGTTCGTTTCATGAAAAGAAATAGCAACACCAAGAGGTGTTAAATCGGATCAGCTAAAGTTTGTATTTTTATGCCATTTTTTCCAGTTTTATTGAAAAAAACTGACATATATCACTACATAAGTTTAAAGAGTAGAGCATGATGGTTTGGTTTGCATATATTATGAAATGATTACCACATTAAGTTCAGCTAGCAGTCAATAAATTCATTTTAAACCTGTCATTCATTAGGAAAATATAATCGCAGATTTGGTAACAAAACAATTCTGTAGAATGTATAAAATTGTTCCTTTAAAATATAAAAATATCTGGCTTTTAAATTTATTCTGATAGACATCTTAAAGATCAAATGTCTATCTCAGTGTTTAACTTTTCAACAAGATATGCTGTGATCCATTACAGCTGCATTGTTAGCTTTACAACTGTACATTGCAACTCTATTGTTACCTTGGCTGAAAGAGAGTCTGTTGCTAGGAAAACTTCCAGACTTGGTGAAGAATGATTTTAATTGATGATATTATTATTTCTTCTTTGCTGTAGGCCATATGTTACAACAGAAAGAATTTTTATTTGAGACAAAAAGACCTGGAATTGAATTTCTTTTCATCTATCAACCATCTGCATGATATTAATTGAGCTACCGTGATGGACCTCTCTAATGGTCAATCAAAATTTCATAAGTCTTCCTTCATCCCTGCCTATTGCCAAGTTCCTCTGAGCCCTGCCTGCCTGCCTGCCTGCCAAGATCCCTTCTTATCTTCTTTGCCTGATCCATCACCAATTTTCTCCTCTGGACCTATGGGTGTATATAATCCTGAGTTATGACCATTCTCAGCCATACTGATGCCAATTAAGTCTCAAGTGACGATGCTGTGGAGTTTGAAATTCTGGACTCTGATCATCCGTCTGGGTACCTTGACCATTATTCTGTTAATATTTACTGCTAAACTTGGACGTCCTATCTCTTCTAGGCCCCCATTCTAATTCCTTCCCTCTCCCCTCTTCCTCTCAGTGAACATGGAGTACAGATAGACTCATGTTTCATCAGGGCTCTTGGTTGTTAGTCTTGGCATCTCCTATGCTGCTCTATTTCATCTTGGTCAGCCAATGGCTCAAAAAACATACTTCAAAAAACCTTATTTATTTCTGATAAAGAAGTCTTATACAGATTCAACCTTTCATCTTTGAAATTTTCAAATTTGTGCTTAAAGAAAACAAATATTCACACAGTTCTCATTAAACAAAATACAGATTCCAGGAATACATATATGCACCTGCCTTATTATATGCACTATTAATGTCTCTCTCGCAAACATTGTTGTGTATGTTATAAATATTCTGTTTGTCCTTTTAGGTACATTTTCCACAATTCTCCACCAGACCAAAAGGCTCAATTCTATGAATTTTGTCAGACTACCTGTCTTCTTTTTAGTTTGTCCGGCCAATGCAAGACTTTCCTGGCAGGAAACCAGCGTGGGAGAAGAAAGAGGGAGAGAGAGGGATGTGTGCCCAATTTTCATAAGGAACAAGGTAGGGAGAGTCTGCATTATTATAGTTGGGAAGCTCTTTCCTTTATAATATCTCTGAGAAGTTCATGAAAACCACTGTCTCCTTTCCCCTCCTGGTCTTTGCTAGTCCCTTCTTGGCTTCTTACAAACCCTTTAGTAAATGGTACCATCATTAAATTCTCTATACTCCTTTTGTTCACACCATCTGTTTTTCATAGGACCCTGCACCAAGTTTAACTAAGCAGTGTCTACTGCAAGTGTTCAGCTACCTTTTTAGAAATAATTGGTCCCTGAACAGAAAGGAAAGAAGAAACTGGTAGAAATAGATTACAACCCTTCTGTCAAGATTTAAAAATGCAATTTCGCATTTAAAATAGTCATACTCTAAAGATACATAAAGATATATAAAGTAGTCAAGCTTAATAGAACATTTTATATACTTTAATAATGTTTAAGACTTAATTCTTTTATTTTTTTTTTAAGATTTATTTATTTATTTATTTGACAGAGAGAGATCACAAGTAGGCAGAGAGGCAGGCAGAGAGAGAGGAGGAGAAGCAGGCTCCCTGCCGAGCAGATAGCCTGATGTGGGGCTTGATCCCAGGACTCTGAGATCATGACCTGAGCCGAAGGCAGAGGCTTTAACCCACTGAGCCACCCAGGCGCCCCAAGACTTAATTCTATAAAAAGAATATTTAAGGTTAAAAAAAAGGTTAACAGGTTTAAAAAGAGGAGGAGAGGTATTTTTCCTTTCTTACTCAGTTTCTTTTATACTCAGATTTTTAAAAATTTTCAAGTCCTGGAAACTCCCTGCTCAAAAATCAGGTCTGTAATTATGATCTTGGGAGTCTAATGATTTTAGGTTTCCCTTTTCCTGCTGCCCCCTTTGAAGCTGCATCATTAAATCATCATTTGCACATCCTTTTTCTTTTTTCTTATATAACCGGTAAATAGAATGTGGTACTTCCGAATAGTCGGGCAAGATTGTGGGTCTATCTGTTACAAAGGTTAGCCTATCCTACCTGACATGAAAAAATAAATCAAATTAACTCTTTTTCACTGATGGTTTAAAATAAGTTTCTCATTTGTGTAGTGAATTTACTTGACCCTATATTTTTTTCTAAATACTACATGGAAGCTTTCAAAAAATAAGCTTGTTAGATAAACATATATAATAACTATTTAAAGAAAGACCAATGGGATACATTCTGCTCAATTCTTGGGATGAGCAAAAACAGATATATTCCTTTCTCACAGACCTTGTCGACTGGTGAAGAATGCAGACATTAATCAAATAACGGCAGAAATAAATTAATATTTATGAGATAAATATTTTGAAAGAAAAAGTAATATGAAACACCTGGCTTAGTATAAGGGAGGTATAATTTTTTTGAGAAAATGAATGAAATCAGTAGAAAGAGTAGGAAACCAAGTAAACAAAGGTGGAGATTGATTGTACCCATCATGCACTAACCTACTTGAACTATGTGTCTGAACAGAAATATATATTTCCTATTACAAGCTAGAAATTATAACTCTTAATATGCATAACTATTTTAATCAGTGATTTCAGTAGGCACAATCCATGCTAGTGACCATGAGTGGTCTTGCAGAGTTGGAATGTTTAAAGTAATTTCTGATCGCACAATGAATCCTCCAGGAGAGTAATCCAATAAGAATATGTCTTCGAAATTTCCCATACTTCACCTTCTCAAATGTAGTCTTGTGAATCACTTTCTGGTTCAAGGCTAAGAGAAGGTTAACATTATGGAACACCTGTTATGTTCAGGTGTCTTTCTAAGCTATTTAGCTGATTTAATTGCATTAATTTTCAAAACAACACATTGAAATTATTATTTCAATTTTTAAATGCAGAAACAAGCACAGAGGGGTTAATCATCTTGTTTAAATTTACCTAGATACTTGATACTTACCTAAGTGGGTACATGCTGAGGTCTGGAATTTGAAAGACCACTGCCTGCCTCCAGAATCCTGCTTGTAGGTACTGTGCCATGTGATGGACAAGTGGGTTCTGTAGTATAAAGCCTAATTTATTAAGCATGACTATCAAGAACTTTCATGACATGGCCCCAGTTCTTGCTGATACTTATTTTCTTCCTTCCCTTTTCTGTATACCAATTAGGGTCCAACTAGAAAAATGATCATTTCACAAAAACATTTTGCATTTCTACCTCACTGTCTTTTTAAAAAAACACTTAACATTTGGTATATGTTCTTCTTTCTTTTAGTTTGTCAAAATCCTGACAATTATTGTCAGGTTGGTTAAGTGGTTTCTTTTCCGTCGAGATTTACCTGAGCCAGCCCTATTTATGAGTCAGAAAGGAATCCTTTCTTTTTCCTCAAGAAACCAACTTGTTAGCTCTTATGCATTAATTTAATAGGTTATAACTCAAGCTTCTTGAGAGTAAAAACTGTGTCTCCTTTTTTTTTTTTTTTTGTCTCCCTGAAAAGATTGGCATAAAGCCTATTGGCATAAAATCAGCATTCACAAACTGCTGGTTTAAGCTAAATTAGGTTCATTATTTCATGGCCCTTTACAGCATAGCAAACATTCTAAACAATTATGAAGAATCACTGTTCATGGAAACCTGATGAAGAATCTTTTATATCAACATGTTTTGAGGTTCTAGGGATCTAGTGTCTATGCAAGATAAAGTAGCTGACTCTAAAATTATTTTATATGGTAAAGTATGAATGACAAAAATGTTTCCAATTATCCAAGTGTATTATCAAAGGTGACTCAAAGGCCAAGTCAAAGTAGTTGGGAGGCTGAAGGTTATGATATAATTTGAGTAATCTAAAATGATCTTGACATTCAAACATGATAATCCAATCAGAAAGACAAGATTTTGTTTGGTGCCATGAAATTATTCAGTTATTTTTCTCCATTCTTCGTAATTAACTATATGCAACCAAATGCATTTTAAAAAAAATAGAGATGTCACAGTATATCCGTTAAAATATTATAAATGTTCATTTGCCTGATAAAACATTTCCATTTCAGGGGCGCCTGGGTGGCTCAGTGGGTTAAAGTCTCTGCCTTCAGCTCAGGTCATGATCTCAGGGTCCTGGAATCGAGCCCCGCATCGGGCTCTCTGTTCAGCAGGGAGCCTGCTTCCCCCTCTCTCTGCCTGCCTCTCTGCCTACTTGTGATCTCTTTCTCTCTGTCAAATAAATAAATAAAATCTTTAAAAAAAAAACAAAAAAACATTTCCATTTCAAGTACTCTACACTACAAACTAATTCATCCCTGTGGTAAATGTGTCAAGATAACAATGACATTTCCTCACTTGGCGTTTGAAATATCTTAACATTTAATTCTATGGAGTACAGAATTTTCCCTAGTGGTCGTCAGTCTTGTAATTCAGTTAAAAAAAAATGAGGAATTTAATCAGATCATCTTGTTCAATCTGTTCAGTATGCTCAGTTCTCTTTTTCTCTATCTCAAAATTGATGAACTTTTATAGTTAGAATGATTATCCACAACTCAATGATTTTTAGCTTATCTGGTTTAATACATAGTAGGCAAGAAAGCATCTAATTCAACAGGTACCAAAAATATCTCCTGCTGAATTGACATAAAGCCACTAAGGTAACACAGAAACCAATTGCATTACAATCAAGAGAAACATTCCCAAGGGCAAGAAAATATTGTGGCTCAAACCTCTACTAGTGGGGGAGTATTTGATTATGCGGGTTCTAAGGGAGTTGTATAAACCAGGTGGAACACTAGGGAGTGCTTAAGTTTAATGGCACTACAAGAGGGATATTGACCGGAAAATTCTCTTTACAATAGAATTACCCTGGTTTTTATAACTACATATTTCAATCACTTTGAGGTATCAGCCAATCAGTTCAAGCAAGGTTGTCTTCTTAAAGGAGCTTAATCAGACTTTCAGAGGAAACAGGGTTTTTTGGTTTTTGGTTTTTTGGTTTTTTTTTTTTTGCAAATATTTCACCAAAGAATAGTTCTACAATCTATTTTTCTCTTCTCTGGCATGCCTTGGAGATCTGGCCTCTTTAAGCAGGCTTCTATACACTGAGAGGCTAAGATTTAATATCCCTGTCTTTCTGGTGCACAAAGGGAAGCCCATAAGAATATAACTGCAGGGCTCCCAGAAGAGGGCTAATGCATACACATTCAGGTCAGAGAAAACTCCACCCTGCCTCATACTTGCAACCTTTTCCTAAACTCTATTTTCCTTTTTATACTTCTTCCCACTTTGATCCTGATCAAAGCCATCCATTGTGGCTCTTAGCATGTTGCTTGTCATCACTTTTTTCTTACCTGGATAACTATAGCTGATTATGGTTGTTTTCCCAAAGCTGTCCTTGCCATTCTAAGGGGCTTTATAATCCTGCTGAATTCTTTTATATTTTGAGTGAAGACCCAATTTCTGGTGTTTAAACACCAAAATTCTCAAAAAAAATTCTAAATAAGAATGAGGCTTATGATCAATATATGTGTTTAATAGTAAAATGTTTTGATTTATCTTTTTGGAAAGATACTTAAGACAACTAACAATTGACAGAAATAGGTCATTTCTACTTGGAAACTGGAAGACTGATTCAGGTTTGCCTCAACGACCAAGATAAAAGGTTGGTCTGCTTTGGTTTGGAATTTGTAATACCCATGTTGGGCCTGTGCGAGTCTGCGTGCACACACACAGACACACACAAACATTAACAGTGGAAATTATATGTCCATAAATTAACTAGATTTTTTTCTTTACATATTGCCAAGAAAATTATTTTAATATATTCTTTGGACTCTATTGAGGGATCAATTTAGTACAAACATTAAAATAAATAGTACTTTGTAAATGTACTCTAAGTGAGGTTTAGCAGCATTCATGAAAGTTCTCGATTAAGTTAGGCCCTGTTCCCACTCAATGTAAATATGGCCTGTGGCTGTGTACATTTCATAGATCATTTACACTACTCAATAACATCTGAAGAATATTAATCAGGCTAAGATAAGGGATAGAAAGTTAAAGAAATTCAATATAAACATGTTGCAGAATGAACTTTCTGACCTCTCTTGGTTGAACAGATTTAAATCTATTACTTAGAATCAGGCAACAAATACACAGGAAAGATTTGTCAGGGTTATCAGATTTCATAACAACCAGTGACAATGATGGGATCTTGTTGTGAACTTGAGAGCTGAGTTTAAATTAAGATGAAATGCCCTGGATTAAGCATTAGATAAAGCTGCCCATTATATTATTAATTTTAATTAGATTCTTTGCCTCCTTATGTTCTTTGATCTGAGCTAAGTAATTAAGCCTATTTTATTTTCTAATTGAATTATAATGCATGTTTTGCTAAATCCAAGAAAAGAGAATGAATAGGGTCTAAATATGTATTGCTTTATTGTGGATATCTGTCTATAGAATGGTGCTCAGGGTGTAAGAATACATTTTGAAATGTATTTGACTACGGTAACAGTGTTGATCTTTCCAGGGAGAATGTGAAACATGATTTCTTACATTTATGTAATGTATCCTGCTGAGTCCTTACTTTTTAAAGCAGGGGCTTTTGGAATCCAGAAGGAAGAAATTTTTTAGTGTAAAGAATTTGAATGATGCCAGTATATAGAAAGGGATTTAGGGGTCCAGAAGACAAAAATGTTCCCAACTTAAAGAGGGTACCGTCTCTTTGTCAAGATAAGACTAGGCTGCTAGACTATGGCTGTGAGCCAGATCTATGATTTGACAGTACAGCTTTATCTTGAACCAACTTTCAGCCTATTGGAAACTTTGAATGTTTGAAGATGACTTTTGAGGTTGAAAATAAGGAAAACAGTTAAATTGAATTGAGTACTTATATTCAAGGCATGGTAATAAGCATTTTAATATAAATCATTAAATCATCTCATTTAACCTTAACATCCCCTGCTTTGGGGTAAATATTTCACTTAAGTGCATTTTACAGAAAATTGTAAAGAAAACTGAAGCATAAAGACAATGTCACCTGACTCTGCTGCTTCGTATTAGATGTACCAAAGATGAACAAACATGTGTGAAACTCCAAAGTCTATGTATGTTTCAATCACTATCTCTCTGTACCAATTCTAGTTTAATCATGAGTTTCAGGAACTCTTCTCAGACTCCATTTTCCTGCTCATAATGTGGAGCTTGAAATGCCTTCAACTCTTAATGATGCTGTTTAGATTTGAATTATTCATATTTTTAAAATATGATTAGTGTGACATCATCAGGGAACACAATAGACTAATCAATATATTGCTTCTTTCTCCTAAAACCACAGATAAATGGAGGAATTATCTGGGTCTTGAATACAATAGCCTTTAATCAACACATTGATAGCTTCTGAACTGATCTTCTTGCTTCCTTCTTACTGTTCTATAAGTTTATTTCCACCTATCAGCCAGAATTACCCAAATGAAATGGAAGTGAAGTCATGCCAGTACTTTCTCTGAAACCTACAATGGCTTCCCACTTCACACAAAATATAATTCAGTTTTCTTCATAGTTGACAAGGTTTTCCTTAACCTGACTGCACAACTTGTGTGACTTCATGTCCTATCACTTATTTGCTCCCCACACTGATTCAGGCAACGTGACAGTCCTCTGGTGTTTCTCCAAATACTGGCAAACAGTCTTGCTCCAGAGCACTTGTGTTTGCTATTCCTTCTCCCCCACGCCTATTCATATGTTGTTCCTCTTAATTAATATATAAGCTCAAATATGACCTTCTCTGACAATATGATGCATTCCCTGACAATCCTGTCCACAATAGTATGAAATAGCACAAACACTCCACCAACACTACTCTCTTCACTATTTACTCTCTAGTCTGCTTGATTTTTCTTCATTGCTTGTACTATGTGACTGTTTATTTATTTACTTTTTTACCTATAATTTTAATTATTGATTTACTCACAGAAACAGATTTCATGAGAAGAAAAGAAGGACTGGATTTGTTCTGTTCACTGCAATGTCTCCAGAGCAGAAAGAGTGTCTGGAAAAAATAATGAATGGTGAATGAATGAATGAATGAATGAATGAACGAACAGATGAATGAATGAAAGAATGAATGAATGAATGAATGAGTGAATGAACAGGCATATCCTAATGTCCATTACATTAAAAGTACTATTTCAGGGATTTTGATATAAGTCTGGTTTTATGCACTACTTATATGACACAAAATCTTCTATAAACACTGAGCCATCACAGTAATATATGTGAGAAAATGGAACTATCCCTGTTGGAGAAGGTCCAATAGAAGTGCTCTTGAGTAAGTTATCTAATTATTTCTAATACCTGCATTTCTCTAACCTTCACAGCCAAGCCCATTTAGCAATCTACTCTTGGTTAATCCCATTTTATATTTGAAGATAACTCTTTTTCGTATATAATGTGACTTAACCTACTAAAGTAGTAATATCAACTTTCATGCTGGCTCCTGGTTGTCCTGGTTTCCCAGCATAGCATATGAATCACTTGTAGGAATAGAGCCCACTTTTTACCCTACATGTACATCCTGTTGACATTTCTACTCTTATCTCTCTGCCCACTGTTTTTAATGTCTACTCCATCCATGCGGACCTCCAGATGTGCTGCTAATCCTTGCTACTGGAACTTCTGATTGCTTACCTGGCCCTGATATTTTGTGTGGCATCCAAACTCCACTCTGACCTTCCATTGCACTGTTTTAGATATGATGTTTATCTAACTTCAAAGTTTTGAAGGATGTTTTATTTTAATACAAATTGTAACAAACAAAGTTATTGATTAAAGGAAGAAATCACTCAGTACATTTAAAATCAATAGTTATATATATTTAACATCTAATGGTGTTTATTTTCATTGCTGGTCAGGAGTGTATATCCTACCAAGATGTACATGAGATATTTTAGCACTTCTAGTGTTACAGTATGCTGTGATAAGTTACCTTGATATGAGAAATGAGGTTTTTTAATTTTTGAGGTTTATTTATACTACAACAAAATTAACAGAACAACAGCCTTTCTAAATATCAAGAAATTCTTCTATAGCTTACTACAGTAGTTTCGTATTAATCTTTATGAGACAATGGTGTAAAGCACTTGCTAAATTTCAAGGGATTTAATATGTAAACTATAACTTGATTATAGAATGTAACTCAAAGTATAAATGATTTTTTTATAAGATTTATTTATTTATTTAGAGAGAGAGTGTGTGCATGAGTGGGGGGAGAGAGAGAGGGAGAGGGAGAAAGAGAACCCTAAAATATACTCCCTGCCAAGCATGGAGCCAGACACGGCTCAGTCCCAGGACCCTAAGATCATGACCTGAGTCCAAAAAGAGCTGAATGGTCACTCCACCAACTAAGCCATCCAGGTGCCCTGAAAGTATATATGATTTTTCAAATGAAGTTATAAATTATTGATTTTTTCACTTAAAATATTGTTATTACTTTGTCACATGGCTTTACAAACACATGTAATGAATGAAAACAACATTTTTTATCTGACATGTGATAAAAATTTCCATAGATGTCTATAAAAATAACAAACATAACATACTGGGGAAAAATGGATGAGAATGAGCTATATTTTTAAATAATAGATTCTTCTTAATGAATTGGAAAACTGGAGGTTTGCTAGATCGTAATATGAAGAAGAAAATAATTTGTGCTTTACCGAACACCTGTCTGTGTGTTTACTTTATAATTATGTTCTTTTATGCAAAATGTGAACAATATTTCTTTTGAGGTAGAGAGAAGAATTTAGATTAATTAAAATGACATCCCCAGGAAAGGAAATTTGACACATTTAACATTTAACACAGTATTATAGGTCTTACCTTATCCCAGCATACCTAAAATGGGGCATGCACATGTCCATCACCCATGGTTATCTGAGAAGGTCACGTCAGGATGTTTACGCTGTCAAACCGATAATGAAACAACACTTTGAATTTGGTTAGTTGTTCAAACTTCTCCTCTGTCTATTCAACATTCCACTTTTCTATTGCTAATATTCATTACCTCGAATTGGCCAAAACATGTTTTTGTGTTCTATGAGAATTCCATCTTCTGTTGACAAATGTCCTTAGGTCCTCAGAGTTCCCAAATGCATGTCCTGATGAAACACTTCCTCATAATTTTTATTATCAAGTTTAAGAAATGTTTCTTTTTTTTTTTAAAGATTTTATTTATTTGACAGCGAGAAACACAGCGACAGAGGGTACACCAGCAGAGGGAATGGTAGCGGGAGAAGCAGGCTTCCTGCCGAGCAAGGAGCCCGATGCAGGGCTCGATCCCAGGACCCTGGGATCATGACCTGAGCCAAAGGCAGACACTTAACAACTGAGCCACCCAGGCGCCCCAAGAAATGTTTCTTATCTCCAGAAAAATTTTAGATAGTTTTTGTTTAAATACATTAGGAAATTTACTATTATCTGAGATTTAATACTATTCATTATTTCATCATACCCCGGCCTTCATAAAAAACATAAAAACATCTAATAAAGAGTTTCAGATTGCTAAGTATGCATCAGGATCTCAGCAGGGGATCCTGATCCTGAATGAGATTTCTCTTTAGAAAGATTTAAGTTCAGGATGCCTGGGTGGCTCAGTTAGTTAAGCGACTGCCTTCAGCTCAGGTCATGATCTCAGAGTCCTGGGATTGAGTCCCACATCCGGCTCCTTGCTCAACAGGGAGACTGCTTCTCCCTCTGCCTCTGCCTGCCACTCTGCCTGCTTGTGTGCTCTCTCGCTCTCTCTCTCTCTGACAAGTAAATAAATAAAATCTTTAAAAAAAGAGAAAGATTTAAGTTCATAATTCAACATAATAAATGCCATATATGCACCACAACTAATATTATATTCAGTAGTGAAAGGTTGAAAACTGTCCCTTGAGGATCAGGAACAACAAAAGGGTACCCACTATCAACACTCCTTTTCAACATAGTACTAAAAGTCCTAGCCAGAGCACTTAGTCAAGAAAAGGAAACAAAAGACATCCAGATTGAAAAGGAAGAAGTAAAATTGTCTCTGTTTGCTGATGATATAATCTTGCATATAGAAAATCCAAGAGTCCACCAAAAAAACTGCAAATTCAGCTTTAATAATTACATATATGATGGAATGATATTCAGTCTCTAAAAAGAAGGAAACCCTGCCATTTCTGGTAACATGGATGGACCTTGATGGTATTATGCTAAATGAAAAAGCCAGATAGAGAAAGACAAATACTGTATGATCTCACACATGGAATCTAAAACACATCAGACACAGAAACAGAATAGAATGGTGGTTGCTGGGGACTAAAAAGTGGAGGAAAAAAGGAAACTTTCAGTTTTAAGAGGCATAATTTCCAGAGCTCTAGTGTGAAGCATGGTGACTTTATCATACTGTATACTTGAAAGTTGCCATGACAGCAGAACTTTACTGCTCTCACCATAGCAACAAAAAAAATCCCGGCAATTATGTGAGGTAAAGGCTATGTTAACTAACCTTATTGTGGTAAAAATTTTACAATATATACGTATATCAAATTATCAAATTGTACACCTTAAATTTACACAATGTTATATGTCATCTATTTCAGTAAAGCTGGAGGAAAAAAGATCAAAGTTTAAGACTATCACACAATTCATTTTATTTTAAGTCAACAATGTAGCAAAGCAAGCATTTGCCAAATCCATATTAACTAAATTGGTACTCCACTTAAAATGAAAGAGGGAACTCTGAATGTCTATTTTCATTTTTGTATTATCATTTAGAGTAAATGAACAATAATTATTTTGAGTAAATTGAAATTTTAATGAATTAAATGTTTCCTTTAGGATAATGTTTTAATAAATTTTATGAAAATGTGTAAATCTTTTAATACTATTATTTATATTATATTTAATGTATGATAATTCTTTTGACAGTGAGCATGATATTTAAAATAGGCAAGTTATGAAAATGAAGTGGCAGCTTCATTTCTTCATTTCATTCCAGCTTAGGAAATGCTAGAAAGACTCTGAACAAATAAATTTCCTAATTAAAAGAAAACTGATTCATGATCGTAGAATGTTTTTTCCATCTTTTTGTGTCTTCTTCAATTTATTTCATGAGTGTTCTGTAGTTCCTCAATTACAAATCCTTTACCTCTTTGGTTAGGTTTATTCCAAGATATCTTACAGTTTTTGGTGCTATTGTAAATGGAATTGATTCTCTAATTTCCCTTTCTTTTTTTTTTCTAATTTCCCTTTCTATATTTTCATTGTTAGTGTATAAGAAAGGAACTGATTTCTGTGCATTGATTTTGTCCTGTCTCATTACTAAATTGTTGTATGAGTTCTAGTAATTTGGGGGTGGAGTCTTTTGGGTTTTCTTTTTTTTTTTTTTAAAGATTTTATTTATTTGACAGAGAGAAACACAGCGAGAGAGGGAACACAAGCAGAGGGAATGGTAGCGGGAGAAGCAGGCTTCCTGCGGAGCAGAGAGCCCGATGTGGGGCTCGATCCCAGGCCCCTGGGATCTGACCTGGGCCGAAGGCAGATGCTTAATGACTGAGCCACCCAGGCACCCCTCTTTTGGGTTTTCCACATAAAGTATCATGTCATCTGTGAAGAGAGGAGTTTCATTTCTTCTTTGCCAATTTGAATATATTTATTTCTTTTTGTTGTCTGATCGCTGTTACTAGGACTTCTAGTACTATTTTGAACAAGAGCGGCGAAAGTGGAGGGAAGGCTCTCAGCTTTTCCCTATTGAGAATGATATATGTCATAGATTTTTCATAAATGGATTTTATGAAGTTGAGGAATGTTCCCCCATCCCTGTACTCTGAAGAGTTTTAATCAGGAAGGGATACTGTATTTTGTCGTTTGTTTGTTTGTTTTTTTTTTCTGCATCGATTGAGAGGACCATGTAGTTCTTCTCTCTTTTCTTATTAATTTGTTCTATCACAATGATTGATTTGTGAATGTTGAACCACCCTTGCATCTCAGGAATAAATCCCATCTGGTCATGGTGAATAATCTTTTTAATGTATAGTGGGATCCTAGGATCTTATTGAGAATAGCTAGGATTTTATTGAGAATCTTGGCAACCATATTCATCAGGGATATTGGTCTGAAATTCTCCTTTTTGATGGGGTTTTTGCCTGGTTTGGGGATCAAGGTAATGCTGGCTTTATAGAAAGAGTCTAGAACTTTTCCTTCTGTTTCTACTTTTTGAAACAGCTTCAGAATAGGTATTATTTCTTCTTTAAATAAACATTGTTAAAATGCCTATGCTGCCCAGAGCTTTCTGTATTTTCAATGCCATCCTGGTCAAAATACCATTATCATTTTTCAAAGTGTTGGAACAAACAATCCTAAAATTTGTATGGAACCAGAAAAGACCCTGAATCGCCAAGGAGATGTTGAAAAAGAAAAACAAAGAGGGCATCACATTGCCTGATTTCAAGCTTTATTACAAAGTTGTGGTCACCAAGACAGCATGGTACTGGCACAAAAACAGATACATAGACCAACAGAACAGAGTAGAGAGCCCACATATGAACCTCAATTCTATGGCCAAATAATCTTCGACAAAGGAGGAAAAAATATCCAGTGGAAAAAAGATAGTCTCTTCAATAAATGGTCCTGGGAAAATTGGAAAGCTATATATAGAAGAATGAAACTCGACCATTATTTTATAGCATACACAAAGATAAACTCAAAATGGATGGAAGACCTAAATGTGAGACAGGAATCCATCAAAATCCTAGAGGAGAATACAGCCAGTAACCTCTTTGACATAGGCCACAGCAACTTCTTTCAAGACAGGTCTCCAAAGGCAAGGGAAACAAAAGCGAAAATGAAATTTTGGGACTTAATCAAGATAAAAAGCTTCTGCACAGCAAAGGAAACAGTCAACAAAACAAAGAGGCAACCCACGGAATGGGAGAAGATACTGCAAGTGACACTACAAACGGCTGATATCCATGGTCAACTGATCTTTGGCAAGGCAGGA
>CM053615.1:29934133-29962738 GCA_028646535.1 Procyon lotor
GTTGATACAAAAGTTGGATATTCATCCTTTCTAATGGAGGAATAATATTCCATTGTGTATATGTACCATATCTTCTTTATCCATTCATCTGTTGAAGGGCATCTTGGTTCTTTCCACAGTTTGGCAATTGTGGCCATTGCTGCTATGAACATTGGGGTACATGTGGCCCTTCTTTGTAATGCATCTGCTTCTTTGGGGTAAATACCCAGTAGTGCGATGGCTGGGTCATAGGGTAGCTTTATTTTCAACTTCTTGAGGAATCTCCACACTGTTTTCCAAGTGGCTGCACCAGCTTGCAATCCCACCAACAGTGTAATAAGGTGCCCTTGACTGGGGGTGGGATTTTTGACGAGACTATGTCTCTGCCTCTCTTACCCATCTCAATATGGTCTTTTAATCCTTTATTGTGGAGAAGCAATTCATCTAGTTTTCAGATCTTTTTCAGAAGGAAGTGATCCATATGTAGCTATAGATTTTGTGTGTCCTTGGAATGAGATTGTCCGTGCCTTCCTATGCCGCCATCTTGCAAGGTATTGTTCACCTCGTAGATGCCGCGTGGAGAGTAACTGTAAAACTTGATTTTTCCAATGCACTCTTTTTCCAAGCCAGTCTTTATGTCATATGTCAAGTGCACATCAGTTTGTTCTGTTTCTTTTTGAAATTAAGACTATTTCATATCTGGTTTTATCTTCTCATAGCCACACATTTCTTACTACCCTCTCTATTAACATGTTTGCTCTGGCTTGGCAAGAATGATCTTATTGTTTTTCTATTGAACTAGGTAGAGAAATAGCCTTATATCAAATCCATAGATAGTTGGCCTTCCCAAGTCTTTTATCAATTCCTATTACCATGAATATAGGAATAATTGAAATTCTGTGTTACTGTTACCCACCACTGATGTGACTTGCATTCTTCCCTGTGATACTTTCCTATCTCTTCCTATTATGCAATAACTTCTTTAGGTAATTTATGCACTTTTTGAATATTCCAATTTAGTTTTGTGTGATGTGAGGTACATGGATGTTCTGCAATGCCGCTACAAAATATTTCATAGAAAGAAAGAAGTTTAATATACGATGAGCATATAATTACTAGATGTGCTCCAATGTGGAACATGTGAGATTATACAAAAATTGAATAGAGAAGCCTCATGTTTATCTTTTCTCTGACTGATAATGGAAAAAATGCCTCTAGCTAAACTTAATAAAATATTTCTTGTATGGTGCTGTATTTTTCTCCACAAAGCAGGCAAGTTAGGCCTGCCATACACTTAATGATTCTGGGAGAAATCAAATGCAGAAGTGTTTAACCCTATTTCCTTCTGTGCTAAGGAGTTGTATCACTAAATGCTCACTGTTTCTCCATTCCAGTCCCTCATACAAAAGTCATCAAGCTTGGGGGTCTGGGATTTTCTAAATGTCAGATTCTTAAATCCATTTGAGACTCTTGAAGTTTTCAAATCCATAGACTGAGGTTACTGCACTTTAGATTGACCTTTATGAAAGAACAGGGGAAAGTTGCATCTACTCATTGGAGTTCAAGGGTATACTTTGCACTGCTTGTTTATTGTTTTAGCAGCTTACTGAATGAATTCAAACTTAATTCTTACACAAGTCATCATTCACCCCAATTTATGTTAACTAATGCATAACCCATCCTAGTTCACTCAAAGAGTATATTTTCTTTTCAAAAATAAGACTTCTTCTTGAAAGCATACCATCAAATCCTATAATTAAATATTTCTGGAATCTCTTCTTTCTTTTGTCCAAATACTTATAAACTCTCTGCTAATTACCAGAGCATATGGACTGTCTCCTCTCATGCTACCCATACCTTAAATACAAGACCCTTCTCAATCAAAACAACATTTCCAACTCCTTTTACTACCATTACTCCATTTGAAAATTACTCATAGTTTCCAATACACTGAATGCTCATCCATAGCATTGCTTTTTGCATCCATCCTCTTCCTAAACTTTCCTCCCCCTACCATATGGCCAACTTCCCACTTAAAAATCAGATCCTGTGATTCTCCAATGTCTTAGCTACACTAAAATTATTTATTGTTAATATTTTCATGATCAGTGTACAATATATTTTCATGTGTTATAAATGAGCTTAAAAGCAACCATCTTAAAAAATAGCAACCATCTTTGCACGTTAATTCTTGTAAAATATCCCACACATATGTGCAATGCAGTTTAATTAGATGTGAATTCAATTTTATTTAGCAAATGTTTATTATTTACTTACTGTGGGATAAGAATTTGTTTTATGAGTATATGATTATTTGTCAAACAGTGATATAATACTTTTATGAAATATGATTTAGATATTCAGTTACATATATGAATGGTCACATCTAATTTATGCATATCAACGCATCTCTCCCTCTTTGAGAAACCAGAACTCCAAGAGCTGTTTCTGTTCAGAAAATGCTGCTTATGCTCTAGAGCCTTTATCAGTGAAATTTCTCCAAACTTCATCTCAATTTTATCCTTCACAGTTGAAGTCCTTCTCTAGACTTCATTCTTGGCTGAAATTCCCTTTGTCAGAGGTTCTTCTAATTTCTTAATAATGAACCCCAGCTTTTTTCTTTGCATCTCTTTTACAAGAGTGAATGAATAATATTAAGTAACAGTTTTTATATTACTTACTAAACTATAGTTCTCATTATGAACTATCATGAACTATCCTCATCATGAAATTGAGTAGTGCTTGCTGTTTAGTTAGGAAAAATAATCTCTAAATGTATTATTACATCCATGGAAAAATGATCATTCTGAGGCCAAAGGTGTCTTAGAGACCATATGATTCCACCTATTAAGTTTAGAAATTTAAAACAAAACAAAACAAACAAACAAACAAAAACCTAAGAGAGAGATTAGTTAAAATTACTTGCCTCAAATCATATATGAGGTTTGCAAAATACCCAACATGAGAGGCCTATTCCCAGAGATTCCCATTTAGGGCTCCATTTAGTATCATGTAGCATTTATGAAAAATAAAAGTAGCTACCTGGATGCCTAGTCAGAGATCTGATTTGCACTAGAGCGACAAGAGGCCCAGGATCTAGGTCTTTAGACATTTTTACTTCCACTTGAAATTTGGAAAACTTATTTTTTGCCCTTATTTCTTATACCTGGAGTACATCTTGGGAGTTAAGATTAAGTTTGCTTTTGATTATTCTGAGAAAACAAATGTCCATTCATACAGCCCTTGAATATTGAAGAAACTAGATATTGCCTCTTTGAGAATAAATATAGTTTGATGCAAACAGTGGATGCACTGACTTCCTTTGATGCAAACTTGCTTCATGTGAATTATGCAACTGCTTCTGGCAACTATCTGTAGCTGAATTTATACGCTCTGTTAAACATCCAATCATCAAGACAGCTACTGCTGCCCCTGCCATCAGAAAACTATATTTCCCTCTCCTTACATTTAGTATGTGCTTTAAAACCTCACATTTACTCAAGCTTGCTCAGGCCAAGTTTTATATTTCCTCTTAGTGCTGTGCTGATTATTCACCCATGTAACTACACTCAGAATTAGCATCAAAATGGAGATATGAAGACCAACCATAATAAAGATGTTATGAATACTCAAATCTTCAGATCTGAAACTTTCTACTTTAAGAGTCTAGCACATAAATGTCAGAGAAAAGCACTAATCTTTGGATTTATGAAGAGAACTCTGATGCCATCCTGTGGGCAGTAAAGGAAACTCTCAAGTTTTCCTTTTACTAGGGCAGCTATTTTTAATAGCATGCAGACCAAAAAGGTCACAAATGCAATTTCTCTAAGAAACAAACTTCTTTATGTACAAACATGTAGTCTAAACAATATATATTTCAAATGACAATCATATATATATATAATATGTATATGTATACACACACACACACACACACACATACATATATATATATAATCTTTAACTACAACCAAAGACACCTTTCCAAATTGGCTCTACGAATTACTGGGATAATTTGAGAGATGACAAACCAGTTTGAATGACAGAATGTTAACAGCTTTTAAAATTAGCGTCATGATTTTGGGAAGAAGGTTGGAATGGTCACACCTTTTCCTGGAAAAGTGACACAGGCCTAAGATAAGAAGAGATAAAGTCCTCTTTCTTTCATAATCCCCTTCCAGTTTCCAGAGTCTCCACCCCCAAGTGATACTCTAAAGGTAATAGGGTTTGGATAAATCACTGTTGAAGGAAATCAGCCTCCCAAGTGATCTAGGTTTTAATTCAAAGATCTTTACTTTGGAAAAAGCAATTTTTAATTGGGTAATAAAATCTTTTTGTGAACTATCAGTGTCATATTTTTTTAAAGATTTTCTTTATTTATTTGACAGAGAGAGAGAGATCACAAGTAGGCAGAGAGGCAGGCAGAGAGAGAGGGGGAAGCAGGCTCCCTGCTGAGCAGAGAGCCTGATGCAGGACTCATCCCAGGACCTTGAGATCATGACCAGAGCCGAAGGCAGAGGATTAACCAATGAGCCACCCAGGCGCCCCCAGCATCATATTTTAAGTTGAAACTGGATACCTGAATTGTTCTGTGAAGAGTAGTATCAATAGATGAAAATTGCCAGAAAAGTAGGAAATGCATCCTTTGAAAACTCTCACGGTAAGGCTGAACTAAGTCATCTAAAAAAAAAAAAAAAAAAAAAATCAGGAACTTTTTTTTCTATTCTATATTGAAGAGAATAGTATCAAAATTCTTGAACATTTCAGGCTAGCTGTATGAATTAGCCAGGAGATTTTACACAAGGGACACAAACCCATCTCATGGAAAGGGAGAGATTTATTGGCCCTTACGATCCAAGAAAGATTAACAGCCCATTTGGTAACGTACCGACTTGCAGCTCAACCTCGGAAACTCATGGACCGAGAATATTCAACGCTGTCAGGACCTTCTACATCTGTCTACCTTTGTATATTATTTCATCACAAAACTGATTTTTTCTACAAAGTGAGAAACAATGGCCACCAATTGCTCCTGAATCTCACTCATATGGACAGCAATCATCACTTGAAAAAGACTGACTCTCTCATTTTCAAATTTAAAAAATAATCACAGACGTATGCAATGTTCTCAGGCTTTGTCAACTGGGTTTTAGATTTTGTAAAAATTCGGGGTTTGGATTAGAGTAGCCGATTTTAAATCCTAGAGGCAACATGAGAGTTACCTTAACTGAGTTACTTAATTGTTCTTTTCTCAGGTTCCTTATCTATAAAGTAGAGATCTCTGCCTTATGTACTTACAGCATCCTAAAAATTAAAAAGCACCATGGGAATGAATAACATTGTTACTAGTATTAAATGTTAAAGTGATATAAATCATTAATGCTTTATGCATTACCTTTCCTTGCTTTTCAAGGGGTCCTTCTAAATAATGTGTCTTCATCATGTCTGAGACTATCAAAAAAAAAAAAAAAGAGAGAGAAAGAAAGAAAGAAAGAAAAAAGAAAGAAAGAAAGGAAGGAAGGAAGGAAGGAAGAAAAAGATATACACACATTCATATTTAAGTAATTAATGGGACATTTTAGTTCAACTGAACAATTATTAACTGTCTATGTGCAAAGATGTAGAAGGCTCAGTAAGTAGTAATACTAAGGAAATACATGGAAATGAAAGCCACATGTTCATCATTTCAGCCATGCTGCTAATAATCCAAATATTTTTGGTACTTCTTTTTGGAACAATAGTCAGTTTTAAAGCCAATATAAACGTTATAGTTTATATTATGATATATTATACTATATTATATTAAAGTTTATAGCTAGTACAAAAAAAAAGCATGTCTTGGGCCTAGTTTGTGGAAACTTTAGACAACTGGAAAAGAAATCTTGACTTTTTAGTACTTTTATATTCTGTCTAGACGAAATTTCTTATAACCTTGTATGAAACCTTGTCTTCAATATGGTTTCTGAGGCAAAGTTTATATATTTTACAAATATGGAAGTTCAATTATTTAATATATTGGATTTTCAAATGAAAAAATCTAAAAGCCAAAATGAAGACATGTTATTAACCTCCCAGGAAACATATATATTCAGATATTACTTAATTAACTGATTCTTAAAGCTCTTGTCAATAACATCAATTCAGTAATTCTTTCAAAACCCTTTTGGAAACATAAGAAGAATAGTCAATAAAGATGTGTCCAGAATATCATTTGAATTTCATTATATTTGTAAATATGTTTGAATGTGTGTGTGTGTAATGTAGACACTAAAATCAGATACAAAAATCACTGTAAAATGGATAATGGATCTGTCAAGGAAACCCAGAGATCTATTGTGCATTCAGTCATATGCTGGGTATGGATTACATACAACTAGAACAACAGAAGACCTGCACAGCCATTGAGATATAACTGAGTTCAACATGGAACCCAGGGGCCAGCACTGAACTAAGATTCAGGGTTGTAGCAAGGGCAGGTTACACTCACCATTTTGAACTCAATGGGCAGGAGTAGAACAATATAGACGTCATCATAGAAGGCAATATAAATCAAAATTTTCCATTATCTTCCAAGCTATAGTCCACCTAAATCTGGAGTCCAGAGTGATTTCAATAGGAATAGGTGCTTCTAGAAAATTTTATTTATCTATTTAAATATGTTACTGAGGGGCGCCTGGGTGGCTCAGTCGTTAAGCGTCTGCCTTCGGCTCAGGTCATGATCCCAGGGTCTTGGGATCAAGCCCCGCATCGGGCTCCTTGCTCGGTGGGAAGCCTGCTTCTCCCGCTACTATTCCCTCTGCTTGTGTTCCCTTTCTCGCTGTGTTTCTCTCTGTCAAATAAATAAAATCTTTAAAAAATAAATAAATAAATATGTTACTGTGCTTATGACCTATTTTACTTTAAACAGTTTTCATTTTGGAGAATATCTATTAATATATCAAAGGATATGAATGTTCTGTGGAACATAGCTTAAGATTGTTACCTATCATATTTAGAGAAGGTCAGCTTAACAAATATTGTGTTCTTCTCATGTTTGAATTGTTCTGAGATAAGGGGAGAATGGGTAAGAGGTGAGACAGGTGGAGTAAATGCTGGGAAAATAGTATGTACAATATTAGAAAAATAAGGAAACTGAGGCAAGTACAATGAAAAAGTGAATTATTGGTTACTTGCACAGGACAGTGAGTTTTTCTAATCAGATAAAAGAATAAAAATTTAAAGCATGAGAAATGGAAGTTTTGAAATAAATTTCTGGGACTATTTTGAAGGAAACTAGGGGCAATGGAGAACAACAAAGAGGTTTAGGTCTTCCGTGGATGTATGCCATAGTGGACCAGAAGGCAACCAGGAAGACGTCAACTGTCAAGTCTGTTCATTTGAAATTTTGTTTAGCAAACCCTAGTTTGTCCTTGGGAAAAAAAAAATCATCTGTTTGCTTTGACTCACTTCTCTGTCAATGAGTAACACCAGTTATGCTTTAGGAAGGTTCAGATGAAGCATTACTTATCCTCTATAAACCTTTTACACATGAATTGCTAACTACAAATCATTAATAGTTATAGCTCTAAGTTACACAAATCAGGATCCTCCACATTGGAAATCAATTAAATTTTAGATTTTCACAGGCTTTACCAACATTAAGATTGCACATTTCTCCTTCCCATTGGGTGTCCTATAAGTGAACATGATACAAAACTTAATTATATATGCGTCTCTATATGCACATGCATATGAGATGGGGTCAGTCAATGAATGAGGCATAGTCACTGGAATATCAATGCTGTATTTCTAAATGTAAGTTGGCAGATTGATTGTTAGATCACAAGAACCAAAATGTAAGGGTAAACTGAATTTAGAAAGATTCTCTCTCCCTCTTGCTCTGTTAATCCTGAGTACATCATTCTCCTTATCTGTAAAAGTCAGAACCCAACCACTGCCACAGAAGGTCTGGTCTTTTGCAGCCAGCTCCTCAGCTACCCACTAAATTAAAGGATTTACCCAGATCAAATCATATATTGCACACCTTAAACGAAAGAGATGTTGCATGTCAATTATGGCTCAGTAAATAGGGGGGGAAACTTAAATAAAAAAAATAATCAATGTATTCAGATAGACATTTGCAAATGGAGGAGTCATCCACCCACAAGTTCCTCCCTTAGTACTCCAACCCTATATCCCTGTATAACTGTAACTATCTATGTCTCTATGTAGCACAACCTGTGTTGAAGGGATTGCATTTACTGACTAGAACTTTACGTCACCTCTTTTAATTTTTAAGAGTGTTTTTTTTTTTTTAAGATTGTATTCATTTATTTGACAGAGAGAAAGAACACAAGCAGAAAGAGAAGAAGGCAGAGGAAGAAGGAGAAGCAAGATGCCTGCCAATACCAAGTAGGGAGCCCTATGTGGGGCTCAATCCCAGGACCCTGGGATCATGACTTGTCCCAAAGGCAAACGTTTAACCCACTGAGCTACCCAGGCACCCCAAGACTGGTGATTTTTTTAAATTCATTAAACAAATTTCTGATGATATAATAATCGATTATTAATATTTCTAATGTGAAGTTACACAATAAGACAAATGCATAAAGCATAAGTGTGATAGATAGTTTAATTTGTTCATGTAACCAACATGTGGGTCAAGAAATTGAAGATGGACCGTGTCTTAGGAGCCCCATGTATGTCCTGAAACCTGTCTCCCAACTAGAGATAACTTGCTTCTTTCTGTAGGTTTACAATATGCATCATTAAGTATTAAATTTTTTTTTCCTCTATTTGAACTTAATAAAAATTTAATTCATCTCTTTGTGGATTTTTTTTACTAATTTTCATATTTTTTGTGATCCATCTGAGATGTTATATGCATAAAGATTAGGAAGACTAATTATTTAATACATGTTATTTCTTTGTAAAATAACTTTGTAAATGAAAGCTAAATATAGAAAGAAAAAAAAAAGACTGTGGTCGCCCTTGGCAACTGGATGAAAGGATGTTAGTCTTTTTTTCTCTCTACATTGATCTTCCAAAGCAGAGTATAGTCTACTTCCATATACTAGTTGGCTTGCAGAGCCCAAATGTCCTTTTTCCCCTTTTTGTTGTCCTTTGAGGATGAGGGCCATATTCTAGGTCTTGTGCTGCCAGCTGGCTTTTGGTACAACTCACTGGCAAGAATGAACTCCATGAAACATAAGCCTAGAAACAAACTCTGAAGTAGGTCTCCTAGCTCTGGAAAGAAAAAAAATAAAGCTGACTTGGTTGGTAATCCAAAAATATAAAACTTCACCAAGGTTCTCACATAAGGATGAATGTCCATTTTATTTTGATGTCTAATATCTCCTGCCTTAGTCTGAGAGAAAAAGGAGAAATACTGCAATCACTATTATCGGTATAAGACTATTTTAGTAGTTATAAAAAGTAGAGGTAAAAACTAAAAACGGATTTCATAGTCTCTCTATAAGTCCCAGGTGTTTTATTTTTTAAGATTTATTTATTTGGGAGGGGTGAGGGGTGGGAGGAAGGAGGGTGAGGCAGAGTAAGAGGGAGAGACAGAATCCTAAGCAGGCTCCAACCTCAGCATGGACCCTGATGCAAGGCTTGACTTAAAACTCCAAGATCATGACTTAAGCCAAATTAAGAGTCTGACACAGCCTACTGAGCCACCCAGGTGCCCCAGGCCCCAGGTGTTTTGACGACAATTTTGGACAATTTTGATACAGTAAATAAATGGTCTATGAGATTCAGCCAAATAAAACGTTTTCTAAAAAAAAAAAAAACAAAAAAAAAAAACAAAAAACGTTTTCTATTAGAAAAACCTGTACTATTTCTGGACCAATATTATCGACACAAGACAGACAGTGAGAGAGTCAATTTGTCTTACTTTTCTAATGAATATGCACATGAGGTATGTGTATTAAGGAAGCTTGAGGGGCACCTGGGTGGCTCAGTCTTTAGGCGCCTGCCTTCGGCTCAGGTCATGATCCCAGAGTCCTGGGATCGAGCCCCGCATTGGGCTTCCTGCTTTGCGGGAAGCCTGCTTCTCCCGCTACCATTCCCTCTGCTTGTGTTCCCTCTCTCGCTGTACTCTCTCGCTATGTTTCTCTCTGTCAGATAAATAAAATCTTTAAAAAAAAAAAAAAAGGAAGCTTGAAGTTTGCTCTAAGGTGTTTCTTTTCTGGTTTTGCCTCGTGTCTTATTTCCCTTTTCAAATGGAGCAATCCATTAAAAGTAATCCTAGTCTCCACAAGCATGCAATAAGTTTTTTGTTCATCTTTAGCTAAGTATGTGATGACTAAGTAAAAGAGGAAAAACAGCTAAACCTATTGAGGGATGAAGCAAAACATTCAGATAATTAAAATAACATCACTGGGCAATACACATTTTGGATGTGTAGTTTCAAAGAGAAAGGTGTTGTTAACTTGAAATCATAATGCATTTCTAAGTCTTGAAATATATGCTCTCATGTTTGCACTGGGTTTTGCATATATTTTAATAACATTTCCTTAATGCATTAGAATTAGTTCATTTTTTCATTTGGCCTACTCACATGTACAATACAAATAAAGTTATCAAGCTATCATTAATTTATTATTTACAAAGGAATTTCCTATGCATATTTCTTTTGATCTCCCAAACAACCCTATCACTCAGAGATTTAGTCAATAAATATTTACTGGATATTCTCCAACTGTATATTTCACACTCTGGCAGAGAGATGGTACCATGTGTAAGCAAGCACAGTCCGTATTCTCATAAAGTTTGCCCTTTGGTGGGAAGCTAAAGGACAAATTAATCCAATTAGTTACGAGTGACCGGATAATTTTAAATGTCAAGTGTTATAAAGGAGAAGACTGGTGTCACATGATGGAGAAAGGGAAAAGAACTTATACCAAGTTTTGAAAGTAATATGTCTCTTTTCCTTCCTTCTTTCTACCTCTCTACTGTGTTGCTATTTTTGGATACATGTTATACCTTTCTTTTCTTTCCTAAAAATCATACCAACCTCCCCTCTTCTGAGACAATTTTGTAGTTTTTATAGGAACAGGTTAGATTTTTTTCACTTGTTGTATTCATAAATAATATAAACACCCCAAGAATGTGGCATATAGCCTTCTCAAATATGTCTTCGACTACTATATGATAATGTTATTTGTTTTTGTTGTCATTCATGTCATCATTGTTGTTTTCCTAGTTATTCCCTCAACCTCAAAAATAAGGAAAAGAATATTGGATTCATAATGATTTTAATATTTTGAGCCTTCAGGATATTTTTAAAAGTTTATTATTCTCTCCTTATCCATTATGACACTTATCTCATGGGTTTAATTATCATTGGTTTTTTTTGTTTGTTTGTTTTGTGTTTAAAGTGGAGTAGAGTTATGAATACAGACTTCTCCAACTTTTGAAGAAAAGAGAGGAAGAAATTTAAGCATAAAACCCAGCAACTGCTAACCAAATCTAATAACCTGTATTGAGCCCTATAAAGAGGAATAATTCTCAGTAGATAAAATTGAAAGTTTGAGCCCAACTTGATAGAGTTAATAAAAAGTTGCATTAAGTGTTCTAGCTCATTATAATTTTCACATAAAGTTTTATCAACTGATCATTTTAATTCATATGAAACAAATGTATTATCACCCTATATTGAACTAGTATCTGAGCCTCTCAGTTTCTGTGGCTTGTCCAAAAGCAATGAATGGTAAACACAATACATCAAAGAGGCAGATGACCAAAGCAAAATGTACTTAGAGGGGTTATTTTAAATTCTAAAGTTTTCTTCCTACCAATGAGAGAATCATAAATGAGGAGAGCAGGGAATCTCATATGAAAGCATATGGAAACTATACATGTTTTAACTGAATAAAGGAAATTCTCATGATGTATTTTGCAGTAGAATCGAAGGATATTCCCCGTATATGCATACCTTACTTCCTTAAGATAGCAATGCTTGTTGATTGTTGCAGTTAATGGAAAAGCTTGCCAGCATGTCCAGGGTTCTTCAGAGCCACGCTGTTTCCTAAGAGAAAAATGAACAATAGTACAGAGAAGATAGTGGCCTGTTGGATTAAAAAGTCACAGCACACTGTCATTTATCCCATGTTACTTACACCAGGAATGGGAAGCTTCCTTAGGACTAAATCTATGGCTGTGGCTTGGAACAATAAAGGAAAGATCTAAGAGGTCAGAGTCACAAGAGACAATATCTCTATATTACAGTATTGAAGAATTCCATTTTTATCCACAATAGCTGATGCTGTCCTCAAACCTAGCAGGCAAGCCAGAAAAGGGAAAAAAAAAAAAAAAAGTCAAGCTGGTCACAGATGTCCAGAATATGCAACTTCATTTATCGTACAGTCACATAAGAGAAATAACCTCTCCAGAGGGTGCCATAGGAATGATTAAAGTTTCATTTAACGCTCCAAACTACTTCCAAAGCACAGTGGGAATTCTACATTATATTTCTGAAAAAAAATATTGAGTAAATATAACACACCATTTTTCCTACTTAGACTTTATCCCTGATTTTTTTCCTTTATATTTTTTCCAATATAGAGAACATTATTTCCTTTCTTCTCCCAAATATTATAGATGTTATAGCTGTATAATTTAAAACAATGACTGCTCAGTTTTAATTGTATAAGAGTATTTCACCTATTCTAAATATACAATGCATTGGCTTCATTCTTTTTAGTGCAAAGTAGAACTGTTTTATTTGTTAAGTTAACAGTATTCTTAGCTAAATGAATTGTGTTCCCTTTCTTGCATTGGCCTCAAAACTAAATGCAAGAATTGTTTAGGATAGGGACCCTAGGTGGTTTCAGTCAGTTAAGCATCTGCATTTGGCTCATGTCATGATCCTAGGGTCCTGGGAGCCCCACAGTGGGCTCCTTGCCAGTGGGGAGGCTGCTTCTTCCTCTGCCTGCCACCCCCCCTGCTTGTACTCTCACTCTCTGACAAAAACATAAATAGAATATTTTAAGAAAAGAATTGCTCAGGATAAATAAACTTTAAGAACATCTTTGAGAGTGAAATGGTTAGTCTCTTTTCTAGACGATAAACATCAGAAAAAAAAATTATCCAAAGAACTGAAAGTAAATGCATAACATGAAAGCTGATTATATACTTATTATGGAATAAAATAATGATACCTGGGAATGAAAGGAATGAATGAAGGAATGAAAAAACAGAAAAAAAATTGAGCACTTATGAATATAAAAGTACACTATCCCAAGTATGAAGTTTTTCTCAATTAAAGCAAATTAGTTTATTTGAATATTATTTGCATAGCGATCTTGTAACTCACTATAGATAGTCAATAAATAATTGTGGAGAGGAATGAGGAAGGTGCAGAGAGAGAGTGAGAGAGACAGGAATGAAATTTTAAAATGCCATCTGATGAGAACTTTCTGTGTGCTCACTTGACCCAGAATCATCCCTAATTCTTTCCTGTCATTTCTCCTCACTTTGCTCTGCTCTAGGCAATATAGATCCAATTTTGAATTCTATCTCCATCTTCTCCCACTTATATTTGTCCATCTTCTTGTAAAGTACTCCAAGTTGGACAATTCAGTAAAGGATAAAAATTCTTGTTAATTTCTGGCCAGGTCTAAGCCAGAAGCCATTGACTGACTTTATGACCCTCTTTGCAAATGAAGAGATAACAACTATATTTCCAGGTAATTCAACCAGATCATACAATGGATAGAGGCTGTGTCCTTTGTGAATGGAAGTACTGCACTAAGAAAAGATCAGAAGAGCTGAGAAATTTATTTTGGTAGTTATCAAATTATGACTCCTAATCAATACAAAGCCAAACTAATGTGAGTAAAATTCCAGAAACAAATCTGACTGTATATCATATCTAGTCAATTGATCCAGTGACAGCCAGAGTAATGAGTCACCATGCTGGTGTCTTCCATAGAGAACTTTCCTGGACACCATGCTGGTGTCTTTTATAAAGAACTTTTCCCCCCCAGGAAACGGGGCTTCCATGTTAAAGTTTTCTTTCTGATAAGCTAGGATGAAATGATTTTCATGGTCCAGAAAGATAAGCTATTCAAGAGCCATAACACTCATAGGATTGAGTGTGAAAATATTGTCTTAATGATCCTGTGAATAATTTATACATAATTCGGATCCCTGAACTGGTAAGTTATTATCTGCTCATCAGTTTCATCTAGCAGAGCCATACCTCCACACCTTTATTTGGCATTGGCTAAAGAAGTTACCCAATGCTCTTAATTAAAGATATGAACTGCCTTATGAAAAGGTGATTTGAGAGCATTAGCTTGTTACAGGTTAGGCTGAATTTAGGCTTCCTCTAAAGAAAATTGGAGAAATTGCTATGCCTTCTTTGACTTACCCATCTTTATATGACCATAGGCAGAAGCAATGTTTACTCATAGCAAATAGAAATAACAGACATTCATATTAATTTGTGTCAGGTTCTCTTCAATAATTTAATATAAATGTATGACAATCTAATGCTAACATAGCCACCTTGAGAAAAGTAATACTTTTCTTTTTTTGCAAAAGAAAAATACAAGCTTCAAAAAGTTAGTAATCTGTTTATGGTCACATAATTAAAGATTTGATCTCCACTCTATTTGATTCAAAATCCCATGCTATTTCCATGCTGGCATACCATGAGTGTTTTTTGTTTGTTTGGTTTGGTTTTTTGTTTTCTTGTTTTTTTCCACAGAATGTTGTAAATAATGTATATGACTTGATGGGTTTGGAAATAAGTATACATCTGTGAAATGATCACCACAATATATGTTAAAAAACTGTCCAATGTATCCAAAAGTTTCTTTCTGCTTCCTTATTTTGTCATCTGTAGCAGTAGTAGTCATAAGAATATTTAACATGAGATCTATTCTCATAGCAAAAAATTTAGTGAATTCTGTGTCTATACAGAATACAGAAATTCTGTGTCTATACAGAATACTGTATTGTTCAACAGATCTCTAGAACTTACTTATCTTGTAAAACCATAATGGTATTCTTTCACTAATACCTGCTTATATCCCCCTCCCTCTGGTCCCTGGCAACCACCATCCCTCCCCTCTGCTTCCATGAGTTTTACCATTTTAGATTTCTCATACAAATGGTACCATGTCATATTTGCTCTTCTGTGTCTGACTTATTTTAGCATGTTCTCCAGGTAGCACCATGTTATAGCAAATAAAAGGATTCTCTTTTTTAAAGCCAGATAATATTCCACTTTATGAATATACCACATTTTCTTTATCCATTCATCCATTGATGAATATTTAGTTTCCTTCCCTTTCTTGGCTATTGTCAATAATGCTGTAATAAATATGAAAGTGCAGGCATTCCTTCAAGATATTAATTTAAATTCCTTTGGATCTATATGCAAAATTGGTATTGATAGATCATATGACAGTTCTACTTTTAGTTTTTTGAGGAATCTCCATTCCCTTTTCCACAGTGGCTGAATCAACATTCCTCCTGACAGTGTATAAAAGTTCCATTTCTCCACATCCTCTTTATAACATTTTTAATCTTTTTTCTTTTTAATAAAAACCATTCTAATAAATATGAACTAATATCTCATTATGGTTTTTATTTGCATGTCCCTGATGATTAGTAATGTTCTTTTTCATATATCTATTGTACATTTGTATCTCTTTGGAGAAATGTATATTTAGTTCCTTCATCCATTTTTTAAATCAGATCATTATGTTTTTGATATTCAGTTATATGAGTTTCTTATATGTTTTTGGCATTAACCCTTTATGAGACATATGGTTTGCAAATATTTTCTCCTATTCTATAGATTGTCTTTTCATTTTTTTGGTTGTTTCCTCAGCTGGACAAAAGTTTTTTGGTTTGAGACAGTCTTACTTGTTCATTTTTGCTTTCATTAATTTGCTTTTGGTGTCAATCCAAAAATTCATTAACAAGAAAAGTGCCAAGAAGTTTTTTCTCTGTTTTCCTCTAGAGTTTTATGATTTCTTATCTTACATTTAAATCTTTAATCCACTTTGACTTAATTTTTATGTGTCCAATTTCATTCTTTTGTATGTAAATATCCAGTGTTCCCAATAATATTTATTAAAGAAACTACCCTTCTACATTGCATATTCTTGACTCTTCCACCATAAATTAATTGACCATATTTTCAGGATTAATTTCTGGGCTTTCTATTCTGTTCCATTGGTCTACACATCTGTTTTCATGCCAATACCATAGCATTTTGATTACTATACCTTTGTAGTATATTTTGAAATAAGAAATTGTGATGTCTTCAGCTTTGTTCTTTTTTCTCAAAACTGTTTTAACTTTTTGGGATATTTTGTGGTTCCACATACATTCTAGAATTTTTTTCTATTTATATTAAAAGTGTCACAGCAAATTTGATAGGAATTGCATTGCATTTGTAAATAACTTTGGGTAGTATGGAGAGCTTAACAATATTAATTCTTCCAAGGCATGAACATAGAATGTCTTTCCCTTTATATGTGTCTGCTTTAACTCCCTTCATGACTGTTTTATAGTTTTCAGCAGACAAGTTTATTGGCTAAGTTTATTCTCAAGTGTTTTTTGATGCTATTATAAATTGAATGTTTTCTTAAGTTCTTTTCCAGATAAATTGTTGGTGTATACAAGTTCAACTTGTTATTGCATGTTGATTTTCTGTCCTTCAACTTTGCTGAACTCATTTATTTTTTCTATTTTTTATTTTTTTGTGGAAAGTTTAAGGGATGTATATAAAAGCATGTCATCTGCAAATGGATTATTTTACCCCTTTTCTAGTTTGGATGACTTTTAATTCTTTTTCTTGCCTAATTGCTCTGGCTAGGACTTCCAGTACAATGTTTGAATAAAAGTTGAAACAGTAAGCATCCTTGCCTTGTTTCAGATCTTAGAGGAAAAATATTCAGTATTTGATCCTTGAGTCTAATGTTAGCTGTGGGCTTTTCATATATGGCCTCTATCACATTAAAGTAAGGTTCTTCTGTCCTAATTTTTTGAAAAATTTTATCATGCAAGGATATTGGATTTTGTAAAAGGTTTTTTTCTATGTCTATTGAGATAATAATATTATTTTATTCTTCATTCGATTAATGCCATGTATTACATTAATTGATTTGCATGTGTCGGTCCATTCTAGCATCCCACAGATAAATCCCACTTGATCATGGTCTATGATCCTTTTAATGTGTTATTGAATTTGGTTTGCTAATATTGGGGATTTTTGTATCCATTTTTATTAGAGATATATGCCTCTCAGTATATCTTCAACAATTTGGAGGATTTCAGAGAGGTTTCTAAAATGCACACATGATCTTATATTTTTCAGCTAATACAACCTTCTTTTCTAGGTCTGCAACCTTCCTGAGAGGAGAGCTATGTTGTTTCAAGACACAACTTCTCTCCCCACAGATGCTCAACATCAATCTCTTGTAAGAGGCAGGGATAACTGTCATACCAGTCCCTTTATTTTCATTTCTCCCTTCCTCCTTCCAAGCATCTCTGCAACTATGTTCTCCTTCTTCCTTTAAAACTGGTCTCTGTAACTACTTTCTCACCATTCTGATTCTCCCTGTTTTTTCTTTAAAAATAAAATATCAAAATCCTTATGCATATCACCTCATGCCAATAGATGCTTGGAAGCTGGATGTGTCACCAGATTACACATGCAGTCTTCTAAATGAAATCTAATTTTCCATAACAGGATTGCAACAGTCATTGAAATTTTCTAGGCATCACGTTCCTCATCTTTTAAAACTTTATGGCTTTTCTCCCTACTCTTTGACGTAATCTTAAACAAAACAAAACAAAACATAAAAAGTCCTGGTTTTTCTTAGAAAAAGAAAATTAAATGAGTGTTTTAGAGAGTCTATTTTTGTTTCCAATTTTTAAAAATATTTTAAAATGTTAAATCTTATTTTACTTATAAATCTTCTTATAATTTCTCTCAGAATGTTTATATTGCATGAATATTTAATCTGTAGGCAGAAGGACTAGGATAATAGTATCCTATTATAAAGTATCCTTGTAGAATAGTTTAGCTAGAGAAGGTGTTCTAGAAAATAAAGAGAAGTATACATATGTCAAGGCTATACATTTAGTGAAAGCAAATATCTCTTTACACATTTATGAGTTTTTTCCCCCAAAGAAGATTGCTGTTCTTGTCTGAGGAAGGAAAATAACTGGCATGTTTGCTAAAAAATGTATTTGTCACTGAGGCAAATGGTGCTGTGAATTCTAGAAATGAAACAATATTTATGTAACTAAAATATGAAGTATACAGGAAAGAAAAACAACAAAGAACTACTAATCAACATGAAACTTAATTACACATGATACAAGTATAAATATCAGGCTATAAAATAATTATAGAAGTTTTGAATGACTTTTCTTATTGCTCACTTATTTTCTTTTTTATTTTATTTATGAACAACTTCTTTAGCCTGATAAGAACAGAGTTTTTCAGCCATATGCCTCTATGACCTACCATCCTAGACTATAGTAACTGCATTAAAAAATCAGCAAATAACTGGAAAACATCTTTTGATATAAGCAAGGCTTCACAAAATGAGGAGATTAGCTATTTAGTTTTTTTAAATTTCTTTTTAGGATTTCATTTATTTATTTGACAGAGAGAGAGATAACAAGCAGGCAGAGAGGGAGGCTGAGAGAGAGAGGGGGGAAGCAGGCTCCCTGCTGAGCAGAGAGCTCAATGCAGGGCTTGATCCCAGGACCCAATCCCAGGACCCTGAGATCATGACTTGAACCAAAGGCGGAGGCTTTAACCCACTGAGCCACCCAGGCACCCCACATTTAGTTGATCCTTAAATATTTTTTCTAAGAAGTTATGACCACTTCTGTGGTCCTAGGCAATGCCACTCACTCATGGGTCCTTAGAAATACTATGCAGAGATCTAATAGAATAGACTTAAAAAAGGTTCTTTGATCAAATCTCATGGTACATTTATACTTCCTCAAAATTCTAACAATAAGAAAGAGAGAAAGAAAAAACAAAAATTGAAGAAAAATTTATTATTTTTGCACCAGTAAAAAAAATTATAGCTTCTAGTCATTATTCAAATATATATAATTAAATATTTATAGATACATTTATATATTTCAAATTAAGTAAATATATTTCAAATTAAAGGAAAAAAAGCTTTGTTTCTGCTTTATCCATTTAATTTTACTAATAAAACACCAGTGGGATGATGAGCTGTAAACAAACACAATTTTAGGTTTTTCTCTGTGAATACTACATTGTTTTATTGCTTTTCCAATAACAAAGAACAAAAAATATTTAACATATTTTGTAAATATATTTTCAAGTTAACTTTATCAAAATTCCAATTAACTTATTATTTTGAAAGTGGATAAACATTATAGAGAGCAAATGGTTTATCTTTGTATATATTCATATTCACACTTCCAAAGAAATTGGAAACTACTGAATGAAATATAATATGTTATATTATTGTCTGCAGCTTTGGGCAGTCACATATTTTCTTTTTCTTCCTTTACCATCACTGCTTATTGCCAAAAGGAAATCAGTCTATGCATCATTGGAAAAGATGTGAAGAAAGATCATGTAATGGGAAAGGAGATGTTAGAGTCTATGCTCTTTGAGAGGTTAGTGCACATGAAACACCTTTATTGGCTCTTTTAACAGCTCTGTGATGCTGTAGCACATCATTCTGAGGAGTTATTCTGTGGGTGGATACATGACTATCAGAGTAGACTTTAAAGTGATGCTCTATCAGATGGGGGAGCTCGGGTAGAAAGAATTATCCCTCAAGGAACCCTTCACACATTGTACCACCATCTTCCTGGGTCATCTTCACTTTGTGACTGGAGATATGCCTCAAAATTCACTACAGGAAAGGATGAGCAGGTAATCGTAGCATAAATTGCAAAGTGAAATATTTTCCTATAAATAGGAAATATATTTTATATCATGATATAAAATATCATATAATGATATAAATATCATTATATAAATAATATATCATATCATAAATATGATTTATATCATAAATAATAATTTATGATATAAATCATAAAATCATTATATGATATTTTATATCATATATTTTATAAAGAAAAAGAGCTCCCAAATTTGATGTGATTTTTTTTCTCATTATTTTTTTTTCTCATTTTTTTCTCATTATTTTTTTTGGTGTACCACTTATAAAATCATGAAAAATGTCTTTAACTGTTGAAGACATAGATAAAGTAATAATTAGCATTTTTGTTGTAAATATTAAGTACTATGTATGGCAGAATAGTCTAATATTGTACAAGATATATAGAAATCACTAATAAATGTTATTTTAATTTTTGAATTAATTAAATACAATGTGTATTTATTCCAATTTCAAAATCAGAGCACCTTGTCTATTATGTTGGCAATATGACTGATTTTTGAGTTGATAAACATGGTTTTTCTCCTTAGATAAATTAATAAATTACATTAAACATTTCCTAATTTTGTGTTACCCTTGTGTTTCTGAAATAATAACGATTGCTTAAAAATATATTACTATTTTAATCTACTTCTGGAGGCTGATATTTCACTTAGTGTTTTGCTTTCATATTCATTAGTAAGCTGTAGTTTTAATTTTTGTGAAAAATTGATTTTGTATCCACATAATAGAAAGAATTAGAAATTTTTGTTCATCTTTGATACTCTAGGAGAATTTTAAATCATTGGAATTATCTCTTCCTTAAAAGCTGGTAAAATTTCTCTGAAACACTCCAGTGTATTCTACTTTGGTTAAAGTAAAGGAATTGTTTTGAAACTTTCTTTGAAGTCATTCAGTTTGGATATTCTATTTCTAGTCCCAGTTTTTATAAATTATATATTCCAAGGTAACTAAACTTCATAATGATGTTTTCAAATTTACTTACACAGAGGTGATTTAAGGGGTCTCCTTATTTTCTTAATTTACTAGCCTATCTCTTAGCTTTCACTATCCTGGATTAACTTTCCTATTTTTTGTTCTTTAAAAATGTTGCTCCACAACTTCTAGTTCAGAAAAGTTGCATTGAATCATATTATTTAATTTTTGCTTTATATGACTACGGTGGTTTTTCTCCTTTGAGGGGATGAATTATGCCATATTGACTGTTGTATTTGCTGTAATGTACTGTCTCTCAGGAAGGTCAGTAGCTGATAAATCTCAGCAGTCAATCTTCTCTGGGAATTTGCTCAGCTGAAAAGAGGTCCTTTACCCAAGATTCATGCATGCATCACAGTGTATCTTACCTCCAATGACTCGTGGAGGCTGGTAAATATTTGACTCCCCACTCAAACCATTCATTAATTTTGAATGGCTATCCCAATTTCAGATTGCTCTACTGGTTCATCTGAAGTTTTCTTACGAGTGCACTGCAGGACAATTCCCCTCTTTGTTTGATCCTATTTCTTTTTCTTCTCTCCATAAGTCAATATCTTGACAGTGCTCTCTAATAAACTTTCTGCATTCTAATCTCTATGTAAGGCTCAGTTTAAGACTGGCCAAAGTAAACAGATGCTACAATTTTATTCTAGTGATGAATCACTGTATTAGTCATCAATTTCTGCATAACAAGTTACTCCAAAACTTGGCAGTTTATAACAACAACAACAACAACAACAACAACAGCAGCAACAACAACAACAACAACAACAACAACAAACCTTTGTTATTTCACACGAATTCTTAGTGTTAGGAATCCAGAACATCTTAGCTATGTAGTTCTGGATTAGAGTATCTCCTAAGGTTACAGTTGAGCTCTCAGGCAGGACTTCATTCATCTCAAGGCTGCACAGAAGCTAATGGATCTGCTTCCAAGTTTTGTCACATGTTTGTCGGCAGGCTTCAGTTCTTCATTGGCTACTGGGTGGAGAACTCAGTTCCTCACCACATAGGCCACTCTACAGAGCTGCCTGAAGAAATGGCACCTGGTTTTCCCTCTGAGCAAATGATCCAACAGAGTGAGAGCTCAAGACCAAAGACCCACTCCTTTAAGAACATAATCTCAGAAGTGACATACTCGAAATTTCTGCCATAGTATATATAGATCCACAGTATATATGGATCTCAGAACAATCCTCATACAATATGGAGGGGACTACACAAGGGTGTGAATAATAGAAGGTAGGGGTAATTTGGGGCCATCTTGTAGGCTGGGTATGACAATTGCTCACCACAGGGCTGGTACATTAGTTACATATTGCTGTGCAGTAAATTATCCCAAAACTGAGTGGCTTATACAACATTTATTATCTTACTGTTCCTGGTCAAGAATTTGGGCACAGCTTAGTTGGATCCTCGGCCTCTGAGTCTCTTAAAAGTTCACAGTTATCTCAAAGCTCTACTGGACAGGATTTGTTTTCTAGACCACTCACATGGTTGTTGGCAGGATTTAGTTCCTCACGGCTTGTTGAACTAAGATCTTAGTTCCTTATAAATTGTTGGATGGAATCCTTTCTCATTTCTGTGCCATGAGGGTTTCTCCATAGAATACCTTATGACAAGGTGCTGGCATCACAGCAAGCAAAAGAGAAGGCAAGAAAGAATACCAGCAAAAGTCATAGTCTTCTGTACCTCTATCATGGAAGTGACATCCCATAATCTTGCCATAGTCTGTTAGAAGCAATCAGTAGGTTTATCCCACCCTCAAGGGAAGGGGATTACACAAGTATAAATACCAGAGATTGCCATCTTTGGGAACCACACTACAGCTGGCAATGGTTACTCTATTAGAGCATATGGGTAAAATAAACTTAGCTGCAGGCACAAGGTGGTTATAAAATTATAAAAACTCACTGCTGGTGAACTAGAAGGTATACTTGTAGAAGGAAATATACTATACAATTATAAATCAGTCATTTGAAAAATATAGAAGTTATAGTAATAAAGATAATGGAAATGAATGATTGTTGCTGGAGAAAACTGAGAGACAACGTAAGGCTGAAAATGATTAACTGTCTATTAAAGACTATATATGGGAGCTGGTGGGCCTGCCTAGCAGCCTATAAATCATATCTCCTAAAGCTAGAGGGCAAAGAAAATTGAGGGTCAGCTCTGGAACTTAATCATAGCAGTAACAGAGCTCCGAAGATAGTCAAATACCCAACCTATTCAGGCTTGTTAAGAAAAACTGATGGGAAATAACTGAACCCTTAGACATGGGAGAGGGTTATCTGGGTTGATAACATTTGAGGATGACTCTTTAAGCAAGTAATATTGAAAGCCTGGATGTAACTGGAGGGATTTCTGAGCAGTGGAGTAGCAATCCCATTGCCTGCCATGCCAGCGGTAGGTCTTTAATACTATCAGCATCAAGCTGTCTTTTCCGATGCAGTGTTTCCAGGTGGTGTGCCTTCTTCAGTAAGTCCTAGTCAGCAAGCACCACACTTAATAGTAAAAGTTTAGGAGTGATTGGCATGTCACCAGCTGAGAACAAGATAATATTCTCAAGAAGGAAAATGGAGCAGAAATTCAAGGAGGAAAATGGGGTTATATTGAAGACAAACTATGTCAATCTTCTTCCCAATTTTGCTAGCCATTACCAACAACCAGGTGCTGAGCAATGTCTGACAAGAAGTTCAGAAACCGGCTCAAATGTCACTATTGCCAAGTAATTGTATTTTTCTGGGTCTCAGTGACCTTGTCCATGAATTAGGATATTATTTTCACCATGAACGTTCACAGAGGTTCAGGAAACCATTTGTCTAGTATAAAAGCTAGAGTCTTGGTATAGGAACAAAGAAAGCTATTGCTCAAATGTTCACTTGCAGAAAATAGGGGCAGGTGTCAGGGAAAGAGCTCAGTATCTGAAACAAGTTTTGGGAAACATTTAAATAAAGGTGAGCAAAGGTTACAGGAGAGTAACACAGGAACACTCTGAAGACCACCAGTGTTAATCTTTGTTACCTGCTCACTTGGAGGATGCATTCATGTTTAAGAAACTTATTTGTACTGCCTTCATATTTTGTCATAATAGAAGGAAAATATGCGTAGAAATGTAAGTTTCAAATAATCACTAGCTACCAGCCCCTAGAAGCAGGCCCTGGAGCAGTTCTCTAACCTTCTACATTGAGCTGGGCAATGAGGCCCCATGATACTCATCTGTTCACTCTTATCAGGTCAGAAAGTCTTAACTTCACCAGAGAGCCTTGCCCTCAGGCTTCTCCTCAAGCTGCCTGGTCTAGGCATCCATGAAGTTACACCTCTGGTCACCTGGCTCCTTCTCTTCCCCATCTCACTGGACTACATAGTTATTCCCTAACCATTTCCTACACTTGGTTATGTACTGTTAAATATTTCCTCTAAAGTAAATCTAGTTGTAAAAGAAACATTTCACCTTTTTTTTTTTTTTTTTGTAGTGTAGTGGTAAAAAAAAATGAAAGAGAAAACAAAAAAAGAGAAAAGGAAGAAAAGAAAAAATGACACTCAATTCTTGTAGTAGAAGGATCTGAATCACCTAAAATCATAGTAACTATTCTGATCAGAGCCATTAATTGTGATAGATTATAAATGAATTTATCTGGCCTTGCACTTCTAAACAGCTCAAAGTACTTTACAAACATTGATTCTTTTTCTATATAGTGAAAAAAAAAAAAACCCTAGGAATAAATCACTGGGGTTTAAAGAAACAAATACTTCTGAAAGACCATTTGTAATTTGTACCACTCCTTTTTTATTTCTAGACAGTACAAGATGGAAGCCGCCATCTTGATATCAATGTTCTTCCAAGGGTGAGGAGCCAATTTCTGGTTGAATCCCTCTTTGAAGGCTTCCCTTTGGTGATTGCATTAGTTTTCTAGAAATGTCATGATAAAATACCTCAAACTGGGTGTCTTAGACAACAAAAACTTATTGTCTCAGAGTTCTGGAGGCTGGGAACCCAAAATCAAGGTGTCAGCAATGTTGGTATCCTCTGATAGCTATGAGAGAAGACTCTATTCCTGTGGATGTATAGATATGTATACCTTTTTGTAGATGTGTTAATGTAACTTCATGTCTTCTATTTGTTTGGGTTTGTATTCAAATCCCACCTTGTTATCAGGACACCAGACATTTGGATTAAGAGCTCACCCTCCTCCAGTATATCTTCATCCTAAATTGTTGCCTCTGCAATGACCCTATTTCCAAAAAGGAAGCCACTTTCTGAGGTGCTAGTGGATAGAGATTTCAACATATGGATTTTGGGGAGACACAACACAACCTTTGACGGTTATGTTAAGGCTTGATAAAACTTTTTTAAAATACTCATCAAAATGAAAAGGGGAAAAATTATAGATTAAAATGAGATCTAGAGAGATAAAGTTCCAACTCTACTATTTGTAGGGTCTAGCATCACAAACATAGAAAGTTCCTAGAAGCAAGAGCAATTTTGTATGTACGATTGTGTCTTCCTTTATGTGAACTCTATGCTGTAAAACAGATCGATCATAGGTCAGCTCATCAAATTGCAGGACTCACCAAGGCATTCCTAAAGTTCTTTTTTTAATTCTAATACCTATATCAGGTGATTTAATTTTTGAAAATATCTTTCTACATAATAGACAACACAATATCCATTTACTGTGGTGAGACAGACCTCTGACTGTAATAGAAAAATATATTCAACAGGGTAAATGAAACTTCTGACTTTAATAGCTAAAATCTAATGAATACTCCGTTCCTTTTGATATAACACATTCAAGATTATAAATTACTTCTATTAACTATTATTTTTTTACTTTCATCAACAATTTGTTTGGATCAACTGATAAAGAGCCAATAGTTCATTCTTTCTTTCTCACTGGCTTAATTAAACCAATGAATTATGTGGATGCCATGAAATCATGCAAACCTAATGCATATATATTTTTAAAAGTAAAGCCTGCTTAAAAATTCAGTTTAATAAACAAAGACATATCCTTACATTTATACCCACATCATGTAAATTATATAAAGAACAAAGTCAGGAATTGACTGAAAGACATCCAATTGATGAGTGTGTAACACATGAATTAAAGTTTTGATTTCCACATTGGTGATAATTGGAGAATGCTGATAACACTATGTTAAAAGTACTAGAAATTAGACATTATTTTAAGATAGTAAAGTATTAGGGAATTCAAAATGGACTGCTATCAAATTTAATTAATAAGAGGGTCCACTTTAAGCCACTGATTCTATTTGTTAAAATTTATCCTGATATTTAAATGTATAAGTAAAAAACTATTATTTATTTTCCTCACTTCTCAGTTACACAAATTTGTTCACTTTAAATATTTCACTCAACATATTTGCTAGAGTGTGCTCTCTAACTTAATGGCAAAATGAGGTCACATCTCCTCATGAAAAAAATTAAAGATTTTATTTATTTATTTGAGAGAGAGAAAGAGAAAGCACAAGCAAGGAGAGGGGCAGAGGGAGAAGTAGACTCCTTGCTGAGTATGGAACCCGATGCAGGGCTGGATCCCAGGCACCAGGGTGCCACCCAGGCACCCCAAACCTCCTCATTTTTATGTGGGCTCAAATAAACTGTTGCTTAAACTACATGCTCCCTAAACTATATTTCGTAAACACCTGACTATTAATGAGGATATATTCTATGTCTTATTCTTTTCCTTTAATAATATAATTATAGAGGGATGCTGCAACATTAAGAATTATAGCTCTCATAGGTAAAGGGGCTATTTTATCTTGGAACAACCTTATCAGTTTAGGCTCTTGAATTAAAAGCAAGAACTTAAATATTAGATGTCTTTAAATAAACAAATAATAAGATAGTCAGTTTATATAAACAGAAGTCCAGAAAGAGGTGTGACAAGTTTTGATCTAAAGATTAGTAGTCATTGAGGTTTCAAATATAGTTTCTGGGGTTCTCTCATTTCTATATTTTTTCTGTGTTTTGTGTCATTCACACACTCATTCTACTCAGCTTAACAGACACTAGTGTGGCCTCCCTAGACCTTATGTCTAGGCAACTTATCCTCATCCCCATTATCTAGAGGCCTAGTGGAGATCTCTTCTCACAACATCTATGGAAAAGAAAAAAAAATAAATGTTTTTCCCAGATGCCCTGACACTATCTCCTCATGTCTTATTGTCCAAATATAATCATCCACCTTTCTATTACTGGCATAGACTGGTTGGCTTAAAGTACTCTGATTAAGCCACACAACTAAACTAGAGTGCATTTTATCCAAACAACTTTTCTGAGAACAGAGGAGAGGATCTCAAGAGAAATTTGACAGCATCAGAATGAGTAAATTGATACCGTGTATGAAAACTATAAACATCTACTTACAGCAGGTATTATTACCTGTGAAAGCACAGATGTGGAGAGAGTAAAGCTATGCTTGTAACTAGACGCTAGCTAGTAAGTTACAATAGACTATAGTTTTGTAGCTGAAGATCTAGAAGAGGTGTTCTCTTCTCTAGAAGAGATCTTCAGCTACAAAACCATATTCTTATAAGAGGCTTGAAATATTAAAGCTTATGAGACAGGAGTGGACATGTGATGAACACTGGGTGTATTTTGCAACTAATGAATCATTGAACACTACATCAAAATAATTTAATTTAATTTAATTTAACTAAAAAAGATATATTGAAGCTTACTTTGTCAGCTGATATAATCTTGAGTCTAGATATCTTTCTATTAAAATATCCACTTATAAGAGAAAACATTTACTTATATGTATTTTGTAGCTACTGCACAATTAATTATTGACTCTTACATGGTGCTAATAGTGGCCCAATTAAGTATTTATGTCCAGACTACACAAAGACAAAAGCACTACCATGATCATCATCAGTCACCAAAAGCCAGGTACCAATTTCTATTTAACATACACAGTATGTGTCATTTGTTATCAAGAACTGCAATCTGGGGGTACCTGAATGGTTCAGTCAGTTAAGTGTCTGCCCTCAGCTCAGATCATGATCCTGGGGTCCTTGGATGGAGCTCTGCATTAGGCTCCTGGCTCAGCAGGGAACCTGTTTCTCTCTTCCCTCCCTACTCTTGCTCTATTTCACTATCTCTTTTGATATCTCTGTCTCTTTCTAAATAAATAAATAAAAATCTTAAAAAAAAAAAAAAAAAAACTTCAGCCTGATAGTATAATGGTTCCACATAGATTATATTCCTTAAAATATTCTCTACTGAAATTTAGTTGCATATGTGAAAATAACACAATTATGCTAAGAGAATATATACTCTGCACATTTGAGACAATGGTATCTTATGCTCCTTTTGTTAGTAATTCTGCCATGATGGGTTCTAAGTCATTCACCAAGTGATTCTGCTAAAAGTGTCTACCATAAGGACCACTTTCATCTCTTCATAAATTAAAAAACTAAAATTTTTAGCCACATTGACTCTGGAAACCCTGAGATTACAACACATGGGGAAGGAAGTCTGTTAGAAATGCAGATGAGAGGTTTACCTCACATAAAGCTTTCCAACCGGTAAAGCAACCTGAAATCAAAAGTACATTCTTTTGAGGGAGGGCAAGATGGCGGAGGTGTAGGAGGCACAGAGAGCCCTGGGAATCAGAAGTCCAGCTAAAGAGGAGGAAATCACTCTAAAAGCCGGCAAACGCAACAGCAGAGAGAAGAGAATAAGAACAGCAATTCTAGGAGCAGA
>CM053615.1:29963238-30006979 GCA_028646535.1 Procyon lotor
TAAAAAAAAAAAAAAAAATGTATTAAAAAAAAAAAAAAAAAAAAAGTACATTCTTTTAAGGTTTCAATTAATTATAACCCCTCCTCCTTGAGTATTCTGAAGCGGCTGAGAAATTGGCACAGTGACCACCTGGAAAGAAAAACAACTCCTTGATTAAAAGTAATCACATCGCAGAATGCAGCTTAAAACCAGGATTAAGATGAAACTTCTTGTGCCCAGTTCCCTTCTTTAACAATTGAAAACCTGGAATTACAGATTGCAGTCAACTAGACTTGCCCAATCAGCCACAGACAGAAAAGCTTGAGGGTTCCTGTCTAGCAGAAGCAAGCTCTAACTCAGCTGCATAAAACATGGAGAAAACTGTCAAAAGAACTCCCCTGGTTCTTTTTATCACCATGTATCAGGAAAGGGAAAGAGCTGAGAACAAATAGAAGTGACTTGGCCCCAAGTCTCAAGGGAGAAAAAGTTGTCCTTTAGAAGGGGTTTCTTTCTATTTCTATATAAAAAGAAATTTTATATAGATTTTTTTTTATTTTTTATTTTTAATAATATTTATTTCTATGTAAAAATCCCCTTCCCCTTTTAAAAAACCAAAACATACGCCATCCCAACTGCTACTTATATCAGATCAATGAGAAATGAGAAAGTCTCTGGAGAAAGGCCTCCTGTGTAGGTCTTCTTTTCTGGAGATAAGAGTGTAACCATTAAGAGACCAGCTATGGGTTCAAATAATGCTGTGTCTAACTTCTGCCACTTATCAGCTATGTCACACTGAGCAAATAAACTGTCTACTCTTCAGTTTCCTCATCTGTAAAATGTTCATAGTCATAATATGTACCTCACAGAGTTGTTGGAATATTTAAGCAAAGCAATCTGTGTAGGGTACATACTGACATTACCTGTCACAGAGTAAAAGCTCCAGAAATGTTGACTCTCTTCTTTAATATAATACTTCTGTGGGTTTTATCAAAGAAAAACAAGTCAGGACTTAGTAAGGAGACAATTTTCTTCAAGAGGATTATTGCAAGGAAGGGAAGGGACTATTGCAGCAGAGAGAACACTGTGCCTAAAATTCTGCAACTATCTCAAATTAAACAGAACATTTTTAATTTATGAGGATAAAGGAAAAGCAAACATATAGGCAGAATCTTTGGAGGGGAGACTAAACAAACAAGGGGAAATGACCAGTGGGATCTGACAAGAAAAGGGCCTTGCTGTGTGGTTAGTTGACTTCCAGGGAAAGCTAATTAGAAGGCACGTAGTTCAGTTGGCTATAACAAATTATCATAAATGAGTACCTTAATCAAGAAACATATTTCTCATAGTTCCAGAGGCTGGGAAATCTAAGAACTAGGTGTCAAAAGATCCACTGTCCAGTGAGGAGCCACTTCCTGGCTGTAGATGACTGTCTTCATATTGTATTCTTACATGGTAGAAAACAGAGAGTGAGAACAAGCTCTCAAAATCTCTTTAACATTAATCCCATTCATGAGGGCTCCATCCCTATGACTAATCATCTCCTTTCAAAGGCTTCACCTCCTGATACCATCACACTAGGGTTTAGAATTTCAATAAATGAAGTGGGGGAGGGATTTGGAAAAGCCATTCAGTCCATAGCAGGCACCTTCCACTTTTTTGTGCAGAGTTCAGGGCCAATAGGAAAGAGAAGACTGACTAAAATTTCATCAAGACAAAGCAGAGGATAAGAAATCATCCACTGTAATACTTGGTAAACTCTAAGGTATCCAGTTCCAAGTGATTCTATTCATTCTGACTTTATAGCCTAAGCCTTTCTTTTGTTGAGTTTGGGTACCTCCTTTGTATTGCAGAAGCTTTGTGCTTGTTTCTAGGACAAGCTGGGTGTCCACTAGTTTCTTCCAAGATTGTGGCAACCATGCTGAAAACATTCTCCACTGAGTTTCCCACTGGATTGTAAAGAACACACCTATATATGCCATACAAGTCATTTTCTCTCTTGATCATCCCGCTGAAACTATATCGTTGTACTTGTGGAATAATAATCTTCAGTAAAGTATTCTAATTCATTTCTTGCTTTGTGAGAAGTGAAGTAAACTTGACTTGTCATACATATCATGTCATCTGCAAAGAGAGTTTGACTTCTTCATTGCCAATTTGAATACATTTTACTTCTTTTTGTTGTCTGATTGCTGTCACTAGGACTTCTAGTACTATGTTGAACAAGAGTGGTGAAAGTGGGCATTCTTGTGTTCCTGATCTCAAAGGGAAGGCTGTCAGCTTTTCCCCATTAGGAGAATGGTTTTGCTGTGGGCTTTTCATAGATATTGAGGAATGTTCCTTCTATCCCTACACTTTGAAGAGTTTTAATCAGGAATGGATGCTGAATTTTGTCAAATGCTTTTTCTGCATCAATTGAGAGGATCATGTGGTTCTCTCTTCTCTTATTGATTTGTTCTATCACATTGATTGATTTGCAAATGTTGAACCACCCATGCATCCCAGGGATAAATCCCTCCTGGTCATGATGAATAATCTTTTTAATGTGCTGTTGGATCCTATTAGCTAGGATTGTGTTGAGAATCTTGGTATCCTTATTCATCAGGGATATTGGTCTGAAATTCTCCTTTTTGATGGGGTCTTTGCCTGGTTTGGGAATCAGGGTAATGCTGGCTTCATCAAAAGAGTCTGGAAGTTTTCCTTCTGTTTCTATTTTTTTGAAACAGTTTCAGGAGAATAGGTATTATTTCTTCCTTGAATGTTTGGTAGAATTCCCCAAGGAATCCCATCAGGTCCTGGACTCTTGTTTTTTGGGAGGTTTGTGATCACTGCTTCAATCTCATTACTATATATTGGTCTATTCAGGTTATCAATTTCTTCCTGTTCCAGTCTTGGAAGTTTATAAGTTTCCAGGAATTCATTCATTTCTTCTAGATCGCTTAACTTATTGGCATATAGCTGTTGATAATAGTTTCTGGTGGTTGTTTCTATTTCCTTTGGATTAGTCGTGATCTCTCCCCTTTCATTCATGATTTTGTTAATTTGGGTCCTCTCTCTTTTCTTTTGGGTTAGTTTGGCCAGTGGTTTATCAATCTTATTGATTTTTTCAAAAAATCAGCTTCTGGTTTCATTGATGCATTCTACTGTTTCTCTAGTTTCCAACTCATTGATCTCTGCTCTAATCTCGATTATTTCCCTCCTTGTGCATGGGGTTGAATTATTTTTTTGTTGATTTTCCAGTTATTTAAGGTGTAAAGAGAGATGGTGGATTTTTCAAATTTTTTTGAGTGAGACTATGTATTTTCCCCTTAGGTCCACCTTTGCCATATCCCATAGGTTTTGGACCAATGTGTCTTCATTCGCATTGGTTTCCATGAATTACTCAAGTTCTTTGATTTCCTGGTTGATCCAACCATTCTTGAGTGGGTTGGTCTTTAGCCTCCAAGTATTTGAATTCCTTCCAAACTTTTTCTTGTGGTTGAGTTCCAGTTTCAAAACATTGTGGTCTGAGAATATGCAGGGAATCATCTCAATCTTTTGGTTTCAGTTGAGTCCGGTTTGTGCTCCAGTATGTGTTCTATTCTGGAGAAAGTTCCATGTGCGATTGAGAAAAATGAGTATTCTGTTTTTTTAGGGTGGAATATTCTGCATATATTTATGAGATCCATTAGGTCATTCAAAGCTCTTGTTTCTTTATTGATTTTCTGTTTGGATGATCTGTTTGTTACTGAGAGTGGCATGTTAAGATCTCCTACAATTAACGTATTCATATCAATAAAACTCTTTATTTTGATTAACTGTTGCCTTATATAATTGGCTGCTCCCATATTGGGAGCATAAATATTTACAATTGTTAGATCTTCTTGGAGGATAAACCCTATAAGAATGATGTAGTGTCCTTCTGTATCTCTGACTATAGTCTTTAGCTTGAAATCTAATTTATCTGATATGAGAATTGCAACCCAGGTTTCTTTTGAGGCTTGTTGGCATGAAAGATGGTTCTCCATCCTTTCACATTCAGTCTGGATGTAACTTTAGGTCCCAAATGTGTCTCTTGTAGACAGCATATGGATGGATCCTCTCATTTTATCCATTCTGCAACCCTGTGCCATTTTTTGGGAGCATTTAGGCTATTCACATTGAGAGTGATTATTGAAAGATAACTTTTTATTGACATCATGTTGACTGTGAAGTCCTTATTTCTATAGATTGTAAGTTTCTATTCTGTGTCACTCAAAGGTTATTTCTTCTTTTATAGAACCCACCTTAATATTTCTTTAGTGTGGGCTTGGTAGTCATATACTCTTTTAAATCTTGCTGGTCTTGGAAGCTCTTTATCTCTCCATCCATTGTGAATGTCAGTCTTGTCGGATAAAGTATTTTTGCCTGCACATTCTTCTCATTTAGTACCCTGAATATATCATGACAGCCCTTTCTGTGGACAGGTCTGATGTTATTCTGATGGGTCTTCTTTTGTACATAAGGAATCTCTTCCCCCTAGCTGCCCTCAGGACCTCTTGTCTAAAATTATAATTATGAATCTCACAACTATGTGTCTAGATGTCTTTCTAGACTCATTGATCTTGGGGGGGGGGTCCTTTCTGCCTCTAGGACATGAACACTTGTTCCATTCCCCATATTGGGGAAATTTTCATTCAGAATTTGGTCAGCTATATCTTCTAGTCTTCTATCATACTCTACCCCCTCAGGGATTCCAATAATTCTGACATTGCAACATTTCACGGCATCATTTGTGTCCCTAAGTCTATTCTCATGGTTTCTAAGCAGTTTGTTCCTGCCATCCTCCTGACCTTTCTTCTCTCTCACCTTGTCCTCTGGATCACTAATTCTATCTTCTACAATGGTTACCCTATCTGTTAGACTATTTGGATTAGATTGAATCTCATTGATAGCATTTTTAACATCAGTCATATTGGCTCTCAATTCTACCCTTAGAGATTCTATGTTGTCACTAATGTTTTTCTCCACCCTAGCCATTGCCCAGATAATTGTTACCCTGAATTCCCTTTCCAACATACTGTTTATGTCCATATCCAATAGTTCTGAGAGAGATGGAGCAATCTCTGGGTTTTTCCTCTGTTGGGTATTCCTCCTTCTAGTCATTTTGATGGGAAGTGGTTGAGGGGATGTATAGCTGAATTTATCACCCCTGATCCAGGCAAGGTGCATCCTGGAAAGTTTTGGAGCATTTGGAATTCACCACTGAAAAGAAAGAATAAAGATAAAAAAGAGATAGAGAGAAAGAGGAAAAAAATCCCAGCCAAAATAAGCCCCAAAAATAAGATTTATGAGGTATATAAAGAAACATGAACAAAGACCAACAAAAGTAAATGACAAAAAATAAAAGAACCTAGCCAGAATGAACCCCAAGAATAAGATTTATATAATATCAGAACAAAAACAAATACACAGAAACACTGACAGAAGAATAAGATGGAGTGTAGTTATAAATCCTCGATGTGGTCGAGGAGGTTTATTTCAGATCTTCCTAAGTGTATCATGGTATTAAGACTCTAGTTGTAATGTTAAGTAGTTTCAAAAAATTAAAAGACCAAGAATTGTGATAATGAATCAAAAAAAAAAAAAAAAGGAAAGAAAAAACTTGTATCTATGAAATATATAGTTTTTAGGGCAATATTGGGAACTTAATATATTGTTTTCCCCTGATGTTGGAGTTTTACAGTTTTATAAGACCCTGTAGTTATCGTCCTCTTGCTTTTGGTTTGTCTTCTGGTGGGGGGCGGAGGGGAGGAAGGGCCTGCTGCCTTATTTTCTACTCAGTCTTGCTTGTGTTGAGTCCCCTTGGTGGCTATCAACAGGCTGGGCTCTGTGGAAACCAGTTTTTCCGGCTCTTGCTCTCTGGGGTTATTTGTTCTTTTGCAGCTTTTTGCACCTTTTCAGAGGGTCTGAGCAAACAATCTGCCCTACCCAGACCTCTGCCTCAGAGAGAAGCCTCAGTCTGCTCCCCTCTAGGTCTTCTAGAACACACACACTTCCCCTTTGTAAACTCTGCTGCACAATGCAGCCTCCTACAGGTGGTGCACTTCCCCAACCGGTGTCCCTGTGGTCCCATGAGAATCTTGCTAGCCTCTGCACCCCCACACCGCTAAAGCCACAAGCAATATTGGTCTGGGAAACTCGCTTCCAGTCGCTGGCACTGCTGGGACTGCTCTTTGGGCTCCTGGCCCACGCCAGGTGAGCTCAGATTCCTGCCTGAGATTGGGCCATGTTCTCTCAGGTGCCAACTGGGAGTACCCAGTCCCTGAGGCAGGAGGATGACTGAGGTCCTAGAGACCCCCGGCTAGGGCTCACATTGGGCTCTCTTAGGTGCTTGGGGGAGTGCAGCCAGTCCACACAGTGGCGCAAGCAGCAGAAAGTCAGAGGCTCATGGACCATGGACTGGACCCCCTGCCATTCTCTCTCTGATGTGGGTGGTCACTTATGGTGGTGTCCTTCCTGGGAACATGGTGTTAGGCCCGTGCCTGTGACCACCTGGTTCCACTAGTTGCTCTTTAAGATCTTTTGCTCTTTTTGAGTGTTTTTAACCAGACTCCAAGTTAATGCCGGTCCCCAACCAAAGGGCACTTTTGTTTGGGGTATTACTTTCTTTTGATCACTTCTGGTGGCTTCCTCTACCTTCTGTTTATCCTCTGATATAGGTCTGAGTGTTCCCACTCCACTTTACCTCTCCCCTGCTGTCTTCTGCCCCTGGAGAGATCCAGAGGTGAATAGACTTACATCTCATGCTGATTTCATGGGTATTCGGAGTGTTCTGGTAGATATCCAGCTCACTTCAGGGACCAGTTGGAACAGGGTCACCTAATAATCTGCCATCTTGCCCCTCCTCCTGCCAGAGTCTCAAGACTATTTCAATAGAGGTCAAGACTATAGAGAGCAAGGAGAGAGACTGGACTGAACTTTTCTGAAACAAAAGGTGTGAGGATTTTTATATGGTAGAATGAGTTTCAGGAAAAATATTGGAGGTTGTGAATGGAACATAGGCCAATGTGATTAGTCCATCTGTGTTTACTAATCCTTATCAAAGATAAGCTCCTACTCTTCCACAGAAACTAGAAGAAAGGGGCCCTATTTTTCTTGATGATGACATTTTGAAGAGTTGGCCCCCAGGTCTTTAAGAAAGACATTCTTGGGTTGTAGAAGATTTACATTTTAAAGAAGCAGAGAATTTACAATTGCAAGTTTTCTTTAAAAAAAAAAATGCTCTACTAAAAGAGAAGTTAGGAGCCTAGAGTCTGAAAGAAGCCTCTCTAAAATTCAGTTAAACTGAAGGGAACTTGACCATGTTGGTCTTTGCCAATGACCTCCGATTAGAGCATATCTAAAGTCTTCCCTATTTTTTCCTTATTAAGCTTTCTCATTTCCCTGCTTGATTTTCAGTCTCTGCCAAACACAAGTGACGGTGCCTAGCTCCTTTACCATATCAAGCTCCAAATAAATATCCTCTTTTTGTTTTCATTTGGGTTGTTTTCATGTATTTCCACATTTGAAAATAGGAAAATCACCTATAATGGAAATCTGGATCCTCAGACAATATAGTGACTATTGGAATTTTTTAAAAGTTGGATCTAAAGACAAGGACATCTCTTCACATTTAAACTTAATAAAAAAAGCATTCTACTGATGTATATTAAAGAATATTATTTTTATTAGACAACTGTGATTGCTTATCTGTATCTCCATCTTGGCTTACCAAAAAAAAATATCCTGCAAAATAAGTAAATTATATTATATGTTATGAGTTAATAAATGCAAAATTATGGAAAGCAGGGTAAGAAAAATCCAGAATGTTGCAAGGGTAGGGAGGGTAATTTTAATAGGGTGGTCAGAGTACATATCATTGAGAAAATAAATGTGAGCAAAGACTTAAAGAAATATAGTCAATGCAGCTATATGGGTGATTATTATCCCAACCTTGCCATCGTGGTCTGTGTTTGAGGAGAATAGCAAGGAGGCCAGAACTGTTGGAATAGGGTGATTTTAAGGGATCTGGTGGGGGTAGAGGAGGAGGGGATAAGGTAAAAGGCAATAGAATGAGGAGATGTCACATGATATAGCACTATAAGATCTATAAAGGGAAATGCTTTTCCTCTGAAGGAAATGAGGGGTCCTGAGGGATTTTGAGCAAAATTACCATTTAAATAATTTCATGTGATAAAGAAGGAACACTACAGAAGTCAGCACCTGGCCTCTTGGTCTCTCTCAAATGCTGGTTTTACCACAACCATGGAAAAAGTTCCTCTAACCAGATACTATTTTTTTTTAATCTGAGTATAGCAGACATTGTTACATTAGTTTCAGGTGTACAGTATAGTGATTCAACTTCTCTATATATTGCCCTAAGCTCACTGTAAGTGTAGCTACCATCTGTCACAATACAACACTATAACAATATCACTGACTATATTCCTTATGCTGTACTTATTTATTCCATAACTGGAAACTTGTATCTTCCACTCCCTTTCATTCATTTTGCCCATTTCCCCAACCCTCTCCCCTCTGGTAAACCATTAGTTTGTTCTTTGTACTTATAGATCTGATTCTACTGTGGTTTCTTTACTGGTGAAGTTGGGCTAGGCCACTGTATATGATCTCTTACCACTCAAATCACCTTTGTTATTGGGAAAACCCCTGTTAAGTTGGAAGAGACCCGGTTCTTTAAATGAGTGCAGATTGAGTAATGGAAGGGCCTAATGTTATGGTAGTTGAAAAAATAGCCCAGGGGCGCCTGGGTGGCTCAGTGGGTTAAGGCCTCTGCCTTCGGCTCAGGTCATGATCTCAGGGTCCTGGGATCGAGCCCCACATCGGGCTCTCTGCTCGGCGGGGAGCCTGCTTCCCCCCTCTCTCTCTGCCTGCTTGTGATCTCTCTCCTTTCTGTCAAATAAATAAATAAAATCTTTAAAAAAAAAAAAGAAAAAATAGCCCAGTACCTTCCCTTCTCTGGTATCTTTTCCTAATCTTGCTACCTTTCAATAATCTTTTCTTTCTCTTTTTTTTTTTTTTATTTTAAAGCTTGACTCTGACTAAAGTTTCTATGCATCAGGAAAGAGCAGCCAAGGGGGAAACTGTTCCAAAGAAAACACTTTGTTTGTGTGGAAATATTTCCAAATGGTAATGTAGACTTCCCTGGAAAAGACAGAATCAAAATTCTCCATAAGCTTGTGGTGCTAAGACCATTCTCCCATTTTATATGCTACCATTAACATAACAGTCAGTCAATGTATTTAGCCAATAACCCTCTCAACTATTAACAGGGGAAAATGTGAGCTTCTAAGTGACATCTTAAGCTAATAAGATGCTTATCATAATGAGAGGAACAATTTGCATTTTAGCACGAGGAAATATGATAGGCTTTTTTAAAATACAGCTCTCTCTTCATTCTCACACTGAACATGATTGTAAAGGATGTCATTATTGTCTCTTTTCTGTGACTTGCATTTAATAATTTTTACCTTTTTCCCATTGGTTTCCACTAAAAACCAGATATAGAGAATAGAAATTCTAAAAACTAACCCAAAGTTGTCTCCCATTTTGCATTTTGTCAGTTTTCTACAATATACATTGCAGGAGCATGTGCTTCTTTCTTACTCCAGGTGGTAGGAACTCCTGTTTCAAATCAGTGAAGTCTCAAAGATGGCTGATGAACTATAATTCCAAGAAAAGAGACTACTATAAGGGCTTAAAGCCTACATGCAAAAGTTGTGTTAATATAATACTGCAGCACATAGAACAGATCCATTACAACATGCCACCTGCCTCCCAAGTAAAAAGAAATTCTAATCAATTCAAAAACAAAGGAAGAGAGGGAGAATAAGAAAAAGAAAGCCCATTGCTCTTTATAATAAAGAGCTTAATTTTATGCTATTATCTGTTTTATGGTTTAAGTGGAACAAAGTGACACTGGAAATGTGAGAATGAGGCAGAACAAGAAGTGTTTGTAAGAGGAATAATTTCAGACACCCATGGGGCTTCATATAAAACTCATTTGCACATAGACAGGGCTCTCTTCTGGATGATGGATAAATGTAATTCCTAGCTACCAGTTTATTTCTTTTTATACTAATAAAACAGAAGAATGAAATCCAGGGTAAAATTGCTTTAGAAATTAAACATTTTCAAAGTGAATTGCGTTTCTAAATGATTAGATAGTGACAGTATCGACAGTTCCCTCAGGTCATTAATGCAGAGACTCTTATCAGTCGTTCTGTAATATTCGGTATTCTTAAACAATATAGCCCAATGAAGAAAAAAAAGAGAGAGAGAGAGAAAAAATGGGCCGTGAGTTTTAATCAATACATGAAAGCCTTCGATTACATTTTACATGAGAGGAAACATATGTAAACTTTAATCTTTCAAGCAAAAGCTTCCTGGGAAGAAGAGATGAAGGGAAAAATTTGAAACAAGAAGGATCAAAGCTGATTAAAAAATCTCTGAGCGCCATCTGGTGTCAGAAATAAAAATAAACACAGCTTTTGATGGTCAAATACATTCCCCTTCTGTGGGCCGATTCCAGTGTGTTAGGGTCTATGGTATAGTCAAATAATAATTCTTGAAATGTAATTCACTTTATGTCTAGTGCCCAGATGCAGCTATTTATGATTTGGTTTATAACTCAGTGAGCCTAGAGAAGTAAGGCTGGTTGAGTCAGCGAGAAGTATTAAACATATATTCAAATACTTCTGGCAAAAAAATTATGTTTTTAACTCAAGGGTCCATATAACTGCTGCAGTTTTCCACTCTGATATACTTAAGTAAACTTTCCCTGGTATAGGAAAAGTGTATCTATACTTTCAAAAGCAATGGCCTCTTTAGAAATACAGAAGAAGCAGATGGGTAGCATATTTTTAAAGAGAAACTTTGAGATTCATAACGTTAATGTGCCAAGATAAATTTAGCCGTGCATTTTAAAAAAAGAAATATAAGTAGTGGTATTTGACTGTCTTAGAAATTTATGCATGTATCTATTAATAGAACTTGAAAAATACTCTGTACTTCGTCTTGTGCTGCAACTGATTTTTACTACTTCTGTACATTAGGAATAATAACTCACCTTGTTCACTTATACTTCTGTATACTCTGAGATGCAGAGAGGACTTTGACAATTTCAAAGACTGACATAGTATTTCACAAATAAGAATACTTGCTACTCAAGAATTGTCAGCCCCTGACATCGAGCAGTCTTTAGGTATGTTCTCTAAGGATATTGGTTGCATTAATGAGTCCTAAATAACATGAGTGCTTTGTTCTTTGAAGAATTCATTCTGCAAGATTTTAATGATGCTTTCTTCCTACAGATAACTAGGTAACATGTAGTACAAAACAATGATAAAGAACATGAAAATATAACTTATACATCTCTTGTCACCGAATAAGAGATTTGAATAGGATAATTTATCTGTTTAGTTATTAAAAAAACAGACTTTCATTAAAAGGCAAAAATATTTAAATGGTGAAAAATTGGGTCATTAGAATCATATTTTTTAATATCTGGTAACAGAGAACTGAGATTATTTTTTCAAAAATGATTTCACAACATTACAACTAAACATTGGCACCTAATTTTCAAGCAGTGGTGAGAAGTTTCATGTGCTTTCTACCCGCAACCCCAAGTAATTATCTCTTCCAGAAAAGAACTGGACCAGGATACACTAGGGAAGCTGGCCACACATGCTCACCTTGTGTCCCACAAGAGAACTGAGGGATGTGGCAGAGGATAGAACCAACTGCTGAAACCAGATGTCTTAGCACCCAGCAACTTGATCTGACCTTAGAGCTATGGTTGGGGAGCAGCAAAAAGCAAGAGAGGGTCTAAATATAATACAGAAATCCAAAAAGTTTCCAGAGAAATGACACTATTCACACCAATTAATGAAGCTTAAAAATTGTTCATAGGGAACTTAACTTTTGACTTAAAGCTAAATCAATAATTCAGTACCATAATCATATTAGATATATTGCACTAAATGTCTACTGTGCACTAGGAATTGCTCAGGAATGAAAAAGTTGTGTTGCTTGCATAAAAATAAAACTCACTTAATTCAAAACTGATTCCCTTATATTAATAAATATAAAAGGGAAAATATCCCTTCGGAGTACAGAAATCTGCAGATGTGTTTTTTGCTTTGAAACACGCATTTACTATTTTAAAAAATTTTGATGTGTAAATTTTCTTTTCATTTTTTCTCATACATCAGGAACTCTCTGTGCCCTAATACACAAAAATAAGATGCCTTAGAGGCATACTATGGTAGTATTCATTTTGTAGTCTTATTACGAATATTTTTTCAATTTTTCCATGATTTGCACTTGAATATAGATTGATTTTTGCAAACTTAAAGGTACATGCCTTAGGACTTAAGAAAAAAAAAATCTAGTATTACCTCTAACTTTTAGGAGCACTATCACCTAAATTAGCATTTTGACTCTGTGGTAGTTTGACATTTTTCTTAGAGATTTTTTTCTTGAATTTCTGCTTTTATTTTTGTTAATCCAAAGTTACTGGTTTTAGACGGTTTTGTCAGAACTAATGATATCATATGGATTATAAACATCAGGATGAAATTATTATAGGATATAAAAACACCTTAAATTATAAGAATAATATTTACAAAATATCTTGAGGAAATATTATCATATATCATCAATAGTAAGGTTCATAGTAGGTATTTCTATTTACCTGTTAAAGCTGTGTTATCATATAACAAGAACAACAACCAATAATACACTGGCCATAAAGAAGATTTGCAGCACTTCAAATTTTATTCATAAAGTGGGATATTAATGTAGCTCTATCCCACAATTTGAAGTTCACATAATCTAAGTTAGATAAATGTGACCTACATAGCACTCAACACTTTATAAACATTAAGTGAGCTAAATTGACAATAGCTCTATGAAGCAAATGATATTATGCCTATTGATGGATGAGGAAACCAAAATTCATAGCTTAAATGAGATCTGCAAGTTGAAACAGTTAGTAACTGACAGATAGATGATTTGCATCTATTTCTCTCTGCTCATTCCACTACCCAATGCGGAATTTGAATACCTGGTCACACTATTTGTTCATTGCATAGTGTTCCTCCTGAGCTACATATGATCAAAGAGACGGGAGAAACAGAAATAGGGGAAGTTCTTTAAGAAGTCATCACCCTCGAGATATAAACATAAACAAGATATAAACATAAACACACAGGATAATATACACTTCAGCATGTTGGTGTGTGGTGTTGGCTGTTAATACTAGATGTAGAAGAGTAAGATTTAATCAGTTAAAATATCTGAGATCAGTCTAATGAGAAAGAAATACAAACTAATATTAAAGTATATTGCCTAGTAATGAAAATTTTGATACAGTTTCATATAGGATCTTATAAAAGTATAAAAGAGGCAATTAATATAGCCTTAGATTTGGGGTACATGTTTTGAAAACATCCTCCAAGAGGAAATACTTGAGAACAACTTTGAAAGTCGGGTATGAATTGTGCAGGTGAAGGAAATGAAGGTGTTAAAGGCAGTGTGGGCAAGAAAATGCACATGAAAAGTTTTAGCACTGAGAGAGCAATAGGTAGTTAGTGAAAGTACAGCTTAGTTCATGGCAACTGATGGACACAGTGTGTGTTAGAGTGGCATGGGGTGAAACGAGATGGAAGCAGGGACAAGTCAAGAAAGGTCTCCCATATTTAAGATGATTTGGAGGCATGGAATATTTTAGACAAGGGGCTGATGGATCAGTTTGACAATATAGGAGCAGATTAGAAGGTGTTGGCACATGTGGTGCCTGGGTGGCTTAGTCGGTTAAGTGTCTGACTCTTGGTTTCAGCTCAGGTCTTGATCTCAGGGTCATGGGATCAAACCTCTAGGTAGGCTCTGTGTTCAACACAGAATCTGCTAGAGATTCCTCCCTTTCCCTATTGCCCTTCCCCCAACTCTTGCTCTCTCTCCCTCTCACACACTCTCTCAAATAAATAAATAAATAAAATCTTTAAAAAAAAAAAAGGCTTTGGCATGAAAGCAGAAGAAACAGATGAGGATTTTTTTAAGTCAGTCAGTAAAGAAAGTGATGAGCCATGAATAATGACTAAAAATAAAAAAAACATTCAATATATATGACAAACATTGGTAGAAAATGATCCATTAGTGATAATTTTTGAGTGAGAGAGGCATATAATTACTTATTTTCTTTTGTTTGAAATTTCCCATAATAAAAATCTAAATACCACCTAAAATAAAACGAATTGGTAACATGGTATTTACTGTATTGTGATAAAAACTTATTACACAAGAATATGAAAAGATCTGTTAGATGAAAAACACCAGTTGATTTTTAAAATCCAATACAACTATAAAATTTCTGCATTACAATCTTTTTATAGCTTTATGAGAAACACTCACAGACTCTCTTTAAATAGGTTTATTTAATTATATAATTAACCAAGAACGCGTGTGAAGAAAAGTGAAAATCTCATGTCTCAAAAATAAACAAGATTTTATTTAGAAATGAAGTGTATTAAAATTTTGTTCAACTGGGACACTGGGTGGCTCAGTGGGTTAAGCATCTGTCTTTGGCTCAGGTCCTGGGATCAAGTCCAAAGTCAGATTCCTTACTCAGCAGGGAGCCTGCTTCCCCCTGCCTGCTGCTCCCCCTCCTTGTGCTCTCTCTCTGACAAATAAATAAATAAAATCTTTAAAAAGAAGAAGAAAACTTAAAAACAATATTTCTCCAACTAATGAACAAAAGCAAATAAACAATGATGCATAAGTAAACCACTTTGACACTTAATGACTCTACAATATTCCAGAATTTATTTTTAAAAAATGTGCCTTTTTTCTTATATTTTAATGTGTTTCATACCTGTCCTTTTGAAAACATTTACTTTGTATCAACTGTCTGCTTTTCCACAGTTTTACTTTAGAAATTGTTGAGAACACTAACACAGATATATAGATAAAATTCTGATGTCATTTCTTACAGAAAGAAGTTGTTAATATTATAATATAGGAAATAATATATTTTATTCTACTGAATTGTGCTAAAATTCTGACAATGTACTAAGAAACCAAAAATGTAAAAGCCGATAATAAAAATTCAAAATGTCTTTACTTAACAGCACATGACAGGTTAGGCTCCTGAAGACACAAAGATGCATGAGACATGAGAATGCATAGGCTTTGGGAAACAGAGTCACAAAAAAGTAAATTTTCTATGTTGTATAGTGGAGAGGTAAATTCCAAGATCATTGGATTCACATTAACGATAGAGATTAAAAACATAATGATTTTTTTTTTTTTTTTAGTTTTAAGGATATAGGTAAAACCATATGAATAACAGCACTGAAAGAACCTACAAGAAAACAAAGAAACTACAGAATGTTCAAGAAGGAACTCTTCTTAGGTTTACACAACAAAACTTATGCCACTCTAATTCTGTGAGGCAATATGTGGAGCTAAGCATTGTAACATAAAGTTACAAATCCGGGGGCACTTGGGTGGCTCAGTTGGTTGAGCAACCAACTCTTGATTTTGGTTCAGATCATGATTTCAAGGTCGTGGGATTGAGGCACACTTCAGGCTCCACACCCAGCACAGAGTCTGCTGGGGATTCACTCTCTCCCTCTCCCTCTAACTCTGCCCCATCCCTGTTTCCTCTCTCTAAAATAAATAAATAAATAAATATTTATTTTTAAAAAAGTTAACACCCAGTTTTAACTGTATATGTAATTACTAAGTATATAACTATTTGGACACATGACTACTAATAGATGGGCAACTATCATGTTAAGTATATATAAGAATTAAATAGAAGATGATTCTATAGGAGCACAGTAGAATGGACATGGTCCCACTCTGGAGTGTTGACATGGCTTATTTGTGATAAGTCCTGAAAGAAGAGTTTGAGTTTGATGAAAAAAAATGTAAGGGGTTAGGTATATTCACAAAAAAGAGTAATTAATAATAATAATGATGATACAAATTAATGAAATTAAAAATAACAATGATGATATTCGTTCAAACCAGTGAAATAAACCAATTTTTAAAAAAATGTCCAGGGGCACCTGGGGCACTCAGTTGGTCCCGGCTTTTTGTTTTGGCTCAAGTCATGATCTCCGGGTCATGCTTAGAGCCCCAAGTCCAGCCTCACATCAGGCTCTGCATTGGGTGGGAAGTTTGCTTTAGATTCTTTTTCCTTCCCCTTCCCTCCTCCTCCCATTCATGCACTCCCTCTCTCTCAAATAAATAGTCTCTAAAAAAAACCAAAAATCTCCCTGTAAACATAAGGTTTTTTGTTTGTTTTTTTTCACTGCAGCATCGTGAATATAGAAAGAGAATGAAACTTCCTTAATTTAATAAGGTGCAAATACTAAAAATTGCAAAATCATTTTTAATGGTAAAAATATCTGACTGTCAAAAACAACTCAAAAATGACCAAAAGTGACTTTATAGCATTATGCTAAATGTCCTATGATAGAATAGGAAACATACATTATATATATGTAATTCTGGAAGCTGGAAGTCCAAGATCAGGGTGCTAGCATAGTCGGGTTCTAGTGAGGATCCTCTTCAGGGTCTCTGACTGCCAATCTCTTTAAATCCTTACAGGGCCAAAGGAGGTCTAGCTAGCCTTCCACCTCTTCTAAAGACACTAATCCCATTCAGGAGAACTCCACTTTCATGCCCTAATTATCTACCACAGACCTCACCCCTAAATACCATCACACTGAAATTTGAGTTTCAACACAAGAATATACAGGGAGAGGAGACACAAGCATCTGCTTCATAGCAATGACCAATTTAAAATAATTAATAATCCAGATGAATTTTTCAAATTCAGAGATGAATTATTCAAATATAGGAGAGAAAATACTACTTAGACCCAGAAGCAAGGTGAAAAGAAGCCTGACATAATTAGCCACCAAGTGAAGAACTCAGCAAGGTAGACTGAATCCTACATTGGGGCCAGGACTCTGCTTGCAATGAGCCACAACAGATAATGCCTCTAAGGAATTAACTTTGTGATAGCCAACTTTTCAAGATGCTGATCAGACCCTTCCAGGGTTGAAGCACAAGAAGGGAGGAAGAAAGAGGAAGAGAAACATATTTGAGAAACAGCATATGTTACCTTCACACTAGTTGATCCAGGAGAGAGACGTGAGGAAAAACAGCAATTCTAGGAGCAGAAAATTGTCCACTTCCCAAAAAGTAGGATGTGTGGGAAAAGTGAATCCAAAGTGACAGGAAGAGAGACCCTGGGGGGGAGGGGCCAGCTCCCAGCAGCTGCAGAGCTCAAGAGCACATAATTGGAACTTTTAGTCTGCTCTGCTGAGGGACATTGCTCCAGAGGCTAAGTGGGGGGTTTAGCCCTCACAGGAACAGTGTGGTTTCAGAACCTGTGGGGTCACAGAGGGACAAGGAGTGTGTCACAGCTCCCAGGTATCAGGGTGGAGAAGCCAGCTGCAGAGAAGGAGCCACACAGCACCCTATCAGCTTAGGCTTAACTTAAACCATGATCTGAGACACAATTGGGCTACTGCTCGTCAAGCAGGGACCCCAAAAGAGACAGCTCCAGAGACACCTCCTCTTTCTTCTTCTGGGAAGAGCAGCGTGGGAGCACACAGCAGGAATCTGCTAGGTTTGGAGACTCCAGATGGGGCCATGTGTGCAACAGATAGAGGCGCTCTGCCACGGGCTAGCTGAGCACTGTCTGTGGGCCACAGACAAGGGAGAGAGAAGTGATTACTTTCCTCTGAGGGCGTGCTGAGGAATGGGGCCATAGCCCTTGGCTCCTCTAGGCTGGAGAATGAGAGGCCACCATTTTCATTCCTGGGCTCCAGGGTGGTACGGAAAGTGCTCAGGGAACAAAGATTCCAGAGAGTGAACCTGAGCAAAGTGCTTGGCCCATCCCCTGACAAGGGTGGTGCAATTCTGCCATGGGCAAAGATATTTGAGAATCACAGCAATGGGCCCTTCCCCCAGAAGATTAGCGAGAATGTCCAGCCAAGACCTAGTTAATCAATCAGTGAAAACTGCAGAAATCCAGAGTTTTTTCTCTCTCACTCATCTATTCTTATCTTGATAAAATGACAAGGTGGAAAAACTCACCACAAAAAAAAAAGAAGAGACAGCACCAATGGCTAGAGACCTAGTCAATGCGGACATTAGTAATATGTCAGAGAGAATTCAAAATGACAGTTATTAAGATGAAAAAAGCATGGAAGATATTAGAGAATCCCTTTCTGGAGAAATAAAATCCCTTTCTGGAGAAATAAAGAACTAATACCTAACCAAGTTGAAATTTTTTAAAAAAGCTATTAATGAGGTACAATTAAAAATGGAGGCTCTCACTGCTAGGATAAATGAGGTCGAAGAAAGAATTAGTGATATAGAAGACTCAATGACAGAGAATAAAGAAGTTGAGAAAAAGAGAGACTAAAAACTACTGGGCCAGGAGGGGAGAATTTGAGAGATAAGTGATACATAAGATGCAACAATATTAGAATAATTGGAATCCCAGAAGAAGAAGAAAGAGAGACAGGGGCGGAAGGTATATTGGAGAAAATTACAGTAAGAGAATTTCCCTAATCTGGTGAAGGGAACAAGCACCAAATGCAGGAGGCACAGAGAACCCCTCTCAAAATAAATAAAAATAGATCTACACCCCGTCTTCTAATAGTAAAACTTACAATCTCAGTGACAAAGAGAAAATCCTGAAAGCAACTGGGACAAGAAGTCTGTAACATACAAAGGCAGAAATGTTAGATTAGCAGCAGACCTATCCACAGAGATCTGGCAGGGCAGAAGGGACTGGCATGATATATTCAGAGCACTAAATGAGAAAAAGATGCAGCCAAGAATACTATATCCAGCTAGGCTGTCACTGAAAATAGATGTAGAGTTAAAAAGCTTCCAGAACAAACAAAAACTGAAAGAATTTGCAAACACCAAACCAGCCCTATAGGAAATATTGAAAGGGGCCCTCTAAGCAAAGAGAGAGCCTAAAAGGAACATAGACCAGAAAAGAACAGAGACAATATACAGTTAACCGTCACCCTACAGGCAATACAATGACACTAAATTCATATCTATCAATAGTTACCCTGAATGTTAATGGGCTAAATGCCCCAATCAAAAGACACAGAGTATCAGAATGGATAAAAAACAAGACCCATCGATATGCTGTCTACAAGAAACACATCTTAAAACCAAAGAAACCTACAGATTTAAAGTGAGGGGGTGGAAAAGAATTTATCATGCTAATGGACATCTAAAGAGAGCTGGGGTAGCAATCCTTATATCAGATAAATTAGATTTTAAGCCAAAGATTATAATAAGAGATGAGGAAGGACACTATATCATACTTGAAGGGACTGTCCAACAAGAAGATCTAACAATTGAAAATATCTATTCCCCTAACATGGGAGCAGCCAATTATATAAACCAATAAATAACAAAGTCAAAGAAACACATCAATAATAATACAATAATAGTAGGGGACTTTAATACCCTCCTCACTGAAATGGATAGATCATCTAAGGAAAAGATCAACAAGGAAATAAAGCTTCTTTTTTTTTTTTTTAAGATTTTATTTATTTGACAGAGAGAAACACAGCGAGAGAGGGAACACAAGCAGAGGGAATGGTAGGTAGCGAGAGAAGCAGGCTTCCTGCCAAGCAAGGAGCCTGATGCGGGGCTCGATCCCAGGACTCTGGGATCATGACCTGAGCCGAAGGCAGACGCTTAACGACTGAGCCACCCAGGCACCCTGGAAATAAAGCTTCTAAATGACACACTGGACCAGATGGACATCACAGATATATTCATAACATTCCATCCCAAAGCAACAGAATACACATTCTTCTCTAGTGCACATGGAATATTCTCCAGAATAGATCATATCCTTCCTGGGACACAAACCAGGTCTCCATCAGTAACAAAAGATTGAGATCATAATCTGCATATTTTCAGACCACAATGCCACAAGAGGAAAGTTGGAAAGAACTCAAATACATGGAGGCTAAAGAGCATCTTACTGAATAATGAATGGGTCAACCAAGAAATTAAAGAATTAAAAAAAAAAATCATGGAAAAAAACGAAATGAAAACACAACTGTCCAAAATCTTTGGGACACAGGAAATGTGGTCCTGAGAGGAAAGTGTATAGCAATACAAGACTTTCTCAAGAAACAAGAAAGATCTCAAATACAAAACCTAACCCTACACCTAAAGGAGCTGGAAAAAGAAGAGCAAAGAAAGCCTAAACCCAGCAGAGGAAGAAAAATAATAAAGATCAGAGCAGAAATAAATGAAATAGAAACCAAAAGAACAGTAGAACAAATCAACGAAACTAGGAGCTGGTTCTTGGAAAGAATCAATAAAATTGATAAACCCTTGGTCAGACTTATCAAAAAGAAAAGAGAAAGGACCCAAATTAATAAAATCATGAATGAAAGAGGAGAAATCACAACCAACACCAAAGAAATACAAACAATTTTAAGCATAGTATGAGCAACTATAGCCAGCAAATTAGACAATCTGGAAGAAATGGACATTCCTAGAGACACAGAAACTACCAAAACTGAACCAGGAAGAAATAGAAAGCCTGAACAGACCCATAACCAGTAAGGAGACTGAAGCAGTCATCAAAACTCTCCCAATAAACAAGAGTCCAGGGCCAGATGGTTTCCCAGGGGAATTCTACCAAACATTAAAGAAGAATTAATACCTATTCTTCTGAAATTGCTCCAAAAATAGAAATGGAAGGGAAACTTCCAAACTCATTTTTTGAGGCCAGCATTACCTTGATCCCAAAATCATACAAAGACCCCATCCAAAAGGAGAATTACAGACCAATATCCTTGACGAACATGGATGTAAAAATTCTCACCAAAATACTAGCCAATAGGATCTAACAGTACATTAAAAGTATTATTCACTGAAAGCTGAAAGCTTTTCCCCTCAGATCAGGAACACAGCAGGGATGCTCACTATCTCCACTGCTATTCATCATAGTACTAGAAGTGCTAGCCTCAGCAATCAGACAACAAAAAGAAATAAAAGGCATCTAAATTGGCAAAGAAGAAGTCAAACTCTCACTCTTTGCAGATGATATGATACTGTATGTGGAAAATCCAAGACTCCACTCCAAGACTGCTAGAACTCATCCAGGAATTCAGTCAAGTGTTAGGATATAAAATTAATGCACAGAAATCAGTTGCATTTCTATACACCAACAGCAAAACAGAAGAAAGAGAAAATTAAGGAATCGATCCCATTTACAATTGCACCCAAAACCTTAAGTTACCTAGGAATAAACCTAATCAAAGAGGCAAAGAATCTGTACTCAGAAAACTACAAAGTGCTCATGAAAGAAATGGAAGAAGACACTAAAAATGGAAAAACGTTCCATGGTCATGGATTGGAAGAACAAATATTGTGAAAATGTCTATTCTACCTAAAGAAATCTACACATATAATGCAATCCCTATCAAAATACCATCAATTTATTTCAAAGAAATGGAACAAAGGATCCTAAAATTTATATGGAACCAGAAAAGATTGCAAATAGCCAGAGGAATGTTGAAAAAGTAAACCAAAGTCGGCAGCATTACAATTCCTGACTTCAAGCTCTACTACAAAGCTATAATAATTAAGACAGTGTGGTACTGGCACAAAAACAGACACATAGATCAATGGAACAGAATAGAGAACCCAGAAATGGACCCCCAACTATATGGTCAACTAATCTTCGACAAGGCAAGAAAGAATATGCAGTGGAAAAAAGACAGTCTCTTCAACAAATGGTGTTGGGAAAACTGGACAGCCACATGCAAAAGAATGAGACAGGACCATTTCCTTACACCATACACAAAAATAGACTAAAAATGGATTAAAGACCTCAATGTGAGACAGGACCCCATCAAAATCCTGGAGGAGAACACAGGCAGCAACCTCTTCGACCTCAGCCACAGCAACTTCTTCCTAGAAATATCTCCAAAGGCAAGAGAAGCAAAGGCAAAAATGAACTATTGGGACTTCATCAAGACCAAAAGCTTTTGCACAGCAAAGGAAACAGTCAACAAAACCAAAAGACAACTGACAGAATGGGAGAAGATATTCGCCAATGACATATCAGATAAAGGGCTAGTATCCAAAATCTATAAAGAACTTCTCAAATTCAACACCCAAAGAACAAATAATCCAATGAAGAAATGGGCAGAAGATAGGAGCAGACATTTCTGCAAAGAGGACATCCAAATGGCCAACAGACACATGAAAAAGTGCTCCACATCACTCAGCATCAGAGAGATACAAATCAAAACCACAGTGAGATACCACCTCACACCAGTCAGAATGGCTAAAATTAGCAAGACAGGAAATGACAGATGTTGGCAAGGATGTGGAGAAAGGGGAACCCTCCTACACTGTTGGTGGGAATGCAAGCTGGTACAGCCATTCTGGAAAACAGTATGGAGGTTCCTCAAAAAGTTAAACATAGAGCTACTCTATGACCCACCAATCGTACTACTGGGTATTTACCCTAAAGATACAAATTTCATTATCCAAAGGGGCACGTGCACCCAAATGTTTAGAGCAGCAATGTCCACAATAGCCAAACTATAGAAAGAACCTAGATGTCCAACAACAGATGAATGGATAAAGAAGATGTGGTACACACACACACACACACACACACACACACACACACACACACACACACAATGGAATACTCCGCGGCCATCAAGAAAAATGAAATCTGGCCATTTGCAATGACATGGATGGAACTGGAGGGTATTATGCTAAGAGAAATAAGTCAGTCAGAGAAAGAGAATTATCACATGATCTCTCTGATATGAAGAATTTGAGAAGCAGGGTGGGGGGTTGTGGGGGGGTGGGGGAGAGAAATGAAACAGGATGGAATGAGGAAGGAGACAAACCATAAGAGACTCCTAAACTCACGAAATGTACTAAGTGTGGCTGGGAGGTGGGGGGCTAGGGATAGGGTGGCTGGCTTAAGGACATTGGGGAGGGTATGTGCTATGGTTAGTGCTGTGAAATGTGTAAACCTGATGATTCACAGACATGTGTCCTGGTGCAAATAATACATTATATGTGAATAAAAAAACAAATTTAAAAATTTAAAAATAAATAAATAAAATAATTAATACTCCGGAAATAGACCCATGGATGTAAGGGAGTTTAATATATAATAAAAATCACAATTAAAATAAAAATAGGAAGGATAAAAAAAACAGGAAGGATAGGCTTTTTAATTTTTAACAATAATTTATTAACCATATACAAGTAAGAATTTTGTATTCAAGTTGGTGCAGCCTCTTTGGAAACAGTGTGGAGATTACTTAAGAAATTAAAAATAGAGCTACTCTATGACCCTGCAATTGCACTACTGGGCATTTACCCCAAAGATACAGATGCAGTGAAAAGAAGGCCCTATGTACACCAATGTTCATAGCAGCAATGGCCACAATTGCCAAAGTGTGGAAAGAACCAAGATGCCCTTCAGCAGATGAATAGATAAAGAAGATATGGTCCATATATACAATGGAATATTACGCCTTCATCAGAAAGGATGAATAGCCAACTTTTGCAGCAACATGGACAGGACTGGAAGAGATTACACTGAGTGAAATAAGTCAAGCAGAGAGAGTCAGTTATCATATGGTCTCACTTACATGTGGAGCATAAAGAAAAACATGGAAGACATTGTGAGAAGGAAACGAAGGATGAATTAGGGGAAATAGGAGGGGGAGATGAACCATGAGAGACTGTGGACTCTTAGAAAGAAACTGAGGATTTTGGAAGGGAAGGGGGTGGGATGATGGGTGAGCCTGGTTATAGGTATTGAGGACGGCACATATTGCATGGGGCAGTGGGTATGGTGCATGAACAATGAATCTTGGAACACTGAAAAAATTAAGTTAAATTAAAAAAAAGAATTTTAAAAGTAGGTGAAGGGATTTACAACGTATACAAAAATACATTTTAAGTGATTAAATAACTAAGTGTCAAGAAAAAAAGATGTTAGAAAAAATGCAGAATAACATTGTAATTTTGGTATGAGGATAGTATTTCCTTAACTGCATGTACCCAAGAAGCCATAGAAAAAAAAAAAAATGGCAGATTTGACCAAAAGAAAAAAAAAAATGAAAATTACCTTAACAGAACTATAAATTATGAGACTTCTGATATATTAAAGAGTCAAAAACCGTGGTATGTTATGTTTGGTAGAAATATTTGCTAATGGGGGTGCCTGGGTGGCTCAGTCGTTAAGCGTCTGCCTTTGGCTCAGGTCATGATCCCAGGGTCCTGGGATCGAGCCCCGCATCAGGCTCCCTGCTCGGCAGGAAGCCTGCTTCTCCCGCTACCATCCCCTCTGCTTGTATTCCTTCTCCTGCTCTGTTTCCCTCTGTCAAATAAATAAAATCTTTTTTAAAAAAATTAAAATAAAATAAATAAAAAAGAAATATTTGCTAATGATTTACTTCAATGGATTAATATTCACACTACTTGAAAAGTCCCAACTAATCAATAACAAAAATGTAAACCTAAAAGAACCCAATAGAAATTCATCATAGTATTGCAAAATGAGTTTTCAGATTATAGTTACTATATTCCATAATCTCTCCAATAGTCAGATATAAAAGAGAAATAGGAAATAAAAGTTAAAATATTTTATGCTCTAGGGGCACCTGGATGGCTCAGTGGGTTAAAGCCTCTGCCTTCAGCTCAGATCATGATCTCAGGGTCCTGGGGTCAAGCCCCACAATGGGCTCTCTGCTCGAGGAGCCTCTCAATCTCTCTCTCTCTCTCTCTGCACCTACTTGTGATCTCTCTCTCTCTGTCAAATAAATAAAATCTTAAAAAAATAAATAAAATATTTTGTGCTCTAGAATGATGTTGACCAAAATATGAGCTACATATGTGGTTTAAACTGAAAATGAATCCTGTACACACTCTTTTCTAGGTTTGTGACATTGGGCCTATCTGCATCTCAGTTTCTTCACATTAAAAAGAGAGAGAGATAATAATAGCACCTACCTTGTAGAGTTTTGAGATTATTAAATGAGAAATTACATATAAAGTTCTTAGTTGAATGTCTAACACGTATTTTTTTAAAAGATTTTATTTGAGAGAGAGGAGAGAGAGAGGGAAAGAGAGAGAGAGCACAAGAGTGGGGAGGGTCAGCGGGAGAAGCAGACTCCCCGCTGAACAGGGTCTCTATCCCAGGACCCTGGGATCATGACCTGAACCGAGCCACAAGATTAAAAATGCAGAGATAATGCATGTACAGCAACCTCAAAGTGCCTGGCATATATATATATATATATATATATATATATAATCATATATATGTTATACACACACACATTATTATATATTTTATATATAGCATGCACTTATTTAATATACATTTATATAGCATATATAGTTATATATAATATATAGTTATTCAATATGTTATATATTTGCATCTATCAAATTTTATATGTACAAATAACATGTATATTTAATGCCTATTATATTTTTAACCTCAATCAAAGCTGTGTTCAGCACATTTTAATAAATATTGGAACATAAATCTTGGTACTTCCCAACCCGTCTGACCCAGAGAGAGTCTGAACAGCTGCTGCATGGTGTGGCAGAGCTCTATTTTAGTTGTCTTTTAAACTTTGTTTGTGTGTGTGTGTATGCGCCCCAAGCCATTTGGTCTAGGGGCTGGGGCTCGCTGAAAGTCATTGCCAGAGTAGAGGACATAAAAAGAAGTACTCTACCTAACCGAGATAAGTTAATCTTTCATAAGAGGTTTGGATTTCGATCTCTGTTGATTCTGCTGATGCTGCAGCCATTATCTCTTTGTAAATGAGCACATAAAGAAAAATTCCAATGAGTGGTACCTAATGGAGGCCCTAAAGTGTGAATACGGAAATGGTATTAACAATTTGAACAAATTCTGTCCTTTCATTAAGTGACCATTATAAAATAGTGCCGTATTGTCAAGGGTAATTATCATTCCTGAAGTCTTTTTCTTTGTTATGCTACATAAAGTTCTTTCCTACATCATTCCCCCACTCTACAACTTAACTACGAGCTTAGCTGTACTATCAACTTAGACACACTCAATAAAGGACTGTGCAATGAGTGGAATTTACGTATGCAGATTGTCAAGGTCCATCACAACTTAACAAGCCAAAAGAAAAAAAGAACCATTTCTAATAACCGGCATATTTTTACATCAAAACTATTAGCAAAACCAACTTTTCTGTCCTTTCCAAAGGACAAATTGCTCCTGTATGAAAATTTAATTAATATGTGTTGATGAATAATTCAGACAGTAATGATCTTAGACTCTCAAGTTTATATGACAGGCTTCCATGTCACATATAAATGTTTGCGCATAAAAAGCATGTGATTTAGAAATAGAGTGTGAAGTTCTCTTACACCAATTCCCATCTGTAAGAAGAAATTGTAGGAGAGATCTTTGATAGAATTATGCATTTTTTTTCATTTTCCTAGCTCATTAAAAATCTCCATCTTTAATGTGATTCCCCTTGAGGCTTTGCTGGGCTCTCACTGTAATTTGCACACACATAGGTACTGTGCTTGAACCCTTTATTGTCTCTCATAAAACCAGAAATAACTGCCTTTCTCTTGGAAGAGGAGAATGAGGCTGATTGGTTTATGCTCTCAGGAGCACCGGGAATGTTTCTAATCAGAGAAATAGCTCTGTGTTGTCTCCGAAATTCCTTTCCTTTAGGGGAAAAACAGGAAACAAACCCTAACAATTTTTACCCTTTCCTTAATTAATTTATTTTTTAAGATTTCTTAATTTATTTGAAAGAGAGAGAAAGAAAGAAAGAGACAAACATGGTGCAGGAGGGAGAGAGGGAGAGAGAAAAATCTCAAGCAGACTTCCCTCTGAGTGTGGAGCTGAGGTGGGGTTCAATCCCAGGATCCTGAGATCATGACCTGAGGCGAAATCAAGAGTCCAATGTTTAACCTACTGAGTCATCCAGGTGCCCCTACCTACCTTTTCCTTAATTTCAAGCTTGAATTTCATATTCCCAAAATTTTAGGTGAATTTCTTCATTTTTAAAATCTTTTAAAATAAATTATTGTCTTACATTTGTTATTCACTATTGTTTTTATTCACTGATTTTTCTGCAGTGCATTTCAGTATACTAATGTGGACACTCACATATTACACACATTTTCTGAATGGAAATTTGAAAATAAACACTGAAGAAGTCTTTAAACCATCCATAGTTCCACAGTGCAGTGATTCTACCTTTAATGCCCGAAATCATTTATAAGCATAGCAATTTATGTAATGTAAAAAAATACATCCCAAATTATTTGTGTATCTGGAGATTAGTCAAATCGTAGTCAAATAAATTATAATAATTACATATATTAAAAATATCTCTTTAAAAATACTGTAGATAGATGCATACACATATGAAAATAATGTCATAAAATTTAAAGGATAAGCACATTGTAAAAATACAACCCTGAATATATATAAAAAGAGAAAAATATGACTACTCAAAAAATTTTAGTAGTGATTATTTCTGACTGACTACAGATCATTTTTATTTCATTTGTGATATTTAGTATTTTCTGAATTTCCTATGATAAGGCAGTTTTTCTCTGAAGTTATAAAAAATTAACACTATTCAGAGGAGAGAAATGATGCAGTGAAGAATACATTTTCAATATTCTGGCAAACACATTATAACACTTCTTACACATAGAGAAAAAAGTACATATGTTCACAAAATCCAAAGCAAATTATTTATTTCACTTGTACTGTGACCCTTTAACCTAATTCAAATCTTGTAACTTTAGGCAAAGCTGGAAGGCAAAATCATCCTCTGTAATCTCCATGTTGCCTGGTGGTGACAAGGATTGCTAACTCTCCCAGCCATTCTTGCATTTATACACTCAGCATTTCTGTGTGTCCTAGTTTCACTTTACTTTTATAGCTTCGAAATGATGAAACCTTGCAATCAGGCATCCCCACCCATCCTAGACTTTAACCAATGGGGATAAAATAAATCACAACAGTTTTGCACTCAATTGAAAATTAATATTCATTGCCGGAGTAATGAAGAAAAGGTATGATAATATCATTCAAGTCATTTGGTCTGTGGATGTCACTTCTGTGCCATCTAAATTATAACATTCATCATTTCCCTGTCCTTAGTGGGTCTTATAATGGAGGCTACAAACAATATTTCAGAGCTTCCCAGAAGCTTGGTGGATGCTGAGAACCATGGTAAAGGACTCAAAAAGTCCTTGATACTTAATATCATCAGGGGCAAGGGAGTATTTGGGAGATTTAATGCAACAAAATAAAGACAGGTTGGCAGGCTTTCTGCCATCTGAAAGTTGTAAGGCAGAAGAAAACCTAATTTCTGGACTCCCTTAAGAGACTGAATGAGCAAAGCAAAGAAAACTGTAATCATCTCTCCCTAAAAAGCCATTTTACTGTTCACTCTCAAAATGCAAACTCCCAAACACATAATTAACGTGTAGAGGGTTTTTGTTTTGTCTTTTATTTTGTATTTTTCTAGAATGTGTAGTTTAACTGCCTCACACATTTAACATAAGCCTTGCCTTAAGCTGGTTTCTCTGACACTGAAATGTTCAACCCGCATCTACAGCTGAAATCAGATTAAGATTATTAGGTAATAGGGAACTTCCCAATGTCTTGCTAGGAACTGGGATGCAATGTCATAATGTGTCAGACAAAAGGAATTACAAATATTCTAAACTGATTCTTATTTTTACTCTCTGTGAATAGGAGTTTCATAGAGAAAACAACTTAACCACCCATTTTTCTCTACTCTGAACCCTCTTGATAGAGTGTATACCCTTCCTCACTAAACATTTTCGGAAGCTGTTCATAATTACCAACAGGCTAACTCTGGTCTTGACCACTCTCCTGTCATCTCACCTTTTGATATGATTGCTAATAGGCAGTGGAAAGTCAGAAGCTAGATGATAGATGTCAGAGAAGCAATTTCTACCCTTTAAAAAGGAGCATCAGAAGAAGGGACACAGCACACAACATGCATAGAGGTTTTACTGTAACACTGGTACTACCACGGGAATGTTCACATGTATTACTTCATCTAATGATGGTAATATGAAAATAATGATGCCAACTAGGTACTGTTTTTCATGCTAGAATCTGGATTGAGTGTTGTACATGATTAAAGATAAAAATATGATAGTTGCATTGTGCATATATAAATACGTCTATATTCAAAGTACTTTACGTTCATATTTGTGTGTTGATTTTACATAAAGCACCTTAAACCTCATATCCATATGTATTACATCATGGAATCCTAAAACATCCTAAGAAGATGAGACGTCCATTTTCATGAATTTACCAATGAAAAACTGAGATTCCAGAGGCTGTGAATAACTTCCAGAAAAATATTTCCAGAAAAAAATAATTGGTACAGTCACGTGGGAATTAGAATTCAGGTTTATCTTATTCCAGGGTGCTCTTCACAATGCCACAAAGTCCATGCATGCAACCTTGAAAACTAAAGAGAGTCTGGAGTCACTTCAGAAACAGGAGCTTGTAACACTGAAAAAATAAAATAAACATATTTGGGGAAAATATGTTTGACATATTTAGTCAGTTGTCTTGCTTGCTTCCATGTGAGTTGGTCTAGGAACTGTTTTGTAGAAACAAATAAACTGGGTTGGATGATGGAAACAATTGGAAGTGAATTGTGGTGCCTGGGTGGCTCAGTCAGTTAAGCGTCTGCCTTCAGCTCTGGTCATGATCCCAGGGTCCTGGGATCAAACCCCAGGTCAGGGCTCCTTGCTCGGTGGGGAATCTGCTTGTCCCTCTGTCCCTCTTCCTGCTCATGTGCACACTCTCTCTCTCAAGTAAATAAATAAAATCTTTAAAAAAAAAAAAAGAATTGGAAGTAGATTTGAATATGAAGGAGCACATGTAGAATTATTAATGAACAGATGAAAGATGAGACAAACAGCCAAGTGCAAAATCTGGGGAGAGGAAATCCAGGTGTTTTCAGAGAAAGAATAATGAGGGATAAGAATCCACATGTAGCAAGTAGAGAGGTGTCCATATTTATCAGAAATTCAAGACTAAATTCCAGAAGAGATATTAAGGATAAATAGAAAAACAAAACATGATTTAGAAAAAAGTCAAAATTTTATAAATAAAAGAGAACACTATTGGGTGCTAAGAAGCTTAATGATGACAGAGGAATTTTAAGAAAAGGAGAGCTTGAACACCAAAATCATATGACATAGAGAAAGCAAGATTAATGATATTATGACATCCAAGTATTTCTCCTACTTAGTTATTTCTTTCATGACATTTATCTACCTACTATTTATTTCAAACATGCACATGTGTGTATGCATATGAGTGTTTAAATATCAAAATTTAAGCCCCAGGATGTTTCCTTTATTTATCCAAACAGTTCTGTAGGGATAATCATTCTTGAAGTCCACTCTTTATTATTATGCTATATAATCTTTTAATCAATTTCCTCATTTAATTATCCACTATAGGCCTTATACCATCCTAAGGCCTCTAGGTGGATAGACAGATTGGTCAACCCGTAATAGAGAGATGTGTGTGAATGTGTATGAATATATTTGTATATATACCTGTATATTCTATATATACCCATGAGTCCATCTGCTATGTATACACACTATACATGTAGCATATATATAGTTCAATGAAAGCTAGTATAATCACATTTATAGCATTCTCCCCTTCACAAGCATCCTCTTTGCATTCCTTTTCACACTGCAGCTTCAATCACATGCTTGCTTAACTTGCTTCTCATATTAGAGTAAAAGCTGTTTCATCAGCAGCTTGTCAACTAGAAATCTCTATTTATGGGTACTGTTCCTTTGCAGTGTTCAGTCACTCTCCAAGTTATGAAAAGTGAATATCCCACATATACAAATGACCTTTTACACAGTTTTTGCTCCTCCTCCTGCTCGCCCGAGCCTATTCCATCACAGCCACAATTCAAACTATCCCAACACAAAAACAACAGTCAGGATTGAATTGCTACCTCAATTTGAGAGGTGTCAATACCCACTGAGCCTATGTTATGTGTCAGGCTCTGTGTTTGGTATATTGCATATGTTCCTGATTTCAAAACACAAAGGAACACAGGAGATAAAGATTTCACTTCTATCTGTCAGGGGAAAGATTTAGGGGTCAGAGAGAAAACACAAACTGTTCAAGGTCACATGCTTCTGGGAGTGAACCTGGTATGTGGACGAGGTTCTGCCTGGTGACTGCTGCATACTTGAAGGTGTTCTGAGTTGTCAGGCTCTGTAAATTGAAAAGCTCTAATATAGGACAAGAAAACAAAATGCCAGAGCCTCTGATGATTAATTACTTTCTTTAAATGCAAGTGGATAATTTTAATAAATTGGGTCATTCTAATAAGATACCCAGAAATGTGATTTTTTTATTTCTTGGGAAAGAAATAATTCAAAATCATTTTCATTAAATGCAGCTTTCTATAATTATTCCACCATTTATTTCCCTTTTTTTCCCCCCCAGGAATATATAAAAGGTCACCTGTCATTCCTTTACTTTGGCTGCCTTATAAAAGTTCCTTTCATTCAAACATGCATGCATTTTAATTGCTTATAATTTCATGTCTCTGTGTAAATGGAGCCTTATTCAAAAACAAAAGCTTCTGCAGTGATCCTCGTTTATTTTTATTCTGTTGTCACTGAAATCACATTATCTTAGATCTGTTTATTTGTCTTACATATTTGTCATAAATCTATAAGAAAAATATTTAAATAGGTTTTCAAATGAAGGTGAAGCATCTGATACTTTATTAAAAATATTGAAAAGTATATTTTGCCAAGGAGATAGGAATAAGATAAATTAAGTAAACAAATAAGCATTCTTTATTTATAGGGCTTTGAGGTATTTTCCATCAAGCAAATGAATATCATAACTTATTCATTAAAGATTTTCTTTAGCAAAAAATACTTGCAAAAAACCACCCAGCAGCTCTGAGGACTTAAATATGGAAATAGAAAGAAGCCTATATGAGTGGGCAGTGAAACATAACAGAAAAAATTTAAAAACTTCCTCAGAAAGGAAAAGTAAAATATGAGCACTGCTTTAGTAGCAAATACAGTTTTTGTCCACTTATTTCTTCAAAACAGTGTCATTTGAGTTTGCATTTGGGAGAAAGTTTATGGAGTAAATTAATATCCTCCCTCTTTTCAAGAATTACTTTGATTAATAGAACTTTTCTATTCAGAGTTTATTGAAAATAAATAGATGCTGGGAACTCTCTTTAAGATCTCTGAATGCTATGATGAGATTTGCAGAATGCTTGGCTCCAGAGACCTACCATCCAGTCTGGGACACAAATAAATAATTATATTGAACCTTGAATGATGCTTTAAAAAAAATTTAAAAAGCCGGGAGGTGGGCAAGATGGCAGAGAAGTAGGAGATCCTGTTGCAACCTGTCCCCAAAAGTGAGCTGGATACCTACCAGAACATGCTGAACACCCATGAAATCAGCCTGAGGGGCAAGATTTTTCACTTCTGGATCTCTACGGGAGCAGAAGACAGCAGTGGAGAGGTAAAGCAAAGTGGAAATATTGGTGGATAATCAAAAGGGGGAGGGAGCCACCAGAAGTGGTGCAAAGACAGCATTACCCCAAGGAAAGTGCCTGGTGGTTGGGGAGCAGCAATAACTTAGAGTCTGGTTAAAAACACTTAAAAAGAGCAAAAGGTTCTGAGGAGCAGCTAGTGGAAGGGGGTGGTTGTAGGCACAGGCCTGGGCCCACGGTCCCAGGAAGGATACCACTTGCCTCAAAGAGAGACTGGTGGGGGGGTCTAACTGTGGCTCCAGAACCTGCAGCTTTCTGCTCCTTACCCCACTTTGTGGGTGAGGGCATGTACTCCTGCAAGCACCTTAGAGAGTCTGGTGTGGTCCAGGAGCCAGCAGCACTTCTCTGTGTACAGCACTCTCTGGACTGTGCACCCCTGACCACAACACATTCACAGCCTGCGGCAGGGTCTGGGCACTCCCAGCCGGCCCTGGAGAGAACGCAGGCTGCAGGCCTAATCTCAGGCAGGAATCTGACCACACCCTGCCAGATCCTGGAACCCAGAGAGCAGGGGAGAATTCCCAGAGTCGCCGAACTGCTGAGTGCACGACACCTGTGACGTGAATTTTGTGGAGGGGAGTCTGTGTTCTGGACAACCCAGAGGGGAGCAGATTGAGGCTTCTCTGTGACACAGAGGTCTGGGTACATACTAGCAGATTCCTTGAATGGACTCTCCGAAAAGGTGAAAAAGCTACAAAAGGCCAAAAGCCTGCAGAGAGCGAAAGACTGAGAAACCTGTTTCCACAAAGCGCAACCCCTTGATTGGGGGACAGGGTGACTCAACCCAAGTAAGACTGACTGGAAAACAACACAGCAGGCCTCTCCCCCAGAAGACAAGTCAGAAAAACAAAAGGACTATAACCACAGAGTCCACATAAAATTTTAAATCCCCAACATAAGGGGAAATCAATATATTAAGCACCTGATAATACCCTCAAACCTGTATATTTCATAGATAAAAGGTTTTTTTTTCCTTATTCTCTATTTTTTTTTATTTTTTATTCACTCGTTTTCACATTTCTTGGTCTGTTTTTGTTTTTGTTTTTTTTTAAACTACTTAACATTACAACTAGAGGCTTAATACAAGGATAAACCCAGGAATACCTAAAATAACCTTCCTCACCCACAAGGAGTTATAACCACCCTCCCATCTGGTCCTTCTGTCATTGGTTTCTATGTATTTGCTTTTGTTCTGTTATTATATAAATCTCATTCTTGGGGTTCATTCTGACTAGGTTCTTTTATTTCTTGTCATTTAATTTTGTCAGTCTATATGTTTGTCCGTGGTGGTCTACATACCTTATAAATCTTATTTTGGGGGCCCATTCTGGCTGGGATTTCTTCTTTTTATCTTTCTATCTTTTTTTTTCTTTCTTTTTTTTTTTTAAAGATTTTATTTATTTGACAGAGAGAAACACAGCTAGAGAGGGAACACAAGCAGAGGGAGTGGTAGCGGGAGAAGCAGGCTTCCTGCTGAGCAAGGAGCCTGATGTGGGGCTTGATCCCAGGACTCTGGGATCATGACCTGAGCCGAAGGCAGACGCTTAACGACTGAGCCACCCAGGTGCCCCTATCTTTTTTTTTTTTTTTTATCCTTACTCTTTCTTTTTGGTGGTGAATCCCAATTGCTCCTAAACCTTCCAGAGTGCACCCTGCCTGGATCATGGGTGAAATATCCAGCTATACAGCCTCTGATCCACTTCTCATCAAAATGACTAGGAGGAGGAACACCCAACAGGGGAAAAAACCCAGAGACTGCACCCTCTCCCTCAGAACAATTAGACAAGGACATAAACAGTATGTCAGAAAGGGAATTCAGGCTGACAATTATCCAGGCAATGGCTAGGATGGAAAAAAACATTGATGACAAAATAGAATCTCTAAGGACAGAAATGAGAACCAGTATAGCCAATGTAAGAAGTGCTATCAGTGAAATCCAATCCAATCTAAATAGTCTAACAGGTAGAGTTACAGAGCAGAGGATAGAATTAGTGATCTAGAGGATAAAATGGTAGAGAAGAAAGGTCAGGAGGAGAGCTGGAGCAAACTGCTCAGGAATCATGACAAGAGACTTAGGGAAAAAATGATGCCATGAAATGTTCCAACGTCAGAATTACTGGAATCCCAGAGGGGGTAGAGAAAGACAGAAGACTAGAAGATATAGTTGACCAAATTCTGAATGAAAATTTCCCCAATCTGAGGAATGGAACAAGTGTTTGTGTCCTAGAGGCAGAAAGGACACCTGCCAAGATCAATGAGTCTAGAAAATCAGTGAGACACATCATAGTCAAATTTGCAAATTATAATTTTAGACAAGAGGTCCTGAGGGCAGCTAGGAGGAAGAGATTCCTTACATACGGAGGAAGACCCATTAGAATATCGTCAGACCTGTCCACAGAAACCTGGAAAGCCATAAAGGGCTGGCATGATGTATTCAGGGCACTCAACAAGAAGAACATGCAGCCAAGAATACTTTATCCAGCAAGGCTGACATTCAAAATGGATGGAGAGATAAAGAGCTTCCAAGATTAAAAGGATTAAAAGAGTATGTGACCACCAAGCTGGCACTCCAGGAAATATTATAGGGCATTCTATAAAAGTAGAAAGATCTCATGAGTGACTAAGAACAGAAATTTACAATCTATAGAAACAAGGACTACACAGGCAACATGATGTCAATAAACACTTATCTTTCAATAATCACTCTCAATGTGAATGGCCTAAACACCCCCATAAAATGGTACAGGGTTGCAGAATGGATAAAGCAGCAGGACCCATCCATATGCTGTCTACAAGAGACACATTTGGAGCTACAAGATACATCCAGACTAAAAGTGAAAGGATGGAGAACCATCTTTCATGCCAACGGGCCTCAAAAGAAAGCTGGGGTAGCAATTCTCATATCAGATAAATTAGATTTTAAGCTAAAGACTGTAGTCAGAGATACAGAAGGACACTACATCATTCTTAAAGTGTCTATCCTCCAAGAAGATCTAACAAATGTAAACATTTATGCCCCCAGTACAGGAGGAGCCAACTACGTAAGCCAAATGTTAATAAAAATATAGAGTAATATTGATATGAATACACTAATAGTAGGAGATCATAACACACCACTCTCAGTAAAAGACAGATCATCTAAACAGAAAATTAATAAAGACACAAGAGCTTTGGGGCGCCTGGGTAGCTCAGTGGGTTAAAGTCTCTGCCTTCGGCTCAGGTCATGATCTCAGGGTCCTGGGATCGAGCCCCACACGGACTCTCTGCTCAGTGGGGAGCCTGCTTCTTCTCTCTCTGCCTGCCTCTCTGCCTACTTGTGATCTCTGTCAAATAAATACATAAAATCTTAAAAAATATATTAAAAAGAAAAGAAACAAGAGCTTTGAATGGCACATTGGACCAGATGGACCTCATAGATATATACAGAACATTCCACCCTAAAACAACAGAATACTCATTCTTCTCGAGCACAAATGGAACTTTCTCCAGAATAGACCACATATTGGGTCACAAATCAGGACTCAACCAATACCAAAAGATTGAGATGATTCCCTGCATATTCTCAGAACACAATGCTTTGAAACTGGAACTCAACCACAAGAAAAAGTTTGGAAGGAATTCAAATACTTAGAGGCTAAAGACCAATCTGCTCAAGAATGCTGGGATCAACCAGGGAATCAAAGATGAACTTAAACAACTCATGGAAACCAATGAGGATGAAGACACATCAGTCCAAAACTTATGGGACATGGCAAAGTCAGTCCTAAGTGGGAAATACCTGGCCATCCAAGCCTCACTCAAAAAAATTGAAAAATCTCAAATACACCTGCTCTCTTTACACCTTAAAGAACTGGAAAATTAACAACAAATAAAGCCAACCCCACGCACAAGAAGGGAAATAATCAAGATCAGAGCAGAGATCAACGAGTTAGAAACTAGAGAAACAGTAGAAAGCATCAATGAATCCAGAGTTGGTTTTTTGAAAGAATCAATAAGATTGATAAGCCACTGGCCAAACTAACCCAAAAGAAAAGAGAGAGGACCCAAATTAACAAAATCATGAATGAAAGGGGAGAGATCACGACTAATCCAAAGGAAATAGAAACAATCACCAGAAACTATTATCAACAGCTATATGCCAATAAGTTAAACAACCTAGAAGAAATGGATGCATTCCTGAAAACCCATAATCTTCCAAGACTGAAACAGGAAGAAATTGACAACCTGAATAGACCAATATCTAGTAATGAGATTAAAGCAGTGATCACAAACCTCCCAAAAAACAAGAGTCCAGGCAGGACCTTATGGATCTCCTAGAGAATTCTACCAAACATTCAAGAAAGAAATAATACCCATTCTCCTGAAACTGTTTCAAAAAATAGAAAAAGAAGGAAAACTTCCAGACTCTTTCTATGAAGCCAGCATTACTCTGATTCCCAAACCAGACAGAGACCCCATCAAAAAGGAGAATTTCAGACCAATATCCCTGATGAATATGGATGCCAAGATTCTCAACAAGATCCTAGCTAATAGGATCCAACAGTACATTAAAAAGATTATTCATCATGACCAGGAGGGATTTATCCCTGGGATGCATGGGTAGTTCAACATTCGCAAATCAATCAATGTGATAGAACAAATCAATAAGAGAAGAGAGAAGAACCACATGATCCTCTCAATTGATGTAGAAAAAGCATTTGACAAAATTCAGCATCCATTCTTGATTAAAACTCTTCAAAGTATAGGGATAGAAGGAACATTCCTCAACATCATAAAGTCCATCTATGAAAAGTTCACAGCAAAATCATTCTCCTAATGGGGAAAAGCTGACAGCCTTCCCTTTGAGATCAGGAACACAAGAATGCCCACTCTCACCACTCTTGTTCAACATAGTACTAAAATTCCTAGTGACAGCAATTAGACAACAAAAAGAGGTATTCAAATTGGCAATGAAGAAGTCAAACTCTCTCTCTTCACGGATGGCATGATACTTTATATGAAGAACCCAAAAGACTCTACCCCCAAACTACTAGAACTCCTACAGCAATTCAGTAATGTGGCAGGATACAAAATTGATCCACAGAAATCAGTTGCTTTCCTATACACTAACAATGAAAATATGGAAAGGGAAATTAGAGAATCGATTCCATTTACTGTAGCACCAAGAACCATAAGATACCTGGGAATAAACCTAACAAAAGAGGCAAAAGATCTGTACTCGAAGAAATAAAGAACGCTCATGAAAGAAATTGAAGAAGACACAAAAAGGTAGAAAAGCATTCCATGCTCATGGATCAGAAGAATAAACATTGTAAAAATGTCTACACTGCCCAGAGCAATCTATACTTTCAATGTCATTCCAATCAAAATTCCACCAGTTTTCTTGAAAAGGCTTGAACAAACAATCCTAACATTTGTATGGAACCAGAAAAGACCCCGAATTGCTAAGGAAATGTTGAAAAAAAAAAACAAAGCTGGGGGCATCACATTGCCTGATTTCAAGCTTTACTACAAAGCGGTGATCGCCAAGACAGCATGGCACTGGCACAAAAACAGACACATAGACCAGTGGAACAGAAGAGAGAGCCCAGATACGGACCCGCAACTCTATGGTAAATAATCTTTGACAAAACAGAAAAAAATATCCAGTGGAAAAGAGACAATCTCTTCAATAAATGGTGCTGGAAAATTAGACAGCTCTATGTAGAAGAATGAAACTTGACCATTCTCTTACACCATACATGAAGATAAACTCGAAATGGATAAAAGACCTCAATGTCTAGCAGGACTCTACCAAAACCCTAGAGAAGAACATAGGCAGTAACCTCTTTGACATCAGCCACAGCAACTTCTTTCAGAACATGTCTCCAAAGGCAAAGGAAACAGAAGTGAAAATGAACTCTTAGGACGTCATCAAGATAAAAAGCTTCTCCACAGCAAAGGAAACTGTCAGCAAAACAAACAGGCAACCCACAGAATGGGAGAACATATTAGCAAATTACACTACAGACAAAGGTCTGATATCTAAGATCTATAAAGAACTTCTCAAACTCAACAATCACAAAACTGATAATCACATTAAAAAATGGTCAGAAGACATGAATAGACACTTCTCCAAAGAAGACATACAAATGGCTAATAGATACATGAAAAATGTTCATTATCTTTAGCTATCAGGGAGACTCAAATCAAAATCATACTGAGATACCACCTTATACCAGTTAGAATGGCCAAAATCAACAGGACAGTAAACAACAAATGTTGGAGAGGGTGTGGAGAAAGGGGCACCCTCTTACACTGTTGGTGGGGTTGCAAGCTGGTGCAGCCACTTTGGAAAACAGTGTGGAGATTCCTCAATAAATTAAAAATAGAACCACCCTATGACCCTACAATTGCACTACTGGGTATTTATCCCAAAGAAGCAGATACAGTAATGTATCTGCTTCTTTGTATCTGCCTTCTACATGAGGCCACATGTACCTCAATGTTCATAGCAACAATGGCCACAATTGTCAAACTGTGGAAAGAACCAAAATGCCCTTCAACAGATGAATGGATAAAGAAGATATGATACATATATACAATGGAATATTATGCCTCCATTAGAAAGGACGAATATCCAACTTTTGTATCAGCATGGACGGGATTGGATGAGATTATGCAGAGTGAAATAAGTCAAACGAAGAGAGTCAATTATCTTATGGTCTCACGTGTGGAACATAAGGAAAAACATGGAGGGCATTGTGAGAAGGAAGGTAAAGGGGAATAGGGGGAAATCAGAGGGGGAGATGAACCATGAGAGACTGTGGACTCTGAGCAACAAACTGAGGGTTTTGGAGGGGGGGTGGAGGGTTGGGTGAGCCTGGTGGTGGGTCTTGAGGAGGACACATATTGCGTGGAGTACTGGGTGTGGTGCATGAACAATTAATCTTGTAACACTGAAAAAATAAACATATTTGGAAGAAAAAAAGTAACAAAAGCAAAGACAGTTGTAAACTCAGTAAAGTTTCCCAAAAAATATGGCTTCTGGACAGACAGCTGAAAAATCAGTGGGAATTACTAATTGATGAGAGAGCAAAGAAAAGAATAGGGTCTTGCAAAATGAAATTACTTGTAAGTTCATGGACCTGCTAAAAGAAAGTGTAATAGAATATCTACGACACTGTTAATGGATCCGTATGGCAGAGTAGCGGTCTTAAAAGTGGTATTTGTTTTGTTTGATTAGTTCTGAGCTGTGGGACTCTTTCTTTAAAGAAGTACTCTTGTTGACTCTCTCCCCTTTCCTGCACAGGTAGCTACTCTGATTGAATGGGAGGTTATAAAGCAGTCCTTAAGTTCAGCTCTGCCCCAGGGCCCCTGCACCCTTCAACACAAACTCACAACATACTAAGACTCACAGGAAGCACACACACATTCAATAGCCTCTGGAATTGCTTTATGGAGGTCTACCATTCTTTGGGGCATGGTTTTCAAGTCACTGAACTAGAGTGTGATGGAAAAGACAAAAAGAAGGAAGATTAGCAGATGGACCATGAAGGACTTTGTAAATTATCTTTGAAGTTCATCCACCCATTCATCTTTGACATTACCTATGAGTTTAAAACTCCTCTCAAAGGCAACAAAGAGATAATGATGACTGTTACAGGGGATGAAGGTAGTGTTGAGTGTTCACATAATGCATTAAAAAGATTACTTTCACCAGTAATCATAGCAGGGAGCCAGTTATGAGGCCCTTGAGGCAAGCAGGTGGGAAATGACAGGTTTGAGCTAAGATAATGGCAAAGGAAATGAGTGAGCAGAAGTAAATGCACTCGAGAGATATATAGGCGGGAAAACTGACAGATCCAGTGATAGTTGGGTGGGATTGGTTGTTAGGAGCTGAATGTTTATATCCCCCACTCCAAATGTTTATGTTGAAATCCCAATTTCCACCGTGATGGTTTTAGGGTGATGATTAGACCGTGAGGATGCAGCCCTGATGAATGGGATCGGTGCCTTCATCAAAGAGACCAGAAAAAACTCTCTTGGCTAGCTCTCTGCCACATGAGGATATGAGAAGACAGCAACCTGCAAATCAGACAGCACATCCTTGCCAGAACCTGACCAGACTGGCACCCTGATCTCAGACTGCCAGCAACCAGAACTGGAAGAAATAAATGTCTTATTATTGATAAGACACTCAATCTGAGGTTCTTATTTATAACAGCCCAAACCAACTAAAATAGTAGTCAAAGAAGAAAAGGTTTCTTCCTCGATCAATCCTATGGACATGAACACAACTTACTGAAATAAGGAACACAGAAGGAAGAACAGTGAAAAGCAACAAATACACTTAATTGTGAAAATGTTGTGTCTGTGTTGTTTCTGTGATATTCATTTTATTCGGTTTCTTTAATAATGTCAACTTAGTGGAGTTAATGGAGATATAGATTTTGTAAATGAGAAAAATAACTTTACTTTTCCAGCATCCCATTTTTTTCATTTTCTTGACACTAATGAGAAGTGAGTGAAGATGACAGGCAATCTAAAGGTCCCAATTAGAGATTTTTAAGTTATACCTACTTTTTTTTCTGAGAATCTTCAATATTTTTTAGAGATATTTCCTGGTTCAAGTCTTGTCCTCTCTGAAAAATCAAAAGCTTCCCTGCTTGCTTGGCTCAGGCTGTACTATATAAGGTTACTTGAAAAAAAAAGAAAGTTATTCCTTTCTTTCTACCTTCATTCTTATTGCTCCAGGGGCTGCATGTATGAAGAAATCCACTTGAATGCATAAAGGTCCCTGGGTGGGTGTGGGCAGCTGTATTACTATCTGTGGTTATCGCCCTGCTGACTCCAAATGCTGGGTATCAAAGTCTGACCTACTTTTATGGTGGCTACTTCTCTTCTGTATTTTAGAGTCTGTTTTCTCGTCCCTAGGGACCCAGCAGATCCTTGCCACAGGCTTAATATTAGAGGTCATGCAAGAGAAATGTGGCTGCTTCTCTTAATTAATGCCAGGCTGAGTCTGTACACTCTTATGATACTCATCAGTCTTTGTTGCCCTGGACAGTCTTGGGTGGGGATGGGAAGGCTAACAGCCAGGTCCTGCCTTCAGCTCCCCTTTTTTTTTTTTTTAAAGATTTTATTTATTTACTTGACAGAGAGAGAGAGATCACAAGTAAGCAGAGAGGCAGGCAGAAGCAGGCTCCCTGCCGAGAAGAGACCCCAATGTGGGGCTCGATCCCTGAGATCATGACCTAAGCCGAAAGCAGAGGCTTTAACCCACTGAGCTGCCCAGGTACCCCTTCAGCTACTTTTTTTTCACTTCCCTGAGCCCACAGAACACATAGATTTGGCTTTTCAGAAAACTCCAATGCGGAGTACTTGCCCTTTCCCAAATTGCTATGCTGCTCTGCCCTCTTCCTTGCTTATTTCTTCTTGTTCTGACAGCATTGAGGTGCCTCAGAAACAAACAGACAAGAAATAAAATGCTGACCCTTCAAGTTTCATAAGAATTTAAGGCACTCCCAAATTAGAGGTGAGTAGATTAAGTATATTCCTTTCTACACACATAAGTTCAAGGCTGAGGGAAGGAGAAAGAAATGGTTTCCATTTTTTTTGAACTCATCTCTCCCCTAAGGTACCAAGCAACACTCACCAACTTTCTGTCTCATTCTGTTCATGGGAAGGAAGAGAACAAGGAATTGGCCATATGGATTCTGCAAGAATACTACCTCTTCCCAAACCTGGAGGTGGATTACCTAGCATAGCAGTAAGGAGGAGATTTGTCTGATTTTACAATATGAAACACACAGACACTTAATTTTCAGCTATGAATCGTCACAAAGATAAACCTTAACACTGGTCAGTAAGGCCAGAGATTTAGAAAAAGATACCAGCTCTTCCTCTAAATTCTAAGGAGAAGCAGGCTACTACAGATATGAAGATAGGGAGCTCGATCAACTCCAACTCTAGCAAGAAACTAGTCTGCTGCTGTTGAAGGGATATGCATCTGATCATAGCTATTGCCCATCCCTGTCTGGTTGTTTCATGTTATCTTATTTCCAATATTCTTCTGGAGATATTTCAATTCAAGGCCATTAGTGACATTAATATATGCTTGTGTTTATTAGTAGTATTTATATGTTTTGTGTATATGTTCATAAGGCTCAAAGAAATATCTTTACTTCATAGAAGCTAAGAAGGAGAACTCCTAAGGGAAGAAAACTAACGTGTTTTTTTTTCCAGCCAGCATTGGAATTCAATTCCAAATAGAAGCAAAAATACTTACTGTATGCAGACCATAGTAACAGCTAGAAAAAAATTGTTAGTTCATTTTTCTCACAGCCATCCTTCCCAGCTCCAATAAAGTAAACATTGATCTTTGAGTTCTTACACAATACCAATTTGGGAATTTGGAGACATTCATCCCTGTATGGAAGCTGAAGGAAACTCTGAGGCCAGAGGAATAACAAAGTTAGTAAAAAAAAAAAAAATCAAATTTTTGGACCCTCTGATGCTGTGCTACATCTACCAGATGGCCACGTTACCTCATTCAGGCTGCCACCCTTTAAAATATTACCTGCATGCCAATTCCATCATGTTTTGCTCATCCCCTTATCCCAAGGGACTAAAGAAAATACTAGCTGCTATGTTTTCCCTCACTTGAGTTACCTTTTGTACTTCTCACTAAAGCAAGGCACCTGCAAGGAAGGAATCAGAACCTTCTGTGAAATACAGCCAGGAGTTCCTGCCAACAGGCTGAAAAGAGCTAGGGAGGGAGTGTGAAACATCATTAAGTTCACAAGAAGTGGCAAGACCAGGAACAAAAGGAGGATAGAAAAAAGATAAAACAATCCGAACTGCCACTTCCAACACACACACACACACACACACACACACACACACACACACACTATGTTACTGCAGCCCATCACGAATCATAATGCCTAAATCTAACCAGATCATTTATAACAATTTATGGTTGTACAGCACTTCACATTTTCTTTTTTTTTTTTTTTTTTTTTTTTTTTTTTTTTTTTTTTTTTTTTTTTTTTTTTTTTTTTTTT
>CM053615.1:30007479-30057754 GCA_028646535.1 Procyon lotor
AAAAAAAAAAAAAAAATATTCTTTTTAATTTGATAAGATTATATCTATATGCACATATATATGTGTGTGTATATATTTGTGTGTATGCTTCTAGATGATAGTTCCCTCCAATAAAAATGAAAAATTTTTTTTCATTTTTCATTTCAAAATAGAGAGTAGGCCTCATATTCCTAAGAAAATCTGACACAAATACCATAAAATATTATAGTTAATAAACTCTGCTTGTTGGTTAAATAGATGTATTTTCTGTTTATTTTTGAATGTGTATATATATATGTATATATATAATTAACAGTTTTAAGAGAAAAAATAGCAAAAATGAAGGCAATATTCAAATCAATTTGATAAAATTTAAACTATTTGTTTGACCTTGTTTAACAAGAATGTCAAGAAAGTATGTAGAAGTCTGAAGTGTTCAGTTACTTTCAATGATGTTCCCCATGAACTGGGATTACAAGTGGAAATCGTTATTTCAATTCAAACAAAATTTATGAGAAGGTAAAGAATAGGTGGGTATGTAATCGAAAAGGTGATTAGAAACTATTCAAAAAAGGATTATCCATAACCTATTGCCACACATTCAGAAAGGTTTATCTTTATTCTTGAATTTAGTAACAGCATTTTTTAATGTTTTGTTTATTTAATATTGTGCTAGCTTTGAGTAATTCTCCCTCTAAAGAGGGAGATATAAATATCAAATAAATATAATATATATAAATATAAATAAAATATATAAATATAAAGAGGAAGATATAAATATCAAAGAATGATAGGAGTCATAAAATGAATTTAATCAATACCTAACTACCCTTTTTGAGATCCCCAAAGGAAAACATTACCATTTGGAGTGGGTTTTGCCGAGGTAGTTACTGAGAGGTGCTGCTCAAATACCTATCTAATTTACTTAAAGGACAAGGCCAAATCCTTAGTATAGGAGAAATACCTTTTTTAATATTTGAGATTAATGTGGTATTTAAGGACAATAAAAATAGCTTTTGAAGGTATGCTTATCTAAGAAGAGAACCTAACGGTAGGCACCAACAATTCTGTAGTGTCCACTGATGGGGACTGACCTGGATTTGAAGATCTCTTCTTCCCTGGCTGCATGGAGAGAGGTTGGTCTTCACTCAAAATCTGCAGGGCAGGACCCAGAGCACTACCAGTATTCCTCTGTCTAAAGCCTGGCCAGGAGCTGGATTTCAGAGTGCATGGAGAAATACTGTGAAATATTTAAAGTGAAATCCCTCTCTAGAAATAGGGTAGAATTTTTCTGCAATGACTAGGTAGTTAACATTGAAAGATTTTAAAAAGGTTTATATGGTGTGATGGTGGTGGGCACGGTAGTGTCAGGATGACCAGCATTACTGGAAAACATGGGAAGGATAAAAGTGCAAAAAGCCCATCAAAACTGCTGTCTTTGAAAAAGAAATGAAATCTTCAAAGTGTCTGTCTTGTGCCACACAAAAGACAGTCTATGACAACTGGAATTAAAACAATAAATATAGAATATATAAATATACTATGTACTATAGCATCCCTTACAGACCTGTCAGTGGAAATAACCTCACTCTGTGGTTATTTGATGGCATAGTTCTCAAGTGGAACAGAAAAGATCATTAGCTTTGGCAGTAGGTTGGAATGTAGAATCCCTAGTGATTTATTACATATCTGAGAGAATCAGGCATGAAAGACATCAAGAACAATTTTTTGATTGCTTCAACGATTATAAAAAAAGATACTAAAAAATGCAATATGATTGACCTACCAAAATTATGGTATGACTAAATATGTATAATTTATGTCACTTTCCTAGGAGTTTGGTATTTATCCTCACAACACCTGTTTTCAACTTTTAAATTCACGTAAATTTTCCCATTCCCATTTTATCTTTCAATTTGTTTTAATATTTATTTTGCTGGAATTTAAATCCACAGAATTCAGTTCTAAGCTCTTATTTGTTCACATTCTTCTTAAATACTTTTAAAGAAATCTTTACTACCCTCATGTCTTCCAGGGGAGAAAGCGAACAGCCAGGGGAGGAGAAACATTTAAGATAAATATGGTTTATCCAAAAAATAGGACATTTGTCTGCAGACACAAGCGACGCAGAATTACTCAATAGCAAAACTAGTCAAACAACAGCCCAACCCATTCCCTGAAAGTCAGGGGTTAAACCCACACATTCCTTCAAGATTTGGGATTATGTACTGCGAAGTGTATGACAAGATAACTCTTTTTGCTTATCTTAAGAGATTGCTGTTAATATTTCAAATAAGGGCAGATACACTGGCATGGGCATTTCTTTAAATCCCTGTGGGTCTATCACCAGGAATAGCCCTTTTCTGGAAAGCATTGTGTCAGCTAAAGTTACAGTATATCACAAAACCTGCATTTTACACAAGTGGATGAATTCTTAAACAACAAAATAGCAAATATGATGTTTTGTTTTGTTTTTCTATGAGAAATCAGCACAAGCTCTTTATCTCTGAGATAAAGAACTTCCTGGGGTGGGGAGCAGGGAGACTCAGAATAAAGATGCTCGTTTCAGCATTTCCTAGAGAAAAAGGAATTTCACATGCGATTTTTTTAGAAAGTGTCTTGAATTAATTTGACATTAATTATTCACTTGATAATCCAAATTACACATTTTCTTTGCATAAAAACCAGGTGTGCTCCAAACACCCAAAGCATCTGCTATCTTTTGCACACAAGACAAAAGAGGATAACAGTTTTAACTCATCTTTACTTTCAGTGGCATAACAAAAGGCACTAAATAAGATCCTTTTCTCTCTTTTACTTTGAAATGGAATATGTATGTTTGGTACTCACCGGATACCATACCAAATTTAGTGAAGGTACATAGGATATTAACGTAGAACATCAAAAAAATGTCATTTTAGTCACCAAGAAATCCAAAATAATGTCAGGTTTAACACTGTATTTTTTGTTATGGGTTATTAAAATGGCACGTTAATAATCATGTCCTAAGGAGGATTATTGTCCTTTTGGAAAAAAAATACAAGTTTATAATCATTTAAAGACCTGAGCCCTGGAGATGAACTAAGTTGGAATGATTAATCATTGCAGTTATCCAAAATGTCAGTTTTGCTGTAGAAAGCTTTATGTGTTTAAAGTTCAAAGTCTAAGAATAATGTTAAATGATGGGAACCTCCATGAAAAGTATGTGTGAAGCAATGAAGAGCTTGCCTGGCCACGTCAGCAATGAGGAAGATTGGGTGATTTGTCTTGCTCTGTTCACCTAACCTAAATGGGACAAAATATTTGGTATGGTGCAACTGTTGCAGGAATTCCGCAAAATAAAGTAGGTTTCACACTATACACAGCAAATACTGTAATTAGGCTCTTTTGCCCTTTCTGTGAGATCAGCTTTTAACAAGAAGAAATAAAATGTATATTATTCATTCATTCATTCATTCATTCATTCATAGGTCATATGATTTCAATTTAGGCAAGGAATAAGCAAAATGATTCTTCTTTCTAAAGTGATAAGGGGAAAACTTTGCTGGAAAAAAAAAATCAAACAACAAATATTCCTTTTACCTGCCCCAAAACTATGTAAAATAACTGGTAGATGGCTCACAACTCACTTTTCCTTTTCCCTCTCTCTCTCTCTCTTTCTCTCTCTCTTTCTCTCTTAGATTTCTGTGGTGGGTTAGAATTCAAAATAGACATTATGTTTTGATGATGATAGCATCTTGATTTTTTCCTCATATTTTGCCCATTTTCAGCCTTTCTGGAGCAAAGGAAATCTTGATGAAGGTTGAATGTGCACTTTTAGGGAAGAAAAAAAATTGAAAATTCACAATACTTTGTTGCTTAAAATATACCACAAAACTAATTAATGTTAGAAAAAAGTACAGATTTCAAATGTGGAGAGAAGTCATTTTTAAGTGAGTTTTACAGACAACAGTAAGAATCCCTCGTTCTCTCAATCCTGCTCTCAGTAAACTCTAAAGAGAATTCTATTTAAGAAACACATTTTCCTTTTAAGTTCACCTTCGTCAGAAGTTTGACAGCAATGGAAAAATCAAAGTCACCATCAATATTTTAGTAATTTACCAAGTAATATAAGTAATAATTTACCAAGTAATTTACCAAGTAATAGTTCACACACTGTTCCTAATTTATCTCATTATCAAACTTTAAAAAAATACATGAATTTGTTAAGTAAGATTACACTTCTCCATTACCAATGAGAACAAGTGAAAAATTAAGCAAAATAAACATTTCAGGTCTTTCAGTATACACAACAGAAATTTGGAAGGGTAGAGCTATTTCCCACCCAACACAATAATCTGATTGAATTGACAAAGCTACTAATAGTCGATATTTGTTATAATGTTGACATATCCCTCAGTTCATCTAGTAATGTCACATGCCAGACATAGCTATACTCACTGAGTGTAATCATGAGGTGAACACTGTCCAGACACACAGGAATTTTAGTAAAACATATTAATTACTTATGAAAATAAACATAAAATTGTTAAAGTGCTCTCAATAGTTCACTTTTGTCAATAACAAGTTGATGTCACCGTTGACTACTTAAATGTTCTTGAGAAAGGGCATCCTGTTAAAATATCCCACCATATTTTGGTAAGCCTCTCATTTTCTGCTCTTAAATCCAGAATTTTTATATAAAGTTTTTCTCCCTCAGTTTACACTAACAAGGTATGCTCTTAAGTGAAACTGAAATTAGAGAAGTAATCCTATCACTGATCCCTCCCCTATTTTGTATATGTAAAAATATAAACCTCATAGATATTTTATGGAAAGTAATTTGATACATAGGAACTAAGGAGTAATCAAAAAACTACATTAATTTCTGTAACACAAGGAGACATCCACTGTTGATCTTCATATTCATTCAAAACGCACATCCCAAATCACCAGTTCTATAAATAGGTGGCAGTATAATATACGTGTTTTTTAACTTGTATTTCCATTATCAGATTCAAAGTATTAAAAAATAATGTTGATCTTAAGGTATACATTGAAAAAAGATGGGGCGCCTGGGTGGCTCGGTGGGTTAGAGCCTCTGCCTTCAGCTCAGGTCGTGATCTCCAGGTTCTGGGATTGAGCCCCCCATTGGGCTCTCTGCCCAGCAGGGAGCCTGCTTCCCCCTCTCTCTCTGCCTGCCTCTCTGCCTACTTGTGATCTCTCTCCTCTCTGTCAAATAAATAAATAAAAATCTTTAAAAAAAAAAAAAAAGATGACAGCGCTACAAGTTATATTTTGGCATTTGCCTCTTTTATTTTACTATTCTGTCATTAGTTCATCAGGTAGTACTTTGGTCCTTTGCAAATCTAAGTCATGAGCTAAGAGTATGCATGAAGTATTTAAAAGGAACATATTCACACAAATAACTATAGTAAAGTATTTAGCTCACATAAATATGACTGTGACACATGATTTTGTTTAACTATCAGAAGCATGTCAAAATTCTGTCTTTGTAGTTTGCCAAGATGCAACATTAATAAAATTCATGATAACCATATTTTGAGTTGTTTTCCCTAGCTTTTCTCCTCACAAAGAAATCTTTCTGTTTCAATTTTTTATTTTAATGGGGGAATTTGCCATTAAAAAATGAAAATAATACCTTTCTATTTTAAGAGAGAAAATCAAGATTCAGAGAGAGAAATTGGTTTATTCAAAGTATCAAAGAAGTTGAGGTAGAGCACACCTCTAAACTCGCATTTCAAACTTCCCACTTAATATTTTTTTCTCTATATATTTTGAATTCCTTCTCATGTCTCTTAAGATTTAATGTAAGAGTTCACTGCCTTTGGAAGACTTTCCGGATTCTCCACTATTGTGGTGGTCAGTCTTGGTATTTCCTTCCTTCCTTCCTCTATATTCTTGTAGCACTTTTAGCAACCTCCATAATAGTATTTACTCCATTGTATCCTATCATCCCCTAAAGAGTAGGGTACGAACTACCTGGAAGGAGCTGTCACCTCACACTTCTTCCAAATCCCTAGCAGACTTGAGTCCACATGCTCAAAAGGCACTCAACAAAAATGACAGCAATCAAATTGACAGCATTTTAATTTTAAGTTTCATAGTTAAAATAGAAACCACAGTCTATGGAGGGATGGATAGATACAATGCCTGCACATTTTCCCTCACGTATAAAACAAGCAAACTATTAATCACTGCCTCTTTTTTAGTTCTGTTTCTGAGGAGCAACAACAATTCCAGGAAGGGCTTCCTCAGAACCATGGTATGCCCAGCAATGATTTTTCAATGCCAGAAATGCTAATTTACCAGGGCTGTATCATCAATTGTTGAAGCACTTCTCTTAGGAGTGATATCACGGCACGGCAAGTCGGCAATTTGAGGAGTTATTTCAATAACTGCACAGCTCTTTGTCTGATTAATGAAACTGCCAATGGATTTACAACTCCTGTTATGGAAATGTATCATTGGAGATTTGCTGAATGGTGTGTCATAAATTCTAGACACCTGAGAAATTACGACAGAATTTGATTAGAACGGCTACTTTCATCTTCCCTTTTTCACTAAATTCACTTCTCATTAACTACTCCTACCACTGTCTGCTCTAAGAGACAGAAAGATGGCTATTTGTGACAAAATATTCTGTTTGCTAAAGCCATTTATTCTTTCACTGTCTACACTGTCTACAATTCCTTGTGGACAACATTTAAACATGCAAAAGCAGATTCAAATAGGAATAATGTCAGAGAAGAAAGTTTCCTTGGAGTCTATAATGTTTCTGATGACTGGAGGCAGGTTCAGAAAATATTGATAAACAAAGCAATAAGACTCAGCAGAATATAAGTTATGGGCCAAATATTTTATTCATCGTTAGGAGGGAGGCCTCAGGCTGAGTATCATTAGATACACAGGGCAAGAATTACTGCTCTATAATTCAAACCTCAAGATATCCAGAGATGATTACAAAAGCACAAATATGTTTGTTGTTTCTCTTCAAGAATATTGTATTTTTGGTGTAGATGAGTGTAATAAGCACTAAGTGCCCCAAAATAATTACAAACTTCTACTTCCATTAGCATGATGAAAGGAACTATGTTGAAAACACCTAGAATTACCAAAAGTTTTTTTAAATCTTAGATATATCATATATAAATATATTTTATCATGAGCTAAATTTATTTCAAAAAAGTGATCCATTCTAAATATTTTTTCTCTCCTAATATGAAAATTCATTTTGACCTAAATAAGAGGTCATTCAGATTAGTTACCAATAAGTGATTCATAAAAATGAAATAATATAATATTAGGAACCCAAAGCTGATCAGCTTTTACAATGCGGTTTCCTTAATATAAACCAAATAAAAACCCCTCTAAAAGGCTGACCCGGTACAAAGGAAATAAAGTGAATGAATCCCAGTATATTGCAATGGAAGCAGATTGTCCAAAGACTAATCTGTTTCATCATATTTAGAAATGAACAAGAAGAGAAGCAGATGCCAGAGATGAATTGATTTCCTCTCTTTCCACTCAAATCATACAGTATGCCTCTAAGAATTATGATGCAAGCCAGAATATATATTTTAGTGAGCATCAGAGATAGCCCTAAAATATGCAAGAGAGAAACACAGCAGGGAGCTATGACTCATTTGCAGTAAGGATACTAGCTCAAGACTTCCACTAAACTTCCTGTGTTAGTAGCCAAAATAGTATTTACCAGATGCCAGGGACTCTTCTATTCACTTCACATGTATCAGTCCATTTGCTTTTTTACAGCAGTTCTAGGGGTCACGTCCTAACAGCATCTACATTTTCTGGTTGAGGAAACTGATACACAAAGATTGCAAGTTGATACTTTATAGCAGAGGGGCTTAAAGCCTAACAATCTGGCTTCAGAGCCATGCTCTTTTCTACTCTGATAGAGATGTTTCAACAGCATTATCCTTCCACAAGACCTGTGCAGAAGCCACTAAATAATCTATCTCAGTTAAATTTTCTCCAGCATCTATTTCATTCCTTACAGTTACAGGAACTGACCTCTACCTGATGTTCCAGATCACTTTCCTTTCTTTTTCATTTCTCTACCGTCTCTTCTGTTCTTTCCTCCCATTCTCAAATTCAAAATTTAGGAGAAAATGTTACTTTTTAAGGTGCAAAATAGATGGCTGAGAATTTCAGAATTATTCCAAGTAAGAAAAGGAAACTATCCCCTCATTGGTATTTGTGTGGCTCCTCTGAGGACAAATTGAACAATGTCCTTTTGTCACATCCTTTAACTAGAATAGGTACTGGCTACTTAATAAATCAGCTGAAAATAAATAAATGAATAAATAAATCGGCTGAGAACCTTCCATTTCAATGTTTTGTGGACTAAAAGAGGAAAACATGAAATTATAAAAAAAAATTTAGCGTGTTTTATGTAACAACAAATATTTAAAATTCAAGGCAGCCACAAATGAAAATGATCTTTAGTCATTCTATGGATAGATCTTCTGAGTATTGCACTCAGAAATCACCACCAGTCAAAATATGAGGAAATCAAATCAGCAAAACTAATTTGCTACTGATTTTCAGCAAAATGTAATTAATAGTCCCTTTATATGTCTAGTAAAGCTAATAGTGGAAGAAATAAAAAGAAAAATTAGCAATCCAGGGCACCTGGGTGGCTCAGTGGGTTAAAGCCTCTGCCTTCAGCTCAGGTCATGATCTCAGGGTCCTGGGATCGAGCCCCACATCGGGCTCTCTGCTCAGCAGGGAGCCTGCTTCCCCCTCTCTCTCTGCCTGCCTCTCTGCCTACTTGTGATCTCTCTCTCTCTGTCAAATAAATAAATAAAAGTATTTAAAAAAAAAAAAAAAAGAAAGAAAAATTAGCGATCCAGTGTAGTCATAGTAAACCTGGATATGAGAACCTTCCTCCAAAAAAATAACTGGAAACCTAGTCAATAGAATATATCCCCCTTCTTCAGTTTCTGAAGCTTAAAGAGAAAGCTTAAGAGAGATGGGGGGGCAGATGATTAATATCTTTGTGTTGTGAATGTGACAGATCCATTCTAATGAAACACTAGGTGTAAACAGAGCAGGCTGAACCTCTTAACTACAGACTGGGGTTTGAAGAAAGCATATAGATCCTCTAAAAAGCTTCAACACCCTCAGAAACCAAACTCTTGGAGTTTCAAAACTCCGTGAGCATGGGATTCTTCTCAGCAGGTTCAGAATCAGAGAATGGGAATGAAATACCTAAAGGCAAAATAAAGCAAACCACCCAAATGTGCCCAGTAGGCCTCACAAAGTCACTGAATAAAATGAAGAGATTTTAAGAGGCCAACCAAGGGTAGTAAAATCCCTCATATAATTGTCACTAGAACCTTTGCTTGTTTTATAAGCAAAAGAGCTAATTTTGCATACTTCATATTGCATGGTGTAAGAAATTCATAAGTGGATTTCTCAGGGCCTAGAGCTTCCTTGAAAGCTACTATAAATGAAGATAAAAAAATATTTTTAAGACAAATAAGTAAAGATCTCCTCACCTCCACTGGGAGGCTCTAGAAAACATACCTGTTTTGTGAGAAATAAATTTATTATCGGAGGCCCAGAACCACTGAGGAGCCCCAAGAGTGCTTCCCTCCATAATCCAAACCTCAGAGTGGGAACTGTAGTCACTAACTTGGGAAACTCACATGCAATGGGAGTAATGAGATCCTGGAGTGGAAGGGGCCATGTAGAAGCATTCAACTGCCAAAGGCAAGGTGGGTGCAATTACAACAAAGGATCGCAGAATCAAAGCACTAATCAGAATAAGCTGACCCAGATAGGCCTCCGGTGTGTACTAGTTGAACATGGTGTTCCCAGAAGTAAAATAAATAGGAAGCCTGCTAATTCTTAACTTGATCTGGGCAGAAAAGATCTAGGTTAAGTGAACAAAAGTCTAACCTGTATCATAAAAGCAGAGCCAGAGCCCTCATTCTATTCCCAGAACTGAGTCAGCTTACAGACTCAGACCAGAACTCCTGAAATGTAGGAGAGGCTGAGTCTCTTTGAGGAAGGACGGTTCATATGCCCCACCAATTTTACACTGTTAATCTTTCTCTCTACTGTCCACAAAGGCACTGACAGCCTTTTGCCAGAGTGTGCACACAGAAAAAGGAAATAATCAAGTATTTTAAGGGTTACTGGAATGGGGCTGTGAACTGACACTGATTCCAAGAGACCCCAAACATCGCTGTGTTCCATCAGCCCAAGGAGGGTCTAATGATCAAGGCAGTTTAAGCTCAGTTACATTCCACAGTGGACCTGTTGGGTGACTGAGCCCAACCTGTGGTGATTTCCCTGCTTCTGGAATGTATAATTAGAATAGATATACTCAACAGCTGTCTGAATCCCCTACATTGGTTCCCTGACTTGTGCAGTGAGAGCTATTAGTGAAAAAGGCCTCACAGAAACCGCTAGAACTGCTTGTACCTAGGAAACTAGTAAATCAAAAGCAATACCAAATTTCTGAAGGGATTAGAGAGATTATTGTCATCATGGAAAACTTGAAGGATGCAGGGGTGGTGATTCCCACCACAGCTCCATTCAACTTGCTTATTTAGCCTGTGTCAAAGACAAATAAATCTTAGAAAGTGACAGTGTATAACCCAGATTTTAACTCCAATTGCAGTGGCTACATTAGATATGGTTTCATTGCTCGAGCAAAATTAACATAACACTCAGTATGCAGCTACTGATTGGCAAATTGCTTTTCCTCCATCCTTGTCAATAAGGTCAACCTGAATCAATTTATACTGAGCTGGTCAGGTCAGCTACACACCTTCACCATCCTACCTCAGGGGTATATCAATTGTCTAGCCTTATGTCATAATTTAATTAGAAGGGATCTTTATCACCTTTCCCTTCCAAAGATATTACACTGACCCATTACATTGATGGTATTATGCTGGTGGACATAGTAAGCAAAAAGTAGCAACTATTCTAGATGCATTGATAAAATATTTGCATGCCAGATGTTGGGAAATAAATCCAAGAAAATTCCAGGACTTCCTATACCAGTGAAATTTCTAGAGGTCAGTGGTGTAGGGCATATTGAGATATTCCTTCCAAGGTGGTGGATAAGTTGTTGCATCCAGTCCCTCCTATAATCAAAAGAGAGGAACACGCCTAGTGAGCTTCTTTGGATCTTTTTTTTCCTTTTTTTTTTTTCCTTTGGATCTTGTACATAATATATTCCTCATTTGGGTATGTTGTTCTGGCCCATTTACCAAATGACCCAAAAAGTGATGACTGGGATGCAGAACAGGAGAAGGTTCTGTAACAGGTCCTGTTTTCTGTACAAGGTGCTGTCACTTGGACCATATCGTGCAGCAGATCCAATGGTGCTTGAGATACCAGTGCCAGAGAGTGATGTGTTTAGGGACTTTGGCAGGTGATATCAAGTGAATTATAGCTTAGGCCCTTAGAAATTGGGGGACCTACCATCCTCTGCAGGTAACCACTCTTGTTTTGAGAAATGGCTCTTTGCCTGTTACTGGACCTTAGTGGAGATTGAATGCTTGACCATGGACCACCAAGTTACCATTTAACTTGAGCTGTCCATCATGAACAGTGAATCAGGGAAATTATCTGAGCTACCAAGCCATAAATTTGAGTATAAATAGTAGCAATTCACCATCAAATACAAGTGATACATACATTATTGAACCCAGGTAGGCCATGGAGTCACAAGTAAGTTATATGAAGAAGTGGCTCAAATGCCCAGGGTCCTCACTCTTGTTATACTGCCTCTGTCTCCCAGGCCCACCTTTGGCCCCCTATGGCATTCCCTATGATCAGTTGACAGAAGATAAAACTTCGTCCTGGTTTACAGATGGTTCTGCATGGTATTCAGACAGCTTTCAAAAGTGGATATCTATAGCACTATAGCTCTGCTCTGGGACACCCTTGAGGGAGAGTAGTAAGGGGAAATCCTCCTTATGTGCAGAACTTCCAGCAGTACCTGGTTGTTCAGGTTGCTTAAAAGGAGAAGCGGCCAGATATGTGATTGTATACTAATTCATGGACTGTGGCCAATTGTTTGGGTGGATCATCAGAGATTTGGATGAAACATGATTGAAAAATTGGTAACAAATAAATGTGGGGAAAAGGTATGTAGATAGACCTCTCTGAATGGGGAAAAAAAGTGAAGATATCTGTGTCCTGTGTAAATGCTCACCAAAGCATTTGGTGAGCTCAGTAGATGAGGATTTTAATAATCAAGTGACTAACATGACCTGTTCTATGGATACCAGCCAGCCTCTTTCCCCAGCCACCACTCTCATCAACCAATGGCCTCATGAGCAGAGTTGACATGGTAGCAAGGATGAAGACTATTCATGGGTTTAGCAATATGGATTTCCACTCACCAAGGTTGACCTAGCTATAGTCATGGCTGTTACCCACTCTGCTAACAACAGAAAACAACATTGAGTCCCTAATGTGACTCTAATTTCCAGAATAATCTGCCAGCTACTTGGGGCATGTTGATTACACTAGACTGCATTTATTATGGAAAGGGAAGCAATGTCTAATCCATTGAGGGCCTGAACAGAACAAAATGGTGGAGGAATATTGAAATCATGCTCTGGCTGACTGGGCTGGAATATTAATCTTCTGCACTAGGCACTCCTGGGTCTTGGGCCTCAGGCTCAGACTGGAATTTGCATCAGCTCTCTGGCTCTCAGACCCTGGAACAATACCATTGGCTTTTCTGACTTCCCAGCTTATGGACAACAGATCACAGAATTTCTTAGCCTCCATAATTGTGTGAGCCAATTTCTTACAAGAAACCTCATTCTAGACATATATTTCTCCTATTTCGTTCTATTTCTATGGAGAATTCTGACTAGCACATCTTGTGTACTCTATACACAGCCTATCTCTTGCTATATATCTTTACATGCAATTAAATGCTATTTATTTTTGCTTGAGCTATTTCTAATCAGGACAAAAAGTTTAGGGGAAAATCTAGTCTGTGTTCTGATACGTACCTAATGGAAGCATTTAAAAACTTTTCTTTTTATCATTATAGCACTCTTAAGAAAGTCCTTGAATGCTAAAAAGCACATATGACTATAACATTTAGTATACTTCTAGAATGTCCTGTCACATCATTAAATCACACCTAAAGATTTCCTAAGACTAGAAATTATTTACATCAGACTTTAACAAAATCTTCTCAGGGAAGAACAAGGTGTGACCTACTAAACTATCTTCAATATGAGAGCTAGGCACTGTCTCATATAAGAATTTCAAATAACCCTTTAAAAAATGAGCCCATGTAAAAAATATCCCTGTATTCTCTCTTAGACAGGGCTTAGATTCTTAAGTGGTTTTTTGTTTCATGTTCCATTTCCTTTGATCACTTCTACAAGAAATTGCCATATGATGCTAGAAATTGTCTTCACTTTCGATGACCTAGATAGCAACCAAGTTTCCATTTTCCGGACTACAGATACCAATGTTCAAAGTACAGAAATCCATATGAGAAGCTGTTTTTTGAAAAGTCAACTTGTGGATCAGTTCAACTTGTTGGTTCTCATATTAAGCCAAAGAGACAATTTAAATTGGAAATGGCTTCCAAATATTCTATTGTTCTTCCAATTTCCTCAAACTTTCTTCGTCCTTGCCAAATAAATACAGCTCAATTCTTTCCTTCAAGTCCCAGATTAAATACAGTGTCCTCCGAGAAGCCTTACATGAACCCTAAACCAAAATGGTTTTTATTCTTCCCATTATCTTCTTTATCTCAACTCACTCATTATATCTTCATAGCATTTACATCTGCAGGAATTACATGAAGTCTGAGAATTGAAAGCATTCACAAGATTCTATAGGATATACTAATAGAAAGCATTAATAAAGATAGAGTATATAGCATAGCAGGCCTAGAAGTATGAACAGCATTGTGTGCTTGGTAAACCCTTGGAGCAATGATCCAGGGAAGAGGCCCTAAGAGGCATAGAAAGTAGGGTTTCAGGTCATTTGGGAATGGAATACTAGAGTCGTAGATATCCAAAGCATGATCTATGTATTATTTATATTGTTCCATGTACTTAGCCCTGTATTCTTCTCACTCTTTTGGGAGAAGTAGAGTGAAAGAAGGACCAGAATGTGGCTCTTAAAACACAGGGAGTAAAGTTAAGGCCATAGACATCCAGGTCTACCACCAGTACAGTACCATCACTTGTATTTTAATATTACCAACCTATATGGCAACAGGGACTATGATGGTTTTCTGTACAATCATGAGCACAGTCTCCAGCATGTTGTGTATAAGACACCCAATGAATGTTAAACGGATGGATGGGTAGATGGATGAATGTATGAACAAATGACAAAGTAACCTCTGACACTATAAATCTCTTTCATTCCTGCCATTTTTTAATGTGACATTGGGGTAAAGAATATACTATGAAATAGGAAGACTATAGATTAACATGCAAACTCAGTTCTTCTAAACAAGCTGCTATTATTAATAGAGATATTTATGTTCAAAAATTAAAATATGGATTCAAATCAGCTGTATGACTTGAGAAGTTAGTCCTATAATTCATCTGGCAGTGACAAATCTAATGAATTAATGATATAACTTGAATATTAGAGATACGACTTAGAATTTCACTGCATATTTTATTTAAAATTTGATGCACTGTGCAACTAAATCTTTAAAATCTACTCCTAAATCAAACTGTAAATAAAAATGTAAAGAATAGCAGTCTGTAGGAGTGAGGAAGGAAGATGATTAAATCACCATCGGTATTCAACTTGCATGGAAAAGAGAGGAAGCTCAAAATGAGGACAGAGAAAGACTAACAGGAGAGGAAGTAGAAAGAGAAATCCATCACAGTGTCGTGTCACCACCATCAGGATTTATTGTGCATGGCCCCTCTGCACTTTGCATTATGCTAGACACCATGAGACACCATGAGATAGACACCATTCTATCAACACTGGTATTGCTGATTCATCTGGAACTGGAAGTGGTCCAAATAGAAGAGAACTTGGTTTTCCAAAAACATTGCTTTGGCTATTTATAATGAACTGAAAAAAACACACAGACTCACAAAGACACTTCTAGACTGATACTATTGCAAAGCAAAAAGATGACTGAAGCAATGATTCAGGCATTTCAGTTTTTTTTTTTCTAATCTAGTAAATACTGTTCCTCTATATATTGTCCATTCCCATCTTCCTCCCACATTTTATTCTCCTTGGGATACAGTCACTACCTTTTACAACTACCTCTTTTAGAGAATAAAATTTCAACATCCTAAAATTAAGATCAATGTTTTCTCCACTGACATCTTCCTTCTGAGTTTGCTTATCCTCATCAATCACAATTTCATTTTAAATTACTTGTAAATTCCACAAGCCTGACACAATAGCCTTAGTAAATATAATGGAAGATATTTTATTTCTTCACTTTTCTTTTTCTTACTTCGCTTTCTCCACTTGGCTTCCCTGATTAAGTTCCAAGATTAAAGGAATATAAAGTAGAATTTATCTTCATGAAATATGTTACCTCATTATTTTTCTGGTAATTTAAACTCATCTGTTAACAAATAATCTTTTGAAAACACAGACTGAGATTTTTAAATCATTAAGAAGATTGGTTTCCAATTTAGAGCTACATATTTTTTTCTTAAAAAAATATTACTGCTTCTAAGCCTAGACATAGTCCCTTTCTCCCTTTCCTATCCTCACTACATTTATTACCCATATCATTTTTATAATGAACAGTGGTTACCAAATTACTTCTCTTCTACTCTTGCATTTTTTCCCCAAATACTGTTGTGTCATGTGTATTGCTTCTTTTATTGTAGTGTAAATATTGTTTCACTAACCAGATCATAAGCTACATGTTGGCAGAGCTTACCTCCTATTTTTTTTTAAGATTTTATTTATTTATTTGACAGAGAGGAGAGAGATCACAAGTAGGCAGAGAGGAGGCAGGCAGGTTGGGGGTGGGGAGCAGGCTCCCTGCTGAGCAGAGAGCTTGATGCTGGGCTTGATCCTAGTACCCTGAGATCTTGACCTGAGCCAAAGGCAGAGGCTTTAACCCACTGAGCCACTCAGGTGCCTCTTACCTCCTGTTTTCTAATTAGGCATAAAACACCAAAGAGCTGTGGACATGGTAAAAAATCAGAAGTTTTAAATTTTTGCATTTTTGTTACCAACACATTAGGATAATGATTTGCATTTTGAAGACTTTACATAATCTAGTTTTTTCAGTCTTTATAAAAACCCTTTAAATATTTGGTCACATAATGGAGATGATAAAAAAAAAAAAATCCTAGAAAGGCTAGGTTACACAGTAAGTGAAAGGACAAGGAACAAACCAAAGCCATGACTCCAAGGACAGAGACCTTTCTACTTTATTGGGGAAAACGCACAACTGCATCATTCTAATATTGGGACTGAATGCAAAAGTAACGTGCTGGAATGAAGTTCAGCTAACAATGCACAGGTGCACACCCCCTGAGTAGATGAAAATAGCACAGCCAAAAGGGGCAGCAGCTGTGCCTCTATTATGCACTCACTTTGCAAGTTACATCTGCATCTGTGCTACCTCTAAGGTCCTTTTATTAATACATTTGGTGATATATATGTAATGCATAAATTTCATAAAACACAAACAAGCAAACGAGAAAAGCCACGTCAGTCGTGGGGAAAAACTGGTGACATTTACAGTATATGGTATATGTACCCACACAAATGTTTATTATTATCTTCTGCACACCTCTTCTAAATAAGTATGAAGATAGATATACTTATTATGAGAAAGGCTACAGGTATATCTGGAGATGGGAAAGCATGGAAGCCACATAATCACTGCATGGTTTATAAAGATGAAAAGCTAGATTTCCACTGATGCATATTGTAGGATTGAGTGGTCATCACTGTTTTCTCTCTGTGTGTGGCAGAGGCTAGTGCTACTCTCTTCATTTAACAGATAATAAAATTGTTATGCCTCAGGTAATAAACAAAACTAATGGCACAAGTAGGAAGGAGTCTGGACCATTTAACTGCCTGTTGCCCATTTCTACTATAAAATAAAATTCCATTATTTGGAGAGTAGCATCCTGACTCAAAGACATCCTGACTACTTATACACACGGAGGTCTTTCTTTTATGCAAATCTGATTGGTGTCAAGTCAAGCAAATAAACACTAAAAACATTGGCTGATTTTTCTGGCTTGATTGATAAAAAACTATTTCACTAAGGCTAAAGCTTTTCTTATTTTTCCATAATTCAACCTTATGTGCCTGAATAAAAGAAATGCATTTATTTGATGGCCCTTAAAATATTGGGGATTTAACTCTCACTTGGAAAACACTTCCCATATGAATCCACAGAATGTTCTCTTTAAAACTGCCTTTGATTAAAGATAATACATCATGATGAATGGATGTTAAATTTCTGCCAAATGTTTCATTAACTTTGTATTACTATTAAGCTAATGCCAGCAATCATGTTAAGGTTCTGCCTGATTATCCATCAAAATGTTATATGCCACTTCTACATTGCTAAGCTCCCAGAATCATTCTTTACTAGGTTCATTGTAAAATTCTCTATTCCATGTTTGGCTTTTATGTGGTAAGTAATTTCTCTAAATGTTAGATTTATTTATTGTATTCAGCATCAGTATAATTATTTGTTTTTTTTAATTCTGTAATTTTCAACCATCCAATTGACGCTAGCTTCCTAGCCTTACACTCTTATTTCTAATTCTGCTTTTGATGTCGTGTGAAATCCATTTATAAAAATCAAAGCCAAAGTTAAATGAATTAGCAGAACAAAACTCTTAAAGATCTTATGTATAAACCAGATCAAGACTTTTAAGCTAAGACTTTAGCTAAGCTAAAGACTTTTTAAGTAAGACTTTAAGTTAAGCTAAGACTTTTTTAAGTCTAAGACTTTTTAAGTAATCTATTCATATTGCACCAAAATTAATAAAATACAGAAATGTAGAGAAGAAAAATGACACGTATACCAGTGACAATGACTGGTAACGTTTTTGCAACATGGTGTGTCTACCTAATGCACTTACACTCTTTTACTTACCTCTATATATCTTTATATAACATACTTGTGCTATAGTTTTATTCTTGATAATTAGTATTTTGTATAATTCACTATATATAACATTCTACACACTACTTTGTGGATGTCTTTTTTTTACTTAATCACAAATATTTCCCCATTTTCATAAGCATTCTTCTGCGCTATCATATATGCCATCATCTTATTGTCCTCTTTGTTACCTATTCCTCCAACATACCAAGTGTTTTCCAGTTTCAGACTTTTGAACTTGCCATTCCTTCAGCCTGGGATTCTATTTGCCACAATTCTTCAGCCCATGGTTTCTCACTTCATTCCATTCTCTCTCAAATATTACCCTTCAAAAAAGCCTTCCTGGAGAACTCCATCTAAACAATGTACTCCTATTTGTTATGTTATACATTCTTACTGCATCCTTCATTGTGACACCAAACACCACCTGACATCATATATTGTTTACATTCTATCATAGAGTATATATTTTTATTGATTTGTCTCCTATCTTACTCACCAGAATGTAAGCTACACTAAGGCACAGGTTTTGCATGCTTTGTTTACTATTCTTTCCCTAATGCATAATACAGTTACAGCACAGAGAAAATGACTTTAAAAATCAATAGATAAATAAATATCATTCCAACACATGGTTTTGACAATAATTATTTTAAATAGTCCAAGAAATTAATTTCTTTTTTTTTTAAGATTTTATTTATTTGACAGGGAGAAACACAGCCAGAGAGGGAACACAAGCAGAGGGAATGGTAGTGGGAGAAGCAGGCTTCCTGCTGAGCAGGGAGCCTGATGCTGGCATCGATCCCAGGACCCTAAGATCATGACCTGAAGCAGATCCTTAACAACTGAGCCACCCGGGCGCCCCCAAGAAATTAATTTCTTGTAGAAGTTCCCGAAGCATCTTTTAATGGAAAGCAGGAGAAATTCCAACATGACATCATCCAGCCATTCCTGGCACCTTAACAGTGTTTAAGTGTTACCTTGAGACTAAACAGGGTTAAATACAACTCATAGACAATGAAAGTTCAGAAGGTTTCCCTTGTGTAATTTATTGTTCCTTGATAACTTGCTGGAGGATTAATAGTAAATTTATTTCTCAAATACATTGATAGTTGTTATTTTGTACAGGCTGCTAAGTTCAATTCCAGTCTCCATATATCCGTATGTTTAATTTTGTATGAGTCCTCCGATATTTTTACAAGGACCTTGAGGACAGGTACTACAGGTTGTTTTTGTTGTTTAACTGTTGTTGTTATATTTATTTATTTTTGTTCTTTCTCGAATAACTCAAAAACTAGAATAATAGGCAACTCTCAACAAATATTTAGTCATTTGTTCATCACTTATTAATTACCCCTATTATAGATTCCACTAACTCAATAATCATGAAAATAACAGAAGGTAAAAACTATATTTCAGGGGCACATGGGTGGCTCAGTCTGCATTCAACTTGGGTCATGGTCCCAGGGTCATGGGATCCAGTTTTGCATCGAGCCCCACACTGAGCTTCACATCGGGCTCCCTGCTCAGCAAGGAGCCGGCTTCTCCCTCTCCCTCTCCCTCTGCCTGCTGCTCCCCCTACTTGTGCTTGCTTTCTCTCTCTGCCAAATTAATTAATTAATTAATTTTTAAAAAGACTGTATTTCAGATTTCATGGAAGTTTTAGCTGAGTTGTAAAAATTATCTTGTTGAGATATATTTCCCTCTGCACTAAAACATAATATTTATTTTTTTAAAGATTTTATTTACTTATTAGACAGAAAAAGAGAGATCACAAGTAGGCAGAGAGTCAGGCAGAGATAGAGAGGAAAGCAGGCTCCCCGTTGAGCAGAGAGCCTGACTCGGGGCTTGATCCCAGGACCCCAAGATCATGACCTGAGCCGAAGGCAGAGGCTTTAACCACCTGAGCCACCCAGGCACCCCTAAACCATAATATTTAGTTCAGCAGGAAATCTTCCATCCATTACCCGTCATAATGCATATTTTTAAAAAATTATCACTATAAAATAAGGGCAGGAGGTAATATCCTTTAACTACCAAAATGAGGAGTAAGGCCATATCTTGATCATACGCTCAAGATTTCTGGAAGCAGACTCCTTGGGTTCAAATCTTGCATTTCTATATGTCTATTATTCACAAATAATAATCCATACCTGATTTTGAACAAGCTATTCAACCACTGTTCTATATCAGTTTACTCATCTATAAAATGGGGATATTAATATATTCCTTATAGGTCACTGTGAAGATGATTAAAATACATAAAACACTAGAAAAAAGCACTTAGATTAAAATACATAAAATACTATGCCTGGACATAGTGTTTGCTACTACTTATTAGAGAGTAAGTGCTACTTATTATTTAAAGTAGGCAAGAGATATGCCTTGTGTCCTCAAAATAATCTTAACAATCATGAAAACTCATATTTGCCACTATGTATCTATATAAAAAATGATTACTTTGAGAGTATTTATCAACTCTTCTTATCACCTTTGTATCTCCATTGTGAAGGAAGGACAATAAAAAATGCAAAGTTGTAGGTATTAAGATGTTTAGGTTGTAGGTATTAAGATGTTTATTATGTATTTTTTTATTTTATACTTTTCTTTTTGTATAGTCAATTGTGCTTAACAGAGAATTTTAGTCTATTGCCAGCTTGGATGACTAATATTTAGAAAAACCTGAACATGTCTGTTACCTTGGTAAGATAAGTACTCCAGAAGCCTGTCTGCATGAAACTTGTCAAGTATTAAAGAAGAACCAAAAGTCAGACACACTGAAGTTAATGCCATGAAGAAAAGGGGAAAAAAACGTGGCATGGGTGAACAATTTTAAGTATTAGTCATATGCTGTGTCCTGGACAAACAAGCATCTATCTCCTCTTTTAGTCTCACAAATCCCAGGACCTGTAAATCAAGTGAGCATGCAAATAAAAATAAACCTGAAAGAACCTGGATACCTAAACCCATATAAGACAGATATTAATGCTTTGGAACCTATTTAACAGATAACAATACAAAGGGAAAAAGATATTCTTCCCCACTTCACAATTGACCACATAAAGCTTTGACTCTGAAAACTTCAGTGCAAAGAGTTGGTGAGTAAACACCAACAGGCCCTGGTAGGAAACAGACTGCATTTCAAAGCACAAATTATTGGTTAGTGCATTTGAAAGATATACGGGAGATTACACATACACACATAACCCAGAGCACTGGAGGCCAGTTTGATTGAAGGTCAAGATCTTAAAGCATATACAATATATACAATATCTTTTCTATCTAGTAGTTGTTTACAACTACTCATCTTAAGTTGTTTATAACTAACTCTTTTTAGAGTTTTGTTTCCATATCATGGAGAAAACAGAAAGTCCAGCACCACTGGATTGTATTTGAACCCATTTTGTTTGAGAAGTGAGAACCAGAAATTAATAGAACTATTTTCATGAAATACTCTGTGAGACTCTAGGTATCATCAGATCTATAAGGGATGGATGAAACCATGGCAAAATATGGATGCAGGCAAGACCCTGACCACCTACGACATCAAGAATTCCCATCAGTGTCCACCAACGCCAAGCATCTGCATTCAGTGATGGAAATGTCCTGCATCAGCTGCTGACACAATTCATAATGGAGCTAAACCATGAGTTAGAAAAGTTTTTCTGCGAAAGGTCACATAGAGTAAATATTTTAGGCTGTGTGGGCCATATGGTCTCTGTCACATCTCCTCTGCCATTGTAGTAGAGAAGCAGCCACGGACATTATGCAGCTTTGTTATGACAAAACTTACATACAACATCAGTGTATAATTTGCTAACTCCTGTGCTAATCTCACGTCTGGCACAGGATCTGGAGAAGCCAAAGAAGAATCCAATAGGTGTCTCAATTGCTGAGCTCCCAGTGGCTCCTCTGTGGCAAGCAGGTGCGATAGGAGATAAGCAGCACTGTTCATGGGCTGCAACAGCACCTGAAGCCTTGCTTTCATCCTTGGACGTAAAGAAAGCAAGGCGGCTGTTGTTCCACTTTCAAAGGTAATGAAGAGTACCAGCAATGGTAAATATAAAATACAAGTTCTCTTCTTTTTTCAAAATATCTCAATGTTAACCTTATGGTTTCCTTTCATAGTCCATTAATATAGTAAGTTATATTAAGTTTTAAATGTTTCTTCTTTGGAGCACCTGGGTGGCTTGGAGCCTTGGGCTCAGGTCATGATCTCAGGGTCCTGGGATTGAGACCCGCATCAGGCTCTCTGCTCAGCGGGGAGCTGCTTCTCCGTCTCTCTCTGCATGTGATCTCTCTGTCTCTCTCTCTCAAATAAATAGATAAAATCCTTAAAAAAAATTTAAAAAAATAAATGTTTCTTCATTTTTTTAAAATAATAACGTACAGTTACTGGAATTCAAATCTTAAACCTACTTTGCATTTCTGGCCCTTTATTGGTCATGCTAGCTAGTTTTCATGCTTTTAATATCACTGGATTCAATATTCTAGTATTTTGTAAGAACTTTTTGGATCTAGTTTCATAAAGGATATTAATCTGTAATTATTTTTTTCTTGTAATGTCTTTGTTAGGTTCTGGTATTAGAGCAATGCTGATCTCAGAATAATTTGGGAAACAGTCTCTTTTTCTACTTCTTGAAAATGTTTACATAACTCTTTACTCCTTAACTGTTGGATAAATTCACCACTGAAGCCATCTGAACATAGAGTTCTCCTTGTAGGAACATTTTTTATTATGAATTCAATTACTTTAATAGATAGGAAAATTAATAATTTGTATTTCTTCTTGAGAGAGCCTTGGTGTGTTTCTCACTCAAAGAATTTACCCATTCCATCTAAGATGTCAAATTTATTTGTATGAAATTTTTCACAACACTTTTGTTTTTAAGTATTTTATTTCTTTATTTGAGACAGAGAGAGTTAAAGAGAGCATGAGAGGGGAGAAGGTCAGAGGGAGAAGCAGACTCACCGCAGAGCTGGGAGCCCGATGCGGGACTTGATCGTGGGACTCCGGGATCATGACCTGAGCCAAAGGCAGTGGCTTCACCAACGGAGACACCCAAGCGCCCCGTAATTTTTCACAATAGTTTCTTGTTATCTTTTTATTCTCTATTAAAATCTGTCATGTGACCTCTCTCATTGCTGACATTCATAATTCATCCTCTCTTTCTCCAAGACTGAAGGTAACAGTGGTAGAGGAGAAGCAATGTGAGGACAGAAGGAGGGACTGGGTGAGACAGGCCTGAGCCAAGGAATACTGGCAGCCACCAGAAGCTGGAAGAAGCAAAGGGCAGCATCTCTCCCAGGATCTGCAGGAGGGCACAGCCATGCCAACGCCTTGAGTTCAGCCCCCTAAGACTCACGTTGAGACTTCTAGCCTCCAGAATTGTATGAGAATAAACATCTGTTATTTTAAGCAAGTGAAGCTCTCTCTAATGTCTAGCACACCTGTTTGCAGACTTTGTCATTTGTGGTCTCTGAGCCTCCTTGTTCTGGACCTTGAGTTGTTGTTGTTGTTGTTGTTGTTGTAAGTAACTGTAGCATATGGTTAAAGGTACAGATTCTAGAATTAGCCTAGGTGAGAACATTCAAACACTTTTTAGTTTGGTTTAGTTTAGTTTGATCTTGACCAAAAAGCTGGATTTCCTTATGCCTCAGTTTTCTTACCTATAAAATAGTCATAATAATGACACCTAACCCTTGAGGTTGTTGTGAGACATAAAAGACTTCCCACATAGATCTGAACCAGCTCCTGGCTCACCAGAAACATTCTGTAAGTGTTAACTCTTCGCACTTACATTTCAAAAAACAAACAATCAAACAAAAACTATTCTTTTGCTAGGCCCCCATTGTGCAAAAGCCAACCTAGTTCAATTAGTACCAGTTACCCTGTCTGATCAGAGGGTTAAAATGGATGGAGCGAAGAAAACATAATTCTTCATCTTGAATTTAGTTAATCATTTTTTTAAAGATTTTATTTATTTATTTATTTGACAGAGAGAGAGAGAGAGAGAGATCACAAGCAGGCAGAGAGAGAGGGGGAAGCAGGCTCCCCGCTGAGCAGAGAGCCTGATGTGGGGCTCGATCCCAGGACCCTGAGATCATGACCCGAGCTGAAGGCAGAGGCTTTAACCCACTGAGCCACCCAGGCACCCCAGTTAATCATTTTTTTAAAGATTTTATTTATTTATTTGAGAATGAGAGAGAGAGGGCAGGAGATGGAGGAAGGTCAGAAGGAGAAGCAGACTAGCCACTGAGCGGGGAGCCTAATGTGGGGCTCCAGCCTGGGACTCTGGGATCAGGACCTGAGCCAAAGGCAGACACTTAACAGACTGCCTGACCAAGGCACCCTAGAATCTGTTTTTAATATGTATTTGGGAACTTTCAGAGTCACTTTCTACTATTGATTCATCATAACAAAATGCAGTGATTATCATCGAGGCTATAACAGAGCAGTGGGGCATCCCTTGCTTCTGACTCTGTGGAGCAGCATTAAGAAGGACCCCACAGTGAGTGAGTGTGGTGTGCATAGAGTCTGCAGCCAAACCAGGAGGGCTGGCGATGGATTCACAAAAAGATGAGGACACATCATTGTCTTATTCATACATGGCACCTTCTATCCAGATAATATCAGCATGAACAGAGCTCCTTGTTTTTCTTGCTCAGCATGATCGTTATGCATAATACGTGAAGTAGCTCCTATTTTCTTCAAAAACTGTCAATTCATTGGAATTAGAGCCATTGTTACTTTAAGTTTAAAAAAATCAATTTGAACATGTTTTCCTGCATCACGAGCTTGAATTATTCATTTTATGTTTGGATTCTTCAGAATCTTTTCTTTGTGTAACTTTTAGAACATGAATTTAGAAATGAATATTGAGACACGAAACCATAAAATTGAAAATATTAACAAATCAGTGTATGCAAGAACTGCCAATTACCAATAATCAACAAGAAAGCTACAAAGAAATGTGAGGTTATTGTTGCTTTTCATCTTATTTTTAAATTGTTTTGCAAACAATATGAAAATGTGCTGAAAAGCCTTTACGAATGTTTTGTAGGGAGAAGATATTCCAATGTGGAGGATATAGCCAGAATTTATCTTTTGAAAATATGAATTTCATACAGCTCAGGGATCATCCTGTCACAGTTTGCACCGATTTTGCTCCCTTAGTCAGGCTTATTTCTGTCTGAATTTACTAGAAGGTATGTCAGCACAATAAGAAAAATAAAAAGAAGAGGGAGAAGCAAAAGCAAAAGAAGGAAGCAGTTTTTTTAATGCCCATTGCCTTCTCAGGAGAATAGATACCAATAGTTGGAGGTTCCATTGTTTTCTGAGAGTGCAATGGGTGAAATGATGCAAGCTTTTGAAGAGCAGAGGTGGGACTGCCATAAAAAAATAAAGCCCTAGAAATATGAAATGAGACACAGTAAAAATTTAAGAGACACAGGTTTTGGGCAGATCAGAAATGTCTAATGGGGATATTTTTTAAAGTATTTTGCTGTGTGATGTGAAATGTAAACTATCTTCTTCATCTCCCTCCTCAAACTTCTGTAAAATATAAAACAATTACTTATGCTTTGTGGATTAGATTTGCAACAATGAGCTTGTCCTTCCTGAAGATCAATGTGAAAGAAAAAAAAAAAACTTGAGAACAAAAACAGAGGCTTCCAGAGAAGCCTGCCACATGGAGGTCATACCAACAAAAGACAGACAAAGAGAATCTGAAATGAATGGGGGAGGGGCACTAAACAGAGCTCCCTTCAGTGTTGGCTACTGTTTATCAGAAAACTCTTATTTTTCTAGAATGGGCATTTCTTACACAACATGAGGTTTTATTTTATTTTATTTTTTAACTGGACATTAGCAATCGTGTAAACAGAGAACACAATTTACATGAAGTGAGATACATTGTAATTCAATAGATGTTGGGAAATGCCACTGAACACATAAGAAATCTAGAATGCTGTGCGAATTGTGAGTGAATACACAGCTGGTGTATTTGAATGTTTGGCTGTTTTCCTGTGATCACTGTTGGCAGCTAAAGATAGGGGTATGCAGGGACTCTAGGAAAAGTGCTAAGATGGCAATTTCTCTTTTAGTCACAAGCCAAAACTGTTTGTTTGTTTGTTTGGCCTAGTTTCATCAGGTACAGATAAAGGTTAGCTTGTTAAAACAATTTATTTAAACATGTAAAAGATTTTAAATAGCCTGCTCTCTGGGCTCAGGAGAGTCACTGCAATTGCTGCTTTAGATACTATTTGAGAAGGTCAAAAGGAGAGCCTGCAGACGGACGCACTTTGGAGGCAGAGGCCGGCTGCAGAGCTTGGAATCCCAGGATGGTGGCAGTGCTTGGTGGGCTGCAATCTGCCGCCAGCCTGGTCCTGTGTGGCCCACAGGGGAGTGTACTGGGGAGAAGGACAGCGGAACATAGCGGTCAACCAGATGGCTCTAAAACCTGCCTCCTCTGGTGAGAGAAAAATCTGTCCAAACCAGGTGTTTCACATTTTTCTATTTTTTCTTCCTTCTTTTTTTTCCCCCTAGTTTTTCTCTGTGCAGGTCCATTGCAAAGGCTCTGACATGGACACAGCTGTCTAGAAATTATCTAAGGAAATGAGATTTTTTTTTTAAGTGTAAGAGATTTTGGAAATAGCTTTTGGAGACCACCTCTATGTACTGCACAGTGAGAGTTCTTTTATCAGGTCATTTCCAAGCACAGCATGAGCTGAGAGGAAGTTTCAACAATTCCCCTTATCAGTTCTAATAGGAAAAAGAGGCTGAACTAATTAGATTCCTTCATTGGTAAAGGCTGTGTTAGCAGCCTGGGAATAATGAGGTTGTTTGTATCAGTAATCTTGTATATGTGTTTAGCAAACCTTTGCTTTCATAAGAAAAGAGAGGGGTCTTCTAATGGAGAGAAGGAACTAGATCTGCACCCCTTTATTCATGATGCATCAGTCAAACATCACAGGAACAAAAGAGGATTGATAAAGACTGTTTATATGGTGACAGGTAGGGGACACGGAGTGGTTGCACACCTATTTAAAACTCTTCTGTCTTGTTACATGGAAAGGGAAAGAAAGTATAGATCTCATGATTCAAAACCCAGGACATGCAGCAAGTGAGTTACACTTAACTTGGGAGCGGGTGGTGCTGAGAGAGACTCTCCAAATATTCCCTATTTCCTCATCCCAGAGAAAGCTAAACTTTCCACCTCCCCTTCATCTCACACTTCAGGCTGGAAGATCTGATCCACAGAATTTTAAGGCTAGTCATCTTTCTTAAGTTGACATGAGCATGAAATTCTGAAAATGCAGACTGGGAACTAGATGATGCAAGGAGGAGAGTTCCTTGGGGACTTGCACTGTTTTACCTGCAAATCGTGCATTTGGAGGGTTATGAGACATTGACAATATAAAATAATAGAAGTCATTTATTCATATGCCAACTATTAGGTTCTGTGTGCTTTTCTAGTGTTTTAATCCTCTGGGGTCCAATTAGCCTATGGTTTCTTGGATAACTAGGTGCTTTAGGAACACTGTAGACAGATACATATGATACCAGGGTCTTAGCATCATAGAAAATATGTTTTTATTGAGAACTACATGATTTAAATTATGTACAACATCTGGCAATTAATAGACATATGGACATTGTTAGTTTCTGTTCCCTTCATTTGGAGAGGTACTATGCTTTTGTGCAGTGAGTCTTAACAGATTCTGGGTAGATAGCAAGCAGTGTCTCAGTTGGATTCAGATACAGGTTAGGGGAATGAGTGAGTGCAACTCTGTGCCATGGTCTTCCATGCAACCCTGAGTTCTGATTTTCAACTGTTTTCCATATTGTGATTTAGCATAAATTTCTATTTGGGGAAAAGATTGGAAGGAGGTGGAGAGAGGGAAGAATATTAAAAGCCATTAGGGGAACAAGTAAAGAAACACTAGCTTGAACTAAAAGAAAACTAAATTTTGATCCTTCTACTTCGTTCTTTTGTTAAATGGGCGTATTAACTTCTTGAGTATGAATGTCCTCAAGATATTGAGAGTATATGTCATTGCTATGATTCAAATTCCATTACTATAGTGATTCTAAACATTTTGATTTTCTATTTTTAATCATAATATGTAAGAACTTAAATAATTAATATTTTTTTTGTTTCCCTTTAGTATTTCTTATGCTCAAATAACTCAAAACCCTTTTGAAGCAGGCTGATAAGGCGTACACTCACTACTGAAGAACTGGGATAGTACGTATAATTGGCATGCAATCTTTTGCTGCTATTTTTATTTACACATCCCAAAGATCTTTATATAATTTATTGGATTTAACACTACAAATGTGTTGTTAATATGGATAAGAATCTCATAATTTCTGTCCTTTACAATATTTGGAATTAATATCCTTTTATAATAACATAATTTTTTTTAATTGTTAGTCTCAGTGAATAAGAAACCACGCATCTCTAATTGTTTGTTATTCATTGTCACATGGAATGAGTATATTTGGGTATTTGTTCAATCAAATTAAATTGAGCTATGGGATGAACATTCAAACATTGAAATATGGTATGAGATGTATCCTTAAAGTGCTATTACTCTCAATACTGTAAAACCCTTACGCTTTTCCAAATCCTCAGATACCCCACCTCACAATAATGCTTCATTCCACATACACTCTTTGCAGCAGCCTTTCTCCTCTGTGGTGGAATGCCTCACTACCCTAAATTAGTCATAAAGCCAATAACAAGCCCAAATCTCCAGATTCTAGCTTGACCAATGACATCAATTGTGACTACGGTAATACTTTTTGTGTTCATGTACTATATGCAAAGATTCTGTTTACTTTTTACTTAAATTTTGAATCTTAATTTTTATCTGCACTCCCTCTTTATAAGTCAATTACAAGTTAAAATAAGTCTTTTTTTGCAAGTTAAAATCGGTCTCAAAAGACAGTGGTATAAAAAAAAAGTGCTATAAATTGACTTAATATCCAATGAAATAAATGGATATTATTTAAAATATCCTGTTACATTATCGATCCACAAAACATCAGATAACATACATGAAACTAATATGGAACATCATTATAACAACCCCCCAAACTAATTTGTGCATACACACACACACACCCCTTTACTTTTAGTGGGACATCAGGTGTTTTTCAAAGAACTAGAAAATTGGAACATTTAAAATTATAAAGATCACAATTAGGAGAATATGGTTCTCTTCCAACTTGTTTAGACACTTAATTGTCACAGCAAAAGCTAATTTTAGCCTTCATTTTCTACCCTAAGGAGAACAGCAGTAGCTATACTGTAACCTTTTTTCTTGCAAATCTCTTCTCCCAAGACAAGTAATGGGCGTATTCTACTATTCACCTCCTGTCATTCTTCTTGTCCAAGGTGGTATTAGTCATTTGAACCCTAAAATAAATGCCACAGTTTGAATATTTCAGCAGCGTGTGCAGATTTAGCTTTCGCCTACATTCAAATTTTATAGAGAAGAATGAGGAAATTATCTTATTGGGGAAAAAAAAAAAGAAGAAGAAGAAAGAAAAAGAAAAGAACCCAAAAACAAAAACAAGCTTTTAGGCACTACTGGATTCTAAAGAACCATTGAAACACATAGAAAATAAAACAGAAAAATAAATGGGAAGGAGGAAATAATTTTTTTTAAAAAGCAAATAATTTATCTAGCTAGGAAGACTTAAAAATTAAGGAATTAGAAAGAAAATCTTTCAAAGCAGAGATCCTGTAAAATCTTAACCACATACTTTTTTGTTAAAACTAGATTTGTTAGGTCACACCTCCATAACTCAGCCCTACAGTGCTTGGAAAATAGCTTGTTCAGACTTACTCCATAATGATTTTTTTAGCACTATTTTTAAATGCATGTTTCCTAGCTTGGGGAAAAAAAACCATGGGTTGTTATGGAGCAGTTTTTTTCTGGGTCAGTAAGTAGTTTAGTGAAGCAGGGAATATTCTTCAGAATGGAGTGAAGATTCACCTGTCTCCAGATGGTCAAAATCACCAGCATTTTTATACTCATCACTGCCATATTAAAAATGAGCCAGGCACTTCAATTGGTTAATATATCATGGGTTAAACAATGTTTTATTTGGGAGGTGGGAAACCATGAAAGACAATTGTTAATGAAACATGCTCTACTTTGGTAGCAAACATCTTTAAGTTGTTCAAAACTTTCCCCCTTCATGAATTTTGATCACCAAAAGATTAGATTCACTTATAAGAATATATGCTCTTTTTAAAAATTCTGCTTCAAGTGATTAACTTTATTTTTCTAGAATTTGAAATGATTTTTATTCATCTCTATATGTCTGACTTATACCCTGCCTCTCATGTTTATGACACTAGAAAAAAATTTTTTTTTCCAAAAGCCTGGATTCTTTCTTAAGGTAGCATACATGATAGACGTTCACAAAATAACAACATCCAGGAAAATAAATCATGTTTCTTTTGTTCTCTTGTTCTCCATATTTTTCTCAATTATTACCTAAGCAACTTTCAAGGTAAACTGTTATTAATAACTATGGTCATTTTACCACCACAGTTTTAACACTGATCTTAGGCAAATACAGGATATTAAATACTGCAAAACTCAGAATAATGTTTTCCTGGTTCCTGTTGATAATACTCAATTCTGGGCTCTATTGGTTATATGAATAGTGAAGCCCACCTAGTTCCAAGCAATATTAATTACTGTTACAGAGAATGGATTTTATTCTGATGGGTTTAAACTGCATAAATACTCAAGGACGTCATTTTTCTTATAGAAATTCTGGTTTATTGAAATTCCAGTTGTTTGTGTAAAAATTCAAAATATTCTGCCTATTTTCTGAAAGTTTACTTGAATTTTACAGATTGGGTTGGAAATACCTCTCCTGCTAGCATATTATTACAAGATGAATTATTTGTAGTAGATAATCCATTAATTTCTAGAATTTGGCCGTGGTGTGTTTTTGATGCATTTAATATGTTAAAGTTTATAATGCCACATATTTATGATGCCATCTCAGTTGCTATAGTGCTTTGATAGTTCTGTGCACCAAGAAAATAATGTCACAATAATGCTGCTTTAAAAAAAAAATTACAAACTCTACTATATATATATATATATATATATATATATATATATATATATATATAACAAATTCCCAAGGGTCTAGCTATGAGTCACCCTGCTCTCACTATATATGTCCCCCGACCCAGCAGGAAAGATTCTGGATCCACCTGGCTCATTCCCCTCCAAGAGAGACCTCATCTGGTCCTCAATCTGATGGGATTCAACTCCCTATCAGCCAAAGAAATAGACAAACAAGCCAATAATGCGATCCTAAAGAAATCACAGATCCCCTCATCCTCTTGCCATGACAAAGGCTGCCTTCCACAGTGCCGACTTGCTCACTCTGCCCCTGACTGCACACCCCATGTGGCTCTGCAGGGTCTGCAGTGTCCTCTTCCTCTGCACTGTGAGCATATGTGACAAATAAACTGTGGCCAATGTCATCTGCTCCAGTGTCACGTGTCATGCATTCAGCCTTTTCTTACTAGTTAGAACATAGGGTCCCTCCTTCACCAATAGGGTAAATAGAAGGTAATCAGAATGGATGAAGTATCCTGAAATGATAACTATTTCAGGGTAGATACTACAAATTGTGAGGGGGGACTGTCAGTTATGAAATTCTACTCCGTTTTAATCTATTAGACACAGTGTTTAAGTTCTGTGAGCTTTCTTTTCCAATGCCTACAAAAAATGTTTGATATTTGAACAAAAGTGTTAGGTCCAAATACGAAAACAAAACTGACATTAGCAGCACCTGGGTGGCTCAGGCAGATAAGCATCTGCCTTCAACTCAAGTAATGATCCCAGGACCCTAAGATCAAGCCCTATGTTGTACTCCCTGCTCATTGGGGAATCTGTTTCTCCCTTTCCTCCTGCCACTCCCCCCATTGTTCTCTTTCTCTCAAATAAATAATAATATTTTTAAAAAACTGTGAAATTAAGCTTAATAAAATTGATTAAATACCTATAACATATCATTACTGAACTCCTTTATAGTTATATATAAATTACATTTAATAAGGAATGTAGATACATCTTAGCAGGTTTAATATGATGTGGATGAATGGCTCTGATAATAAAAGTTATTCAAAACTAAGAAAGCTATGACTTAAATAAGTAATACTTCCAGGAAATTTAAAACAAAACAAACAAAAAAATCAACAACAAAAACCAGAGCTGATTTGAGGATGAAAAGACTAGAATAGAGTAAGAGAAGAAAGGAAAGACAGTAAGAAGAAAGGACCTAGTAAAAGACAAAATACATAAATGCAGACATGGAGAATTGTTTTCTGGAGGGCTAAGGCAAGGTCATTTTGCTTGCTGTAGAGTGGTTATATCTAATAGTAGACATTAAGAAAAAACAAATATACATTCTCTCTTATCTAATGAACTCTTGGGTTAGAAAATAGTGAGATTCCACATTGGGTCATAGTTTTGTTACATATAACGTATATTCAAGCCTTCCATCCAACAGCCTATCTGAAGAAAACAAAACTAAACTAGACTAATGTAACTGCCTAATAGCACAGGGCTATGTTTACAAGACTATTAATCTAGCTTTTTTCGAACCAATTCAACTGAGAGTAAACAGCTGAGAGTAAACAAAGAGTACATGAACAGTGCCAGAATGAACACAAGAAATTGAAACTCTCCACATCTTTTTCTAACTAATACAACTCAAACAGAATGAAAGATATGTGTTTTTTGTGTGCAGGGAGAATTATGGTATCATTCAATGCTAGGAACCTGAGAGAATGAACATAATATGGCATAATATTTTTGTTACAGGTTTATTTTCATTTACATTCTTGTCTTTTGAAACTAATCATTGCTGTTTTTTTCATTTTTCTTCCTCTACCTGTCATTGTTTTTGCTTTCGTTTTCTTCTTATAATTATGATTGTAATTTCCCCAGACTGAATAAAACTATTATGATCTATATAAATCCATCAATTTTTTACAAATAAATTGTCATCATTGGTTGTTATTGATATTCATCTAGCTGAAACATAGAGCAAAGAAATAACCTGTAACATTTATTTAGAAATTCATGAAAATCTTGTACTTCTTATGGTAGCCATATTTCTTACAAACTGGTTTTGAAAAAATTTCGGTCATTTATCTAACTAGTATGATTTTTCTAAAGATTGAAAAGTACTAAAACAGCTCTAGCAAGGATTTTTTCTGATTTAAAATGGTGACTATTAGAGGGAAAATCTGTTTGCTACTATGAGAGTTTCTTTCTTTTTTTGTTAAATTCCCAAAGAACTTTCTCCTATCTATTTAGCATAAACCTTTCATTTTAGTGACAGACACTGCTAAGGAGAAATGGTGCATTTTTGGAAAGTTAGAGCAATGAAAGATTTAAGTCACCAAAAGGTTGGCTGCTAACTTTAATTTAGTCTCATTTATTTAAATGGTTGCATTATAGCTGACAACATTTTGTGACATATACTGAGTATAACGATTCATTTATTTTTTCTGCTCTAGTAACTGCATCATAAATTATCATTAAAGTCCACCTAAAACTTGGTAAGAAATCATTCTTGGCATATTAATCTATATGGTGGTAATAGGCAAATTTCAATGTCCAGTATAAATTTTCTGCTTTCATTTTCATAATGTACATGCAGGCTCAGAACTTACATGAGATTCTAGTACCTTCATTAATATACACAACACTCAACAGTTTGAGTGTTTCAATATGTATAAGATCTTTAATTTCATTTTCTTATTTATCTAAAGACACAGTATTAAAATTTCAGTTATGTTACAATTTGAACTAATCTAGAGTTTTTAAAGATTTATTTATTTATTTATTTTAGAGAGAGAGAGAGAAAGCATGAGTGGGAGAGACAGAGGAAAGAGAGAGAATCTGAAGCAGACTCCATGCTGAGTGTGGAGCCTGACCTGGGGCTCGATCTCAGTACCCTGAGATCATAACCTGAGCTGAAACCAAGGCTCCGGGGTCAACTGACTGGGACACTCAGGCGCCCCTGAGCTAATCTAAATTTTTGACCTTTACATTCTTATCTTTACTCACAATGGTCAAACTATGTACTTTATAACTGAGTAACTAAGAAAATAGGGTAATAATTGGTAACTAACTCTGACAATATTAAAACATATTATAAAAATATTGTAATTTTAAAGTATGGTATAAGTACAGGCAAAGACAGACAGATAAACCAAAAGAGAGAGAAAGCAAAAGAGAGGAGTGGGGGCTAGAGGGAGAGAGCAAGAGAGCCTGAAAAGAGATCCTGGTAATATAAGAATTAAGACTATGAGGAAGGGTAGCATTTCAAATCACTGGGGAAGATACAGGCAAATGAAAGTAACAAAAAAAATAAAAAAATACTGAAGGGAACGATAGATGAGCCTTCAAAAATCTTTTTAATGGGTAAGTAGACATTATGAAGTAAAAATTATTAGAAACAACTCTAAAACTTTTAAATTCTTATCAGGCAAAGAGTAGAAATCTTTAAAGAGCCTTAGAAAAATAAAATCAATAATTGACCAAACAATTCACATAAGAAAAAAAAAAGTAGGTAAATAATGAATGTAAAAAGTGTCCAAACTTTCTAATAATTTAAATAAAATTAAAAACAATAATGTGACATTTTTTTCAATATTAAGCTAGCAAAATAGAAGAAAAGATAAAGGAGGATAGAAAAGGAAGAGTAGGAAAAAAGTAAGAAAGAGAAAATTTCAAGGAGGAAAAGGAAGGGAGGGAAGAAGGAGAATAAGAGAGAAAAAGAACAGGGGTGCCTGGGTGGCTCAGTGAGTTAAAACCTCTGCCTTCATCTCAGGTCATGATCTCAGGGTCCTGGGATAGAGTCCCGCATCGGGCTCTCTGCTCAGCAGCGAGCCTGCATCCCCCTCTCTCTCTATCTGCCTCTTTGCCTACTTGTGATCTCTATCTGTCAAATAAATAAATAAAATATTAAAAAAAAAAGAGAGAGAGAAAGAATAGAATCTGCGATGGAAAAAAAGAGAGGAAAGGAACATTCCTTTCCCTTATTAGCCAGTATATTTAAAAATGTAATGTCACGCAATGTTAAGGGCTATAGGAATTGACCCAAGATATCTGGAACAAAATTTTGCAGTTCGCAAAATATATCTTGTATACGTGTATGTATATCAACATTCTAGGAATTAATGCTAAAGAAATTAAGGATTGTATTATTAATGTATCTATAAATGAGTATTAATAATATTATTAATAGTATTAATAATACTTAATATATTAATATGTTAAATAATATTTAATGCAAGATGTTGTTACAGCATTGTGTATATGGGGGAGCAAATTGCAAATAATCTAAATGACAAATTCAAGAACTTAAGTAAATTACAACATGTACATAGTAAGAGTTGCAATCTTTTAAAATAATGCTATTGATGGGGAGCCTGGCTGGCTCAATCAGTAGAGCATGCAACTCTTGCTCTCAGAATTGGGAGTTCAAGCCCCAGGTTGAGTGTAATGATTATTAAAAATATAAATAAATAAAATAAGGCTGTTAAATAATAATGAAAGATGTTCAAGGTATATCGTACAGTAGAGAAGTCATAATATCAAACTAATGTTTACAAAATAGTAGCATAACTCATTTGACAATATTCAATTATGACTTATTATTTGTTTATTTGTATATGAAATTTCTGACAGTGGTTATTAATGAAATAGCTGGTTGATTTCTCTACTATTCACTTACTTTTATTTTCTATAAATTATTTAATAATTTTAGGCAGGAAAAGTTGCCCTACGAGCATCACTGAATTGTTGACAGAGATTTTGTGCATATACATTTAAATTTTGTTTAATTCTTGACTCTTAGGTAAACATATCTACTAAACAAATAATCTATTTTGATTTTTAGCTCAAAATTTGTAGAAATTGTACCATAATATTTTATGCAGATTTCTACTGCTAGAGAGATAACTGGAAGTATATGTAGGTATTTCTTTCTTATTACAAATGGTGTTTTACAACAACTAATAATAACAATAATAATAGCTGATATTTATAGAGTACACGTGTGTATCAAGTACTTGATTTAGTGTTTCATATATATTTTTACAAGCTTATAACATATAACTTTATGTATTCAATATAATTTCTTATTAACATTTATTTTAAAATGTAACTTCTCTTTTAGGAAAAATTTCGGATTCCCAAATGTTAACAAAATACTTCTATACTATAGTATAAAAATAAAATAAATATAAAAATAAATAAAATACTATACTTAGTAGTAGGGGACCTTTCAAAAAAACTTACACAGTTAAGACTAGCACTCAAAAAAAAAAAAAAAAGAATAGCATTCAAAATACTACAAGCAAAAAAAAAAAAAAAACTACAAGCAAACTCACAATCTTCTTGATAATTATTTAAAGCTAAACGTTAAAAAAATAATAATAAGGAGCGCCTGGGTGGCTCAGTGGGTTAAAGCCTCTGCCGTCGCAGGTCATGATCTCAGGATCCTGGGATTGAGCCCCACATCGGGCTCTCTGCTCAGCAGGGAGTCTGCTTTCCCCTCTCTCTGCCTGCCTCTCTGCCTACTTGTGATCTCTCTCTGTCAAATAAATAAATAAATTTTTTAAAAAAATAATAATAATACCAAAAAGTAAACACAGAACATTGTATACCGATTAATCACATACCAGTCATAGACATCGTATACTAAATATACTCTCATGCATTAATTTACTTCCCCTTTCCTCACAAGTTGCTCTCACTTTAAAATGAGTACCTTCAAAATGAATATTTCATATTTTGATGAAGTTTTTCACTGTCTTCAAAACTCCAGTGCACTTGCAACCGTATGATTTTTACAAGTTGCTTCCCCTGCCACTTCAATTCAGTGGCCTCTTTCCATTAATCTCTGCCCAGCAGCAAATAACTATATATTTTGTTTTAATATCCTTGGATAGTAGTAAATTGAAGCTCACAGAGAAAATGACTGAAATGCCAAGTCTTTGGCTCATAACAGATATAAACCATAGTTCTCCCTGAAATCTGAATATGGAGTGGCTAGTCATTAGCACTAATGGGTTAGCTTAACTTGCATTCCATATCGTCAAAAGATCGAGATCCTAACAAACCCCCAGAAAAGGCTTATCAGATTATTTATTTACTTATTATACTGTTTTCTGTCTCATTAGGGACAGACTACTAGTCAAGAAGTTAGTAAATATTTCAGCAAGGCTTTTGTGAGAAATAAATGAAAAATGTAGAAACTCTCCCCATAAATGCACTGCATCACTAAGAAATAGGCTAAGATGAAACACGAAATGCCAAAGTTAAAGGAGATCATTTAATTTTTTAAAATATTTTTATTTATTTATTTATTTGTTTGTTTATTTATGTATTTATTTATTTATCAGAGAGGGAGAATGAAAGAAAGAGCACACACAGGGGGAGCACCAGACAGAGGGAAAAGAGGTTCCCCGCTGAGCAGGGAGCCTGATGCAGGACTTGATCCCAGGACCCTGGAATCATGACCTGAGTAGAGGGCAGACGCTTACCTAATTAAGCCACCCAGGCATCCCTAAAGAGATCACTTAAGAGAGCATTTCTCTTTCATGTAATAATTTGAAGATAAGCAGTGCAAGGGTAACTGGGCATCCACGTTGGGGTAGGAAACCGAGGCAGTTCCATCTGTGGCTTTACTGTACATGACTTTCATTTCTAAGGGCATTTATGGCCCAGGAAATGCTGCAGCTCCTGATATTTTGTCTATATTCTGGCCGGCAGGAGGGAAGAAAAGATAAGGAATGACGTTCTCTATTCTTTTAAAGATGATTTCCAGAGTTTGTATCGTAGTTCCACTTAACATTGTGTTGGCTGGAAGGTATGACCATATCAACTGCAAAGGAGATCGGAACAGCTAAGAAAGATTAGGAGGTTGGATGTTAAGAGACCACCCCCAGACTCTGTGACATATACATTAGGTGTCTCCACACATTTTTGCACTTAAATTCAGGTGGTTTACAAAGCCTTGTCTCCTGAAGACTATCCCAAGAATCCGTCATACAGATTCAATACCTGGAAGCTCTGCTCACACAATGAAAATTCCCACAGCTGTTGGAGGATGCCATCAAAAAGATCTGACTGGAGTTGGGTCCTTGAGTTGGGCCTGGAAATCAGAGGTTCCTCACCCCTTCTTCTATCCTTGGAACGTGCACTCCACTTGCCTTCCACATGCTAGAAGCTGCCCAAGGACATAGCCTTTGTAATAACATGGTGTTGAAACTATCCAGAGTATGTACATGACTGAACCCAGTTAAGACCTCTATACAAGCTTAAAAGATTTGGTGTGCATGTACAGGTATTTATCCAAACAAGGCAAGCCTGGTAAGTAAATTCCTTGGCTTGTTAAACCTGCCACCTACCAACCTAGAGTAGTCTACCTCTTCCTTTGGTCTCTTCTTGCCCCCCATGCAGGGAAGCCAGTTTGAGACTACACTGCAGGGAAGTTCCTGAGAAGGATGCAAACCCGATAGTCTAGGATGCTGGGCTCCTATCTTGTTGGGTAACTCCCCACACTAGAAAACCCTGACAAGTGGAAGTTCTATGGTAATAATATGGAACGTTTGTTTATTATGTTTATTTACTGACTTTCACTTCATCCTATATGGAAAGAATTCAGGTTCACTAAAAATTTCTTCTCGGGGCACCTGGGTGGCTCAGTGGGTTAAAGCCTCTGCCTTCGGCTCAGGTCATGATCCCAGGGTTCTGGGATCGAGCCCCGCATCGGGCTCTCTGCTCAGCAGGGAGCCTGCTTCCCCCTCTCTCTCTGCCTGCTTCTCTGCCTACTTGTGATCTCTCTCTCTGTCAAATAAACAAATAAAATCTTTAAAAAAAATTTCTTCTCATTCATTTCCAGTAGAATACAGAAAATGATGTGTATCATATGTACCTGCCACCAAGTCTCCTCAGCTATTACCTGGTGATCACCACTTTTTCCCCCCCATCTCAGCCTTTTGTTGTAATTTCTCCTCCCAGAAATCATAATTTCAAGTTTGGGTGTGAAAAACTCCTTTAAGGGGCTTTTTTACCTTCTCTGGCAAATGGCTATGTGTAGGCATTCAGTTTTGGAGGCTAATCTAGGAGAAAGATCTGATGCTGAGGTGGTAGTAGCACACACCAACTTTAGCTTTGGCATGTTCGCATATAGAGTAAGGGCAGAGGCTATGGCTCCAGTTGGAGAGATTGAGGGAGCAGTGAAGGGTGGGTATCACTACAGGGAGGGGAGGAAGGCAAGTAAGGTCCCTAGGGAGAGGAGGATCAGAGAGGGACTTAGACATCTAAGTGATGTCACTCAGCAGGACAGCAGGGAGTCTCTGGGTCAGAGAACCCTATAGGACAACCTGGAGCTGAGACCTTATAAAAAGCATTGGGGGGCACCTGGGTGGCTCAGTGGGTTAAAGCCTCTGCCTTCAGCTCAGGTCATGATCTCAGGGTCCTGGGATAGAGTCCTGGATCGGGCTTTCTGCTCAGCCGGGAGCCTGCTTTCCACTCTCTCTCTGCCTCTCTGCCGTCTTGTGATCTCTCTCTCTCTGTCAAATAAATAAATAAAATCTTAAAAAAAAAAAAAAAAAAGCAATGGGTTTTTTTCAATAGATGATCTGTCAAGGTGAAGTTGCACAGGGCATGCAACTCTAAGGGACTCTAAGTGGCTAAAATTTTTTAAAATAGTTGTATGTGTAAAAACTAGAGTTGGCATGAGTGGACTTTTGAGTTAATGGGTCTCAGCCTGCAGCAAAGACATAAACTGAAGGCCAATACAAAAAGGCTATCTTGGGCTTATTTGTACAACATATTTCAATCTCACCACAGACAATGCCTCTACTGTGAACTGCCCTTTCCCTGGGGAGCAGCTAATAAACTAAAGGCTCTGAAAGTCCAAACGGAGAAGAATTCTTCAGAGTCGTCAGCCTGTTCATGTCCACTGGTGCTCTGGGTAGAAAGTGGGAGAATGCTGAGCACCAAGGTGTATGTGATCTCTGAGTGCAGCTCAGGTTGGGACCAGTTCAGGCTGGGACCCAGAAGCCAAGGAGCTGGTAGGTAGCTCCGTCTCCCAGTCTGAATAAGCCTGGAGACATATGACTGGGAGGAACACAATTATGGGCATTTGTACTCCCAGGAAAGGGACCTTGCCTCTCTGCTACTTTCTCTCTTCCTGGTGTCTATGATAGAGCATATGTGAGAAGGACGGTCTTCACAGCAGGTTACAATCCATTCTCTCCTAGGAGAGAATGCCTCAGAAAGGAAGATGGCCTGATAAATATAAAACTTGGTATCATGTTCTCTGTACGAAACAATGGCATCTGATAAGTCTAAAATGTAAGGATGAATTTCAAGAGAAGCTGATTAAATGCCAAATGGTTTGCAGATAAGGTTTTTTGCCCGCATATCTGAAGCCTGTGAAATGAATACTAAAACTGACCATCCAGAAGTAAAAAAGAACAACAGGGTGTAATGAAGAAAAATTTGTTTGCTTGCACTCTGAAACCTACATTACAGTGAATAAAATGATATAGGGAGCTTACATATATTTCTAGATTGATAATGATGTCCTGATCTTTTTCTTGAAAAATACTTCTATCAGTTTACTTTGAGATTTACAGATCATCTTTACCCTGAGCTTCACGGAACATTCTTTTTATTTTTATTTATTTACTTGAGAGAGAGGAAGAAACAGCATGAGCAGTGAGGAGGAGGCAAAGGGAGAGAGAGAAGCAGACTCCCCACTGAGAAGGGACCCTAATGTGGGGTTTGATCCCAGGAACCTGAGATCATGACCTGAGCCAAAGGCAGACTCAACCAACTGAGCCACCAGGTGCCCCCTTCATGGAACATTTTGATGATTTTGTCACCCATCCTGAGTACACAATTATAGAATTACTTATAAAATGTTTTCTGCCTATGAGAATAATACTGTGTTTACTCTGCCACAATCTATTTGCAGATTCCAAATTTAGATGCATTATTTTGGAGAGATAAGCATCTATAGGATTTAAATTATACACTTATTCTAGAGATGTGAAGACTTTTGTACAACCATGAATACTAATAGGGCCCAGAAATTTTTAGGAGTAATGAGTAAAGGAAGAAATAATTATTCTGAGGGACACACACAGAAATGCTTTTGATCCTTGAGAAAAGATTCTTGAGAAAATAACATCACACTCGCTTTTCTACACATCAAGGTAAGTTCTATTGATATCTTAACCTACTGTCTTATAGCAGACCAAAACAGAAGTCTGGTGGAAAGTAGGTAGAGGTGTAATGCAGCAGGGACCAGAAAAGGAAAGTCTAACTCACTGGTGACAGCATTGGTTGGAGTTAAATAATATATAGTTAAGTCTGCATAAAAATGTTTTCAACTCTCATTGATGTGCTACCAATAACTTCTCAAGTGATGAAATATTTTTTTCTAATTTTTTTCTCAGATCTTTTCTGGTTTCCACATGTCCTGTTCATGTAAGTAGCTTACTTAGGATTGACTATTTTTAAATAAGTACTAATAGAAATTATACTCACCAGAGATAATTTTTGGCCAAGTCTTCCTGCCAAAAAAAAAAAAAAAAAGAAAAAAGAAAAAAGAAATGCCGTGGCTACAAATGTTTAGATACTTTTCCAAGCTGATTTTAACACATACTGGTTTAATAAATGTTAGTTGAAGACAGCCTCCACACACGAGCTTGTATACTCTTTGATGTCAGGGAGCATATTCTCTCAATCTTCCCCATCCTAACATTTAACATAATGCCTGGCCTCTGGTCATGTTCAATACATATGATTTCACCTGCGACACTAGAAAAATACATGATTACAGGTCCATGACAATAGGGAATCTTTTTTTTTTTTTTTCACAAAACAGCCTGGCAAAATAAATATTCCCTAAATTAATAAAAAAATGTTACATTAACTATCTGTATATTGTGAAGCTGTTCTAAATTCTAATCATTTTGGTCTCAGAATTTTTTTCAATATTCATAAATTATATGAATATTGAAAAAGATTAGCAGTTGGAATTTTCAAAGAAATATAATTTAGTAGAGAAAGCTAAGGAACTTGGCTGCATCAATTTAAAAACCCCCAAATTACATAAAATTTCAATATCTTTTGTCACTGGGTGAGAAAAATATCTATAAGTCCTAGGTTCGTGATGAGAATGTGGCGGAACTATACAAACCAGAAGTGTTAAATAAATGATACTCCAAACTGTCAGTTGCCAGCTAGAAATGACATGCAGTTAGTCTAATAAGGTCAATCTATAGCTCAGTGTACAATGGTTCACTGTATTGAAAAAAAACTTTTTTGACTCCAGACAAAGTTTCTCTTGACTTCAAGTCACTTTAACACTGAATTATAAATGGTATTTCTATTCTCTCAGTGTACATAAACTCTGTATTGTAATTAAAACAATTCCCAGATGCTTTGCCTAGTATTGATCATCTTTACATTAGGAAAGAAGTTATCAAAGACATAGATTCAAACCAATATTTTTTCCCTTTGGTCTAAGAATACTCTTTAGTGGACAAAGTATGGAAAATGATGATTAAATTAATGTCTTCTTAAATACATCTAGTTTTGCTTTATTTTCCATATCCTTAATTATCAGTGCAAACCATCAGCTGTGTTTGTTTCCCACTCCATATTTAGCCACATGTTTTTTAATACCATCCTTATAACTTTGTGCAAAGAAGAGCTAATCTCAGAAACATCTGTCCCTATTTCTACATATACCTAGCACTGTTCCTCATGTCACTAATGGAGCTGAAACTAGGGCATGGGTATAACTTCTTAAGGAATAAGCTTTTAGAGCATTATGTATTCCTGAATTCATTCATTTATTTGATAATTAATAACTAATGATGTTCCAGACATTGTGCTAGGTGGTGGTGGTACAATTTTGAACAATAGAATACAGCTCTCCGAGGACAGAGACACTAAGTATCATGGAATTGAGAGTACTTGCTCTATGGACACAGATAACAGGAACTGACCTTACATAGACTTCCTTGAGGAAAAAACATCATGGAGCTGAGAGCTAATATAAGCATAGAAGTGGTAATAGGAAGAGGTAAGAGGAAAGTAGAGGATAGAGGAAAGAGAAAAACTAGTCAATGGAATGAGTGTATGTACCTATGTTATTTCCAGGTCAGGATTTTAAGAAGAGTTTGTATCCCTTCAGGTTGTCTTTCTTTTTCTCCTGATTGGATAAAGATGATGACAATGCCTTGGGATTGGTTGCTCTTCAATAGAAAAGGGGCTTGGGTTTCTAAATTAGTGAGCAGAAGGAAAAGGCTAGCCAATCAAATGCCCACTTTGAACTTTTATAATGAGAAATATATCTCTACTGTGCTTCATACAATACACATTTTAGAGTATATTTGTAACCAAAATTTAGCCTGATATATCCAATACAGAAAGGTGCAGCTTGAGGTGAGGTATTGCCATGAGAAAACTTAAATATATGGCATTCAGTGGAAAGCAATGATATACTCATCAGAAAGCTAGAGACCCATGTGATCAATGGCAAAACATGATTAAAACCTTGCCTACAGGGGAACATGAGTGTCTAGGCCAGTTAAGCATCTGTCTCAGCTCAGGGCATGATCTCAAGATCCTGGAATCAAGCCCTGCACTGGGCTCCCTGCTCTGTGGGAACCTGCTTCTCCCTCTCACACTCTCCTTGCTGTGTTCCCTCTCTCATTCTCTCTCTCTCTCTGTCAAGTAAATAAATTTAAAAAAAAGTTGCCTACAATAATTAGAAAGGCCAACCATGTGCTTATAGAACTTCTAACTAGGAAAATTTAGGAATTAAAGTTTAATGCTTACTCTTGGCTTCTTATTCCCTATAACAAGGTTATTTTAAAAAAGAGATGAGATCAGGCAAAGAATTTTAGGTATGCAAACAAATAAAAGAAAATAGAAAGTGGCCAGAAATTTGGATCTTCACAAGGTTTGATAGCTTCCTGCTAAAAACCATATGCAAACTAATCTGAATATTCTTGATTAAATAAAAAAAATAAATATTGAGTTTGTGTTACTGGCATTAAAATTTGTGCTGCCTTTTCCATATACTATGGGGGTTGTGATATCACTGACCACAGGAAGCTAGACAATGCAAGTCTACTAAGGCAGCATCATCAACTATCTCAAAGGGTTGCTATTTAAGGAAGACTATACTCAACTACCATGATTTAACATGTGCTGCAGAGGAAGACTTATTTATACATCGCTTTGCAAAGCCTAGTGTTTCATTTAAATCAGGTGACCACTCATAAAATAATCTTATACATTTTTAATTTCAAGTTTCCATGTGCATTTTAGAAAGATAAAGAGAAAGTTGTTAATATGTTGACTCCATTAACAAAAGGAAAAAAAAACATTTGGAAAAAAAGCTAGTTTTATATAAAGACTATCCTCACAGTTCTCCCCATCTGAGACGATGGGAAGATGGCAGTCCAAAAAAGTGGATTCTGGCACTCCCAAAGACCAGTTGTAACCTGCTATGACCAGGAGACTGGGGGACTAGTAAAGACAGTTCCTAGGAAATGGAACCACCCCTTACAGGCTTACCCACGGACTGGCAAGCAGCCAACACCCTTTCCCTTATCCCATGAGCATGCATAAAGCTTCCCTTGGCCATAGCATCACTTTAAGGAAAAGGAGAGAAGAGATCACGAGAGAGAAAAAAAAATGGGGGTTGAACTTTGAATATATGAAATATTTACCTACAAAATATCAGACCTTGAAGTAGCAAATTTAATGTCTTGCTCTCCATCTGTGCAGATAGAAACTTTAGAGCAATGCCAGAAGTGATAGAACACAAGCTATATAACTGTTGCACATTCAGCATAGTGTGCTAAATTATTAACATGAGTATATCATTCACATGTCTCTCTGTAATAAATTAAAGGTCACCACCTGTCTAGACCTGCATAACCCATGCCCTTGCCTGGTAAATCTTTATGTTTCTTACTCCATTTTATATAACCAGTGAGTGACAGAGCTATTCTTAAACCTTTCTGTTTGGGTCTAAAACTTTCATTTTCTACCATTTCACATCACTTCCCTGTAACATGACATTTGCTTTTGTTAGGCTGCCTTTGTTCCAGAAATGTCTTAGTGAAATGTGCTACCACCAACCACACTCTAGTGTGAAATTTCAAAGTGGCCTCTCATACCTTAACAGAAGCCTAGAAAATATTTCAGTAAATAATGCACTCTCAGTAACATCAGTTCTTCCTTATCCTTCCCGATGAACCAATAATATTGCAGCATGTGCAATAAGCCTATTTAAGCTTAGGCTTCTTTAAGGAGAGAGAATTTGAATTATTCAACTCTGTGCTGTATTTTCTCACCACGGCCACTACCACCTCATATTCATGATTTGTAAAGCTTCTTGGCGTTACTCTCTTTATTCCTAGTCTGATCAGTGACTCCCTTTAACTGTGATCTTAGACCCATAGCAATATTCTTCCTTTGCTGGGAATGATCTCTTTTCTATACACCTATTCAAATAATATGCACCAACTCTGGGTCCCAGGTCAGACTACAAAGCCCTCAAAGCATGATTTTTTAAAAAAACATTTCACTTATTTGTTGCCAAAATCACATAAAATTCATCTTGAGATTCTTGAGATAAAAATGTAGCCACTTCATTAAAAAATTAAAATGTTATGTAGATATCAAATCAATAAAATTTAACCTTTTTTTTTCAATTCTGTAGTGTTGGTTACTGTTTGATTGCTGAATAGTAAATATACTGACATAGCTGCCCCAAAGAACACAAGACCTATATATAGTAGAATTAAGAAATTCCTGGGGCGCCTGGGTGGCTCAGTGGGTTAAAGCCTCTGCCTTCCGCTCAGGTCATGATCTCAGGGTCCTGGGATCGAGCCTCTGCTGAGCAGAGAGCCCGCTTCCCCCTCTCTCTCTGCCTGCCTGCCTACTTGTGATCTCTCTGTCAAGTAAATAAATAAACTCTTAAAAAAAAAAAAAGAATTAAGAAATTTCTTAGAGATATTCACAAGCACTTAACAATGTGTTGCCCATTGCCCATAATATATAATGAGATTTTTAATTATGTACACTTCATGTTTTATCTTTCTTTAATTTAAGCTGATTAGTAATTTCTGAATGTAGGCCTCATAATAGAAATGGAAATATTTAATTAAAAAAGAGCTCCAAGCTTGAATTTTTATGTATTTTTAAAGGAGAGAAAGGAGGATGGAGACAATAGAAAATCAGCATAATAGAAGCAGCTCTGGATAGTCTGGTGAAAATAGTAGAGATTTCCAGTATGACCTTGGACAGACCATTTACAATTTGCTTCAACTTTTCATATTTAAGCTGGGAGTTGTTGTTGGTGTTGTTTTGTTTTGTTTTGTGAGATTTTTAAAATGTGTTATTTCAATATTTTATTTCCACTTATCTTTGAACCTATCAAAAATGAATCCAAAATTTTGTCTAATGTAGAGTGGGTTTTACATTTTTGCAGACATTTTTTGGATATTGTGTATTTAAATGGGGGACATTGATGGAATTTTTAAAATACAATAAAAATTAAAACTTATCAAATCTCAAACTGGCATGTGCCTTACTGAACATAAATTTCAAGGTCAACAGAAGTAGTGGAATACAATCTGGTTCTCCATCTTTGTAACCTTGATTTTTTTTCTTATGCATGATGGTGTATTGAATATGAATAGATCTTGACTTTAAAATTGAAATGATCATATGGCCTGGGTTTAAGATTAGCTTGTTTTGATGCTTTCTGCTCTTTTTAGCTTGTTCCTAAGATTTATACTATTAAAAATAATTCCTAAAATATTTATGAGAGGATAGATGAATAACACTCTTTCCCATTCTACTGAAAAGAATAGCAACTGTGTCCTTAATATCTTTTGTTTTTTCCCCTTTCTGTGCACAGGTCTTAAAGTAGCATTTCTTTTAAAATACAAGCAAACTGAGTGACTAAAAGTGACATCACTTTACTGTTAATAATTCCATTCTTAGCCATTTTTAGTAAATTGGAAAAGAAGGTGGTATTTTTTCCATCAGTTTTAAAAATAGACCAGATGCTGTTAAAAAGGAAAAAAAAAAAAAACTGATCATATACTTCAGAAAAAAAAGTATAGCCAAAAAAGTTTTTCTTTCTTTTTAAAAATATGTTGAATTCTGGAATCTAGAGATTTTCTTTTATGGAACTTGGTTATCAGCTTCTAAAATCAATGGTCCATAAACTGGAAGCTGACCGATCCATTACAAATTTGACACACATCGTCCCATTCTTATAACTGCAAACAGAATTAGGAAGTGATTAGAAGAGGATGCATGGAGCATTAGAGGTTTTGGGGTCAAAAGCTAAAACCAAATATTCAAGTAGAAGAAAAAGTAAATCATGAAATTCCAGGTGGTTCAGTGAGACCAAAAGTCATAGGAGTGGTCAGAAAACCAACTTATTGATGTCTTCATTTGTTCACTGAGCCTGGAATCATTCAGTGCCGACCACGTGCAAGCCCTGTGATAAGCCTATTAATGAGAAGCACACAGACTATAAATATTAATAATAAAGAGCCCTGACCTAATCTATGAATTGGGAAGATTTTCCTAAGGAAGATTTCCTAAGGAATTCAAATGGGGATATAAGTAATATGTAGGAATTAAAGATATATCGTGATGAGGTGGGAAAAAGGCTTTAAGACCATGGGAACGGCTCTGAGACAGAGGGACTATGAAGCATTAGAAAAACTAAAAGAGCTTTAAAGTAGACAGAATGTAGATGGGGTGAGGTGAGGTAGTGACTATATAAAAATCTCACAAAAGGAAATCACTGACTCCTAAAGTAAAACTTTGAAAATGTTTGGGAAACTTCAATTTCCATACTAATTCTGATTTTAGATGCCTGTTCTTCACTGATTGATATGTGAAAAGTCTTGCATATAATGCATCACATTAAATTGGAAACATTAAACATGCACACACACTGGTGGAACATGCAGGTGCAGACCAGCGTGCAAACACACACACACACAATTAGGTTTTATTGTCTGTTTCCTGGAGCTCCAAGTTATCCTTGCTTCTTCCTTTTTTGAACTGCACTAAATTTAAAGAAAATATTCATTTGATGAGAGCAAAGACATACCAAATTCTCCAATAACCACAAAATTCCGTGAAAACTATGAATAAATGAATGTATAAAAAATGGGATTGATTTCATTTTTTTTAGGCCTGTGACTTTTATCTCTGCCCAGACTTTGGTTATTGCTTCCACGTTCTTTTTGGACTGTAGGCCTTGACTATAGAAATATTATAGCTTCAGAGTGAAGGAAAAGAAGCAGAAATGTTTGCATAACCGACAATACACAGTCACATTTTATATAATAGCTACTGTTAGCTAGTTTTTTTAATAGCAGGATTATTTTAATGGTAATAGTAGGACTGTTTTAACGGTAATTTGAAAATATCAGTCAGATCTATTTCTATTATATTTAGATATAAATTGCCTGATAAATGTGGACATTAAGATGATATAACAAATGTGTCAATAATAGACAGCCCATGGAGAATGTTCTTTGAAACTATTCTGTTCTTTAAAAAAAAATTTTTGAAAGCATACTAGATGCTTCTCATGTGTGATTATATATAAATCTGAAAATAACTCTAGCAAATGGGCATTAGTATAGAAAAGGAAAAATAAGGCTCCTAATATTTAGCCACTAGCCCAAGTACTTAAGTGAAGGAACCAGGATTAAATTCTAGGACTTTCTAATTCTAAATCCTATACCCTCAAGAACTTTATCATGTTTCCTAGGGGATCACTATTTCTTTTGTTTTGATCTTAGATTTCAAAGGGCTTTGATAATTGTATACCATTCTCCCCGAAAGCTAATCTCCCTATAAATATCTTTAGTATGAGTATAAAATGGGGATCTAGGGGTACCTGGGTGGCTCAATCAGTTGAGTGTCCAACTCTTGATTTCGCCTCATGTCATGATCTCAGGGTCCTGGGAGCAAGCCCTACATTGGGCTCCTTGCTCAGCAGGAAGTCTGCTTAAGGATTCTGTCCTTCTCCCTCTGCCCCTCCTACTCCTGGCTCATGTGCTTTCTCTCTCTAAAAAAACCAAAACAAAAGAACAAAAATAAAAAACTGGGGGTCCATATTGATTCACTTTTAAAGAAACATTTATTTTGTTCTTGAGGGGAAAAATGCAATGATTTTTGTTTTCTACATTATCTATTATTTCCTCTTTGTTTTCCTCCTAAATATAAGAACCATTATTCTTTCACTAACTCTGAGCTCTCCCTTTCAATAATCTTATCCAAATATAATATCTTAAATGTCACTATAATGAAAGTCAGTCCCAAAACTCTCTATCTCAGTCTCTGCCCTGAACTCTCATCCACTATTTTCAGTCACCGAATACCATCCCAGGTTACCAGCATTGTAAACTTCAAGTCATTTTACTCCTTCTCTCCTGCCTCTTATTGATGGTGATAGCATTACTATACATTGTTTGCTTTGTTCTTATTTTAAAATAAATCCTGGATTCAATTCAAGAAAATGTAATATATCATCAGTAAAATATATGTGAGTTTTTTAAAAAATATAGTTTTTAAGAAAACAAAAATTATATATAGAACATAATACATACCACACCCTGACCATGTACTTTTAACCACTTTTTTTACTCTCTAATGACCATGAATTGGTAGAATGCATATAATGCATTTTATGCATATAATGCATTGGATCTATGACTTAACAGGGTTTATAAAGGAAAAAAAAAAAGAAAAATTTCGTCCAGTATACCATTTTGGAATGCTGTGTTGTCTCAGCTTTTACTGAAGGAGTTTCCAGTGCAAATAGCCATGACTTCTTTTGCTTATTATCTTTTCTCTTTGTCCACTATCTTTATTTTGAATAAAGCTGACTTCTCACCTAGGTATTTTGCATAGTCCCTAAACTGCTCTTTGTCCCTGCTTAGATAAACATTTGGTGGCCATCACAATTTACCATAATTCTATTACTGAGTACACTATGGATATTTTTAGAAAGATTACATATCAGAACTCCCTGCTCTC
>CM053615.1:30057854-30105377 GCA_028646535.1 Procyon lotor
CACAACAATTGCAGCAACATGGAGTTTACCACCAACACTAATGAGTACCACTTGTGTTCACATTTCCCTCTCCAATAGCATTCATTCTTCACTAAAAGGGAGGAGGAATGATTCCATATCATGAGGCAGGTAAAGTCAGATTAGATCTGGAACTTCCAGTTACTATTATATATTAAAATTGCTTTCGAGAATGATAGGGAGAATGATGAGGGGAGGGGAAAGGCAGCCCTTTAAAGGATCTATTCCTAATCAAATTAAATCATTTGAAATTAAAAATTAAAAAAAATAATTAGGAGAGACTGGGAAGATGGGAGCTCAGTAGGAGGATCCTAGGCTTGCCCCATCCCACAAATACAACTAGATAACAATCAAACCATCCTAAATACCCCAGAAATCAATCTAAAGAACAAGCGCCAAACTAAAGGTAGAGAAGAAAACACATCACAGAAGGTAGGAAGTATGGAGATGCAGTTTGAGAGAGAAATAGATCATGGCTGCTGCAGTAGGGAGGGAGCCATAGTCATGGAAAAGGGCGAGAGACAGACTAGCACACAGAGAGTCCACAAAGTAGGAGAAATCCCCATATCAATTGGCTTAGAAAGTGAGAGCATCTGAATTTCATGAGTTCTTGCAAGAAGTGTGGCTCAAAGCTTGTAGTTTTAAAGATCAGCATGCTTGGCTCTGGGGAGCATGAAGGACATTAGGGCTTCTCTTGGAGAAAAGACAGGGCAAACAGCCCAGGGACATACAGCACAGAAACAGCAATCTGAAAAGTATCTGAGGTGTGAAGTGGGGAGGTTTGATACTCATCTTGGAACATGTCCCAGGGAGGCAGTGTCCATGGAAAGACCCCTCAGGGAGGAAAATAATTGGCAGGTGTCATTTGCCTCCCCTACCCTTCAGCATAAACACAGAGCCACCTGTGGAAACCAACATAGCATGGTAACTTGCTTACACAAAGACCCCTGCCCCAAGCTCCAGAAAAACTGCCCTTCCTAGTCATGCTTTCCTCATTTACATGATAGGGCCCTTCTCCCAGAAGACTGACCCAAACCTCATGCCACATCTCCCAACCCAGGAGTTTTGCAAGGCCTAACTTCCAGTGGCAGCCGTGACAGGTATCATCTCACAAACAGACCAGAGCACTCCTAGTTAAAACTCACCACATCCAGGCCAAGGACCAAAGGCTCCTCACAACAGAAAAAAAGATAGAGAACCTCTACAGATGACTAGCCTAAAGGATAAAGCAACCAGGACACAACAGCAGAGTGCATGCAACACAAACTGAAGACAATCTTGGAAGCACCAGACCCTGGGGAACAGTGGAACTCTGCAGGCAATATAGGACCTCTTCTTCATAAAGAAGGGTACTTCATAAAGAGGGTACTTCATACCCTCAAGAACCAGAGATGCAACTGACTTTCCCAACACACAGAAGCGGGAACACAGACTTAGATAAAATGAAAAGACAGATGAATTTGTCTCAAATGAAAGAAGAGGACATGGCCACAGCTGGAAATCTAAGCAAAACAGTTGTAAATGACATGTCTAATAAATTTAAAGCAATTATCATAAGGATACTCAATGGACTTGAGAAAATAGTAAAGGACATCAGTGAGATCACTAACACAGGAAAAAGGAATAACAGTAGAGATAAAGGGTCCCATAAATGAAATGAGAAATATGATTGATGGAATGAACAGCCAGCTGGGAGAAGCATAGGAACAAATAAATGAAATGGAAAGTAATCAAGCTAAACAAAAGAGAGGAAAAAGAAGTACACAAAATGAGAATAGATTTAGGGAATTCAGTGACTTCAAATGTAGTAACATTTATATTATAGGAGCCCCAGAGGAACAAAAAAGAAGACAAAACAATTGTTTGAAGAAATAACAGCTGAAAACTTCCCTAATCTGAAGTGACAGATATTCATATCCAATAAGCACAGAGAACCTCCAACAAAATCAACAAAAGTAGATGTCACCAAAGCATATTGTAATTATCATTAAATATAATGATAAGGAAAAAAAAAATTACAAAAGAAAACAGTTACATAGGAAAGAAAACATCCCCCATCCAGCCAAATAAAGCTAGCAGTAGATTTTTCAGCAGAAATTTTCCAAGTCAGAAAAAAAAAAAAAGAAAGAAAGAAATTTTCCAGGTCAAAAGAGTGGTATGCAAAATTCAAAGTGCTGAATGGGACAAACTTGCCTCTAAGAATACTCTATCCTCCAAAGCTATCAGTCTGACTAGAAGGAGAAATACAGAATTTCCCAGACAGACTAAAGAAGTTCATGAGCATTACAACAGCCCTGCAAAAAATATTAAAGGGGACTCTTTGAGTGGAAAAACAAAAAATGACAGTATGAAGGTAGGAAACACAAAAGCAGTAAAAATGAATATGTCTAAAGAATTGATTAAGAAATTCAAAAAATAAAAGGATGTAAAATATAATATCATATACCTAAAATGTGGGGAGTGGAATAAATAATGGGTTCAAACTTAAATAACCATCAACTTCATATGGTTAGAGATAGAGGATGTGATATACAAACCTAAAGGTAACCATATATCAAAAATCACTGATAAATATGAAAATAATAAAGAGAAATAAATCCAAATATATTAATAGAAAACTAGTAAACAAATAAAGGATTAGAGAAAATCTCCAGAAACAACAACAAAACAAGTTATAAAATGTCAATAAATACATATCTATAAATAATTATTTTGAATGTAAATAGACTGAATGCTACAATAAAAAAACACAGGGTGATGGAATGGATTAAAAAAATACCCATTTATATGCTGCCAACAAAAAACTCATTTTATACCTTAAAATACCTGCAGATTGAGAGGGAGGGGATAAAGAAACATCTGTCATACAAATGGATGTCAAAAGAAAGCTGGAGTTTCAATATTTATATCAGACAAAATGGACTTTACAACAAAGACTGTAACAAGAGCCAAAGAAGTGCCCTATGTAATCCAATAAGAAGATATAACAATTTTAAATATTTATGCACCCCACATGGGAGCACCCGAATACATAAAGCAGTTAAGAACAAACATGAAGGAAATAACTGATAATAATACAATAATAGTAAAGGATTTTAACATTCCACTTACATCAATGGACAGATCATCTAAATAGAAAATCAACAAGGAAACAGTGGCTTTGAACAGCACACTGGACCACATGGACTTAAAAGATATAGTCAGAACATTCCACCCTAAAACAGCAGAATATACATTCTTTTCAGGTGCACATGGAACATTCTCCAAAACATATCACAGACTAGGCCACAAAACAAGCCTCAATAAATTTAAAAGACTGAAGTCATACCATGCATCTTTTCTGACTACAATGGTATGAAACTAGAAGTTGGCCACCAGAAAACAATCTGGAAAGACCACAAATCCACATGGAAGTTACATAACAGGCTCCTAAAAGGTGAATGGGCCAGTCAAGAAATAAAAGAAAATATCCAAAGTACATGGAAATAAATGAAAATATAAACACAAAGGTCCAAAGCCTTTGTGATGCATCAAAAACATTTCTAAGAAGAAAATTGATAACAACACAGGCTTACTCAAGAGGCAAGAAAAATCTCAAATAACCTTACACCTAAAGGAACTACAAAAATAAATAAATAAATAAACAAAACCTAAAACCAGCAAAAGGAGGGAAATGATAAAGATTGGAGCAGAAATAAATGACATAGAAACTAAAAACAAAACAAATGAAAAAAAAAAACAATAGAAAAGATCAATAAAACCATGAGCTGGTACTGTGAAAAAAATCAATAAAATTAAAAAAAATCAATAAAATTGATAAACCTCTAGCCAGCCTTACCAAGAAGAAAAAAAGAAAGAAACCAAATAAATAAAATCACAAACGAGAGAGGAGAAATAACAACCAATACAGCAGAAATACGAACAATAATAAGAGATTATGAAAAATTATATGCCAATGTATTGGACAACCTAGAAGAAATGTGTAAATTCCTAGAAACATAAACTACCAAAACTGAAACAGGAAGAAATGGAAAACATGAACACATTGATTATCAGCAGTGAAATTGAATTAGTAATCAAAAAACTCCCAACAAACAAAAGTCCAAGACCAGATGGCTTCACAACTGAATGGTACCAAACATTGAAAGAATTAACAGCTATTCTTCTCAAACTATTTGAAAAAACAGAAAAGGAAAGAAAACTTCCAAATTCATCCTATGATGTCAATATTATCCTGATATCAAAACTAGATAAAGACACTTCAGTAAAAGAGAACTACAGGCCAATATCCCAGATGAATAGAAATGCAAGTTCTTAACAAAATACTAATAAACTGAATCAAACATTAAAAAATATAATTCACCATGATCAGTGGGATTTATTCTTAGTTTGTAAGGGTAGTTCAATATTTGCAAATCAATCATGATACATTAAGAAAAAGGATAAAAATAATATAATTTTAATAGACATAGGAAAAGCATTTGATAAAATACAAAATCCATTTATAATAAAAACTCCCAACAAATAGGTTTAGAGGAAACATACCTCAACATTATAAGGACCATATATGAAAAACCTACAGCTAACTCCATCCTCAATTGGAAAATACTGAGAGCCTTTCCCCTAAGGTCAGGAGCAAGGCAAGGATGTTTATCACTTCTATTCAACATAGAAGTGGAAGTCTTCACCACAGCAATCAGACAAAAATATAAAATAAACAACATTCAAATTGATAAGAAATAAGTAAAACTTTCATTATTTGCAGATGACATGATGCTATATATAAAAAAACCCAAAAGACTTGCTAGAACTGATAAAGTCAGTAAAGTCCCTGTATACAAAAATCAATAGAAATCTCTTGGATTTTTATACACCAATAATGAAGCAGCAGAAAAAGAAATTAAGAAAATAATCCTATTTACAATTGCAGCAAAAATAAACCTGACCAAAGAGGTGAAAGATCTGTACTCTAAAACCTATAAAACACTGATGAAAGAAACAGAAGATCACACACACACACACACACACACACACACACACACACACACAATGGAAAGACAGTCCATGTTCATGGACTGGAAGAACAAATATTTTTAGAAGGTCTATAATACTCAAAGCAATCTATACATTCAATGCAATCTCTATCAAAATACCAACAGCATTTTTCGCAGAACTGGAACAAACAATCTTACAATTTGTATGGAACCACAAATGACCCTGAAAAGCCAAAGCAATCTTGAAAAAAAAAATGTAAAGCTGAAGGCATCACAGTTCCATATTTCAAGTTATATTACAAAGCTGTAGTAATCAAGACAGTGTGATGCTGGCACAAAAACAGATATAGATTAATTAAACGGGATGAAACTCAGAAGTAAACTGACAATCATATGGTCAATTAATCTTCAACAAAGGAGGAATGAATATCCATTGGGAAAAGGGCGTTCTCTTTAAAAAATGGTGTTCAGAAAACTGGAGAACAAGATGCAAAAGAAAGAAACTGGACCCTTTTCTTGCACCATACATAAAAATAAATTCAAAACAGACTAAAAACCTAAATGTGAGGACTGAAACCATAAAAATCCTTCGAGAGAACATAGGCAGTAACCTCTTTCACATTAGCTGTAGCAACTTTTTTCTAGATATGTCCATAAACCAAAGGGAACAAAAACCAAAAAATAAACTATTGGTACTACATCAAAATAAAAAGCTTCTTCATGGGGCACTTGGGTGGCTCAGTGGGTTAAAGCCTATGCCTTCGGCTCAGGTCATGATCTCAGGGTCCTGGGATCGAGTCCCGCATCAGGCTCTCTGCTCAGCAGAGAGCCTGATTCCCCCTCTCTCTGCCTGCCTCTCTGCCTACTTCTGATCTCTCTCTCTCTCTGTGTGTCAAATAAATAAATAAAATCTTTAAAAAAAAAAAAAAAACTTCTTCATAGTGAAGGAAATGATCAACACAACCAATGGAAGAAGATATTTGCAAATGGCATATCTGATAAAGGATTAGTATCCAAAATACATAAAGAGTTTATCAAACTTAACACCCCAAACACAAACAATCAAATTAAAAAGTGGGCAGAAGACATGAACTGACATTTCTCCAAAGAAGACCTACAGATGGCCAACAGACACATGAAAAGATGTTTGTCATCACTTACTTTTAGGGAAATGCAAATCAAAACTACAGTGTGATATCACCTCCTACCTATCAGAATCACTAAAATTGACAACACAAGAGACAAAGATGTTTGCAAGGATATGGAGGAAAAAGAACACTTGAGCACTGCTATTGGGACTGCAAATTAGTATAGCCTCCATCAAAAACAGTATCGAGGTTCCTTAAAATTTAGAAATAGAACTACCTTAATACCCAGCAACTGCACTACTGGTATCTATCCAAAGAATACTAGAACACTAATTCAAAGAGATACTTGTACCCCTATGTTCAAATGTTCAAAGCTACATTTATTTACAATAGCCAAGATAGGGAAGCAATCTAAGTGCCCATCAACTGATGAATGGAAAAAGAAGTATGATATATATATATGGCTATATAATGGAATATTACTCAGTCATAAAAAGAGAATGAAATCTTGTCATTTGTAAGAATGTGGATGAACATTGAGGGTATAATGCTAAGTGAAATAAACCAGTCAGAGAAAGACAAATGCCATATGATTTCACTCATGTGAAATTTAAGAAATGAAAAAAATGAAAAAAGAAAAAATACAAACAACAACATAAACCCAGACTCTTAAATACAAAGATCATCCTGGTGGTTACCACGGGGGAAGGTGGATGAAATAGATGAAAGTGAATAAAGAGTACATTTATCATGATGAGCACTGAGTGATGTATGGAGTTGTTGAATCAGTATATTGTGCACCCAAAATTAATGCAACATGGTATGTTAATTACGCTGGAATTAAAAAAATAAAAAGTAGGGAGGCCTGGGTGGCTCAGTGGGTTAAAGCCTCTGCCTTCAGCTCAGGTCATGATCTCAGGGTCTGGGATGGAGCCCCCCATCAGGCTCTCTGCTCAGCAGGGAGCCTACCCCCCCAACCTTCCTCTCTGCCTTCTTGTGATCTTTCTCTCTCTGTCAAATAAATAAATAAAATCTTAAAAAAAATAAAAATAAAAAGTAATTGAACATTATGAAAAGTAGTTGAATCTATGAAGGGCCATAAATTCATAATGCTACTGCAACAACTAAACAAAATCAATATAAAGTATTCAAAATAATAATTGGATATTAAAAATGATGGTTGCAATAGGATATACTTATGTTGTCATTAATTTTTATAAATGGATAGGTATTCACTAATATGTGAATATTAAAATATTTTAAAGGCACTTGGTATATAAAAATATGTTTATATAAGTATATAGATATGTGATTTATAAGACATATTTACCTCTATGCCTAGGAAAATTTAATCCAAAATTATTCTGAATAAACAGGTGTGAATATAGACACTGAAAAAAACTGAGAAAGAATGGTTAATACCAATCACACAGAGTACTTCAATGATATTTTATTAGGTTGGTGGGGCTGAAGCACCAGACTCAGTCTTTAACAAAATGTACTGTCTCCCAGTTCTGGAGGCTGCATGTGAGAAATCAAGGTGTCTTCAGGTTGAGTACCTTCTGAAGGCCATTAAGAAGAATCTGTTCCATGCCTCTTCTCCAGTTTCCCGGGGTTTGCTGACAATCTTTGCCAAGTCTTGGCTTATAGAATCATCATCCCAATGATGATGATCCCAATCTCTGTCTTTACCTTTAATCTTTCTGTGTGTATTTCTCTGCCTAAATATCCCTTTTTTTTTCATTTTTTCTCCAATTTTTTATTTAAATTCCAGTTAGTTAACATACAGTGTAACATTAGTTTCAGGTGATTCATCACTTATATTGCTCATCACACGTGTCCTCCTTAATACCCATCACCCATTTAACCCATCCCCTTGCCCACCTCCTCTCCAGCAACCCTCAGTTGTTCTCTATAGTTAAGAAGTTAAGAGTTTGTTTTATGGTTTGCCTCTCTCTTTTTTTCTCCCCTATATTCATCTGTTTTGTTTCTTAAATTCCACAGCTGAGTGAAATCATATTGTATTTGTCTTTCTCTGACTGACTTATTTTGCTTGGCATAATATGCTCCAGCTCCATCCATATTGTTGCAAATGTCAAGATATTCTTTTTTATGACTGATTAATATCCCATTGTGTGTGTGTGTGTGTGTGTGTGTGTGTGTGTGTGTAGCACAACATCTTTATCCATTCATCAGCTTATGGACATTGAGCCTAAGCATTTTCAAAAGCACTTCCTATTAATTCCAATGTACAGCCAAAGTTGAAATCCACTGTTTTATACCTTTAACAGTTCCCCCAATACACAATGAACAGAATGATCATTTCAAAAATACGGTAAAAAAAAAATATGGTCAATTTAGTATTTCTTTTTTTAATTACTAATTTATTTTTTATTTATTAACATGTAATGTATTATTTACCCCAGGGTACATGTCTTAATCATCAGGCTTACACATTTCACAGCACTTACCATAGCACATACCCTCCCCAACGTCTATGACCCAGCCACCCTATTCCTATCCCTTTACCACCCAGCCACCCTTAGTTCGTTTCGTGAGTTTAGGAGTCTCTTATAGTTTGTCTCCTTTAAATCTCCCTTTTTGATAAGAACATCAGTCATATTGGATTAGAGCCCTCCATAATGACTTCAGCTTCACTAATTACATCTGCAGCATCCTTACTTCCAAAAACGGTCACATTCTGAGGTACTGAAGGTTAGGACTTCAACATACAAATTTGGAGAGAAACATAATTCAACCCAGACATTCAGTGCCATAATGTATGCCAAAGGAGCAAAATGTGAATAAACTGAATGCTGACTATAATTAATATATTATTATATGTTATATTATATAATATTATATAATTATATATATTATATGTTATATAATATATTATATATATAGTTATATATAATATATATATTTATTTAATAGTAATGTGAATATAATATATAATATAATATATATATTACAAATATATTATATAAAATTAATAAAGTAACCTGCAACAATTAAAACTGTAAAGGTGATGGCCTCACAAAATGAAATCATTTATTTGTAAAAATAGTTCCTTTGTATTCCTGTGAAAGTTGTATATATGTGATAAATTATTGAAAGGAAATATTAAAAAAATTAAGGTTAAGGCAAATAGTTAAGTGTGAATTGCTAAAATTCCTTTCATAATATTTATTTAATAGTAATGTGAATATGGAAAAGGGAATGATTATGTTAAACCATGGAACATATTTTTCCTGGGAGAAACCTCAGTAAGCCACTCCTGATGATAACTAAATCAAAAGTAGTCATTGAGGAGCAAGGGGAATAGATTTCTAATGGCAGGAACACAAACTGAGTTCATTCAATATTTGAGAAGAATGTGTTATTCTCTTGAAAACTACCTATACACATAAAAACTCCATACAATAAGTAGTAGCCACTGTGCACAGGGAGCAACTCTACTTGGCACAGAGCATTTGAGTGAACGTTTCAGTTTGAAAATGATGTGGAAAGTAAAAGTTGTTCTTGCCAGCTTAAGAAAGGATAATAAGCAGTGGTTTCAAAAGTCTGCATAACCATCCCACTATTCCAACACCTACCCATGGGAGAGTGAACTCACGGTGACAACAGGTATTGTACTATGGTTTAGAAACAAATATTACATGAATTAATACTAACCAAGGTTTCTGCCCATAAAATGGATGTGCCATTGCTTGTATACCCTTGTGCCTGAAATACACAAGTTGTTCAGTGCTAGTAGTGATCTGTCCACCAACACAACAAATCAGGGTCATCTTTGTTACAGTACTTCTGGTGGGTATTTGTGAGTAGCTTGCACATTTAAATTATCCACAGAGAGAAAATATACACACCTTTACATGTGCAAATAATTTTTAAACATTTTTTTTATTTTAAAATAATTTTATATTCACAGAAACATTTACAGGGTTCCCACATGCCCTTTAAGAGTAAGAAATTAGCATCACTATATTACCATTAACTAAACCATTAACTAAACTGAAGACTTCATTTGGATTTTACTATTTTTTCCAATTAAGTCTTTTTACTGTTCCAGAATTCAAGACTGAATACCACATCGCATTTAGTTTACATAATTTTAAAATGAGCATGGTGTATAGTTTAAGAACTAATTTACATCATAATCAGAATGTTGATTGACTCCTAACATTAATAATTTTTAAAATATATGCTATTCTTGTTGCTGTTATTGTTATTGGTATTTCCATTTTCGACAAGAATAAAAACATAATGCAAAACTATCCAAAATGTGTGATTTTTTTCATAAGGCATTCTTTTTTCTTTTCTTGGATAAATATGGTTTTCCGTATGTAAATTATGATTGTAAGGAAAAGTCTCACAAGCTTATGAAATTCCAAAGCTTCAAAAGAAAATCTTTAATGATGTCCAAATGTATCATGTATCTGCAGATAAGGGTTAAATGTATCGCTTGTAATACAAATGTATTAGTATAAATAGAATATACAAATAGAATGGCTTATAAAAATTGTGGTTAATTTTTTTCCTCCCTTAACTTTTCCAAAGAAATAAATCTATAGTTATAGAACCTCTGGCATTAGGTCACTGATATTATTAGTGCTGACAATCCCTATTCCCTTGGTCTTTCCTTTTCTTATACTTCACTTATACAGGGTAGGTACTGAAGATCCCACCATAGTGACCAATCCCATGAAAGAATGAAAGAGTGAGAGGTTGGATGATATGCAATGCTTACTTCAAAAAGTGAAACTTTCATAGCAGCCTATAACAGACTTCCCCTTACATCCTATTAATGAGGATATGTCACATACCTACCCTACTTTGCCAGGGAGACTAAAATTAGACATTGTTTTGCTTTTCTAACTCTCATGGTGTGGACTGACAAAACAAACCCTATATGAAATGACTATTGGGTTAGACAGTCAAAGTTGTCTGCCACAATAAAGAAATTGGTTAATTTTTAAAATATGACAAAGATTCTTAGATGGCTAACACTTGCATAAGTACATTTGTTATATCCCAGGTCAAAGAGCTTCAAAATATCAACAGTTGAATAGCAGGAAATTCTTTTTTTTTTTCAAGTTTCCCTTTCCTTAAAGTATTTCTGTGAATATCCATTTGTCATCTACTAAACCAAATACTCTTTAAAATTAAACAGTTCATGTCAGATGAAGTTATCTTCCCTTTAGAAAACTGTAAAAGACAGAGGAAGATAGATTTGACTTCACATATAATCACATATAAACTCAGCATTTGAAATTCAAATACCAGCCTTAACTTTCAGAATTATTTGAAATATATTTTTATAACTTACTACTTTTTTGATGATTACTCCATTTTTCTGGTAGCAGAAAATATCATCTAGACACTCTGCAGTAAGTTCAATCTAATCTGGAATACTTTTACAATCAAAGTATTTTTTATATGCAATCTTATCTAATAAAAAATACCCTGTAGGCTTTAGTCCATGGACTTCTCCATCAGATCTCATTCACTCTTAATGCAGTGTCTCAGTGTGTTAGGAAGCACCCAACAACAGTGGAAGAGGAACATGATCCTGCTTAGCAATCAATGTGCATATTGATGATTGTCAGGGTACAGGCTATCTCTGTCTCATTGGGGTTAAACCATTATTGGAGCAACAGTTTCTGTTCCATTTATTTAAATGTTTCTCTGATATACCCATTTTGTTGTTTTGGGGTACTTAGTAATCTTTAAGCACACATCTGCCCCTGATGCCCAAATTTCTAGGTCTGAGAATTCTCTTGAGCTTCAACTGTCTTTTGAGGGTTTACTGATAACTGGATTGTGAACATAAAACTTCCACAACACGTGGAGAACTTAGAGATAGAAGAAAACTAAAAGACTGTTTACTTTGGATTATTTCACTTCTTAAATTTATTCACCATTCAACTATCCATTCACCTTAGAATTTCAAAAAATTTTCTAAACATTTAACATATGGTGCAACTATGTTATAAAGAAATGATTAACAAATTATTAGAAGACTGTGGTACTGCAAAGATCCATCTATAAGATACGGTAATATCACACAAGAAAGTTTTTGCTATTTTCAAATGTCATTCTCTTATAAACCAAATATAATAGCAAAGGGATGTGTAGGAAAAATAACTGATTCCATTACCTTGGTATATGAATGGCAGAAAATATCTCATCTATTCACACATGGATATTGAGAAGGCCTTAATATGTATGGAATGAATAACCATTTGAGATTGAAAGAACATTTTTGGGTTCTCTGATTAAAAATCAGAAGAGTGTAGAAGAAGACTCACCTTAATGATATCTTTGATTTCGAGGGTTAGGCATTACTAACCTCACCTGTTAAACCAAACATCTTAGTGGGAAATAAAATTAGCATTTCCTTCGATCTTAGCTGATATGTAAGATGTCTATAATTTTGTCTCTGGTTGAATTAATTAATTCAGTATATGGAGGAAGATCCAAATGATTCCCATGGAATCCAGAAACTAGTAGGAAGTTTTCAGTGCCCATTTGCAATTTTAAAAATTCTGCAGCCTCAAAAATATTAAGAAACAATTCCTAAAGAAAAATGTGTTTGCTTTGAAAGCAAATATTTTATTTTTAAGCTTATCCTTTCCATTTATCGTAATAAAATTCCATCTGTTCCCAGGTCCCTTAATAATATCTCAGTGAGGGGCGCCTGGGTGGCCCAGGGGGTTGGTTAAAGCCTCTGCCTTTGGCTCAGGTCATGATCCCAGAGTCCTGGGATTGAGCCCTGCATTGGGCTTTCTGCTCAGCAGAAAGCCTGCTTCCCTCTCTCTCTCTGCTTGCCTCTTTGCCTACTTGTGATCTCTCTCTGTCAAATGAATAAATAAAATCCTTAAAAAATAATAATAATATCTCAGTGAATATAATATTTTTATGGTGAAGGAAAAAGAATGGAGAAAATAGGAGTGAATTGGACACTACTAAAGGGCCTTACCTCATATGTAAATTTCTGCAAAACACTACTCATTGAACTAGAGATATTGGATTGACAAATTTTTTTATGTCAGAGTATATCCGTTGGTCAATATATTGCCCTAAACTTCTGTGATCTAATTTTTTTGTGTTCTCTACATGTCACCTGGAACCTAATAGTCTGCATTAAAGGAGTTATAGGAGTGTTCTGGTAGCCATATCATGAAAAGTTATTTGGTTGATTTAATATAAAGAAAATCAAACTTCTTTCTCAAGGATTCTAAAATTATATTCAGAATCTGATATAATAAGCACTTATTGAGCATCAACCATCTGCCTGACACTAAACTGGGAAATGCAGAAAATGAATAGATATATTGAACATGACTCTTTAGCAGGCTGATTTCAAATTATACTGTGCATCAAATTTACCAGGGCTTATATTTGTAAGGTAGATTCTGCCTTCTGCTAAGATTTCACAATTCAGTAGATCTAAGACTGCACCCAAGAATCAATCAGCACTCAAACACCTAACCCTGGTGAATTTAATGCTAATACTTCTTAAGCCATGCTTTGAAAATTACTGACCTAAAAGGGAGAAATAATATGCATATAAATAACGAAAACACAAGATAAGCTAGAATGTAAAACTATAAAAGGAAAGTAATCTGATTAGTGGAGAAGATTCAGGCTATGGAGTAAGGAGATCTATATTTAAATTCTGTCTCTTATTAGCTATAAGAACTTGAGGCTGATATTTAATTTCTCCAAATTTTAATTAACTCATCTAGAGAGTAGACATAGTTTCTTTTTAGGATTATTATGGGAATGTTTTGAGGAAATGTACATCAAATGCCTAACAGATACAGAAGTCTTATTTTTTCTTTAAAGATTCTCTTCCTTCCTCTTCCCCATAGAAATAAAGTGCTAGAGTTCAGAGACTGTGGACATTACATTTTTTAAAGATTTCATCTATCCCTAGAGACCAAGTAATCCTAAAGATAGAGAGAATCCAGCAGCTATGTATTTACAGTGGAAACTGATTAACATGGACTAATTGTTAATGCATTTGATGTGGTAAAATATTTTAAAAATCTAAAACAGAAGAGACAAAAAGACAACTTATAAGGATATATTGAAACACAAAATCACATCCTTATACTATTCTGGCAAATCAAAATTTTCTAGGAATTATAATAAGTAGGAAATTAGATGATAAGCAGTAGGGGTGCAATATATATCAGGGGCAACATAAGATTTCAGAAAGCAAAATGGCCCCCCTGGAAATACAGATCTATGCAAGTAAAACTAGATCAATGTTTTGTAACTCAAATCAATATGTAATTTGGTAAACCATCTAACTATTTAACCTTTGAAGTGAGAAAGAAGGAGAGAGGAGCGTAGCTGAATTCCACAGCTTTCTTTTCTGAGGTGAATTTTGCACATGTAAGGTTAAAGAAGGTGTCTAAGCAGCTTGTCTAGTGAGATACAATGGATTTAATTATCTACATTAAAAACCTCAAAGAGCACTTAAATTTCTTTCAACAAATTTAGTACCACAGATTTTATAAAATCCAGCATTAAGTCCAAGGTAGAAGTGTAAAAGAAAAAGACTCAATTCAGCTTTAGAGTGACTGAACAGAGATACTATGAAAAGCCTACCACAACCAGGCACCTACTTACAAACATGGAGAAAGTAAGATAATCACTAAAAGCTCTGAAACAGAGCTTGCTGAGGCAGGAAAATGGATCCTTCACACAGGCCAAGATCCTATGAAAAGCCTTTGAAGACTGATTACGAATGGGATTTCTGTCATCACTGATAGACTATTGAAAATGAGCGGGGCGCCTGGGTGGGTTAAGGCCTCTGCCTTCGGCCCGGGTCATGATCTCAGGGTCCTGGGATCGAGCCCCATGTCGGGATCTCTGCTCAGCAGGGAGCCTGCTTCCCCTGCTTCTCTGCCTACTTGTGGTCTCTCTCTCTCTGTGTCAAATAAATAAAATCTAACAAAAAAAAAAAAAATCTCTACAGCTATCCTTCCTATAGCTCTAGTAATTTGGTGGAAATGTTTGTTGTATCTCTGTAACTCATATGGAGACTTATGTTCTAAGGCCAGCTATAATGGGCTACTTTGAGCTAGCCAATAAAAAAACTGAGGTTTGCTGAAATTCATCCTCGTGGTTTAAATGAGTCCCCACTACCCAGAGCCCTCCAGTAATTGTAAGATTTAATGGGAAGAATGCTTTTGTTAAATATGTTCACCTTGTGGCAATGTAGCTGGTTATGTTAGAAATAATCTACTAATGAAGCTACTACACAAATTATGATCTTGAACTTCTAGGCCAAGTCATAACTGAATATGCCCTTTATGCTGGATGATTACATGGACACATTACTGAGCTAAGGGAGACTACTGTTCTGGCACCATGATGGAAGATGGACTAATCTTACTTTGGACCAGTTTTTGGTTGTTAAAAATGAGACACAATGTTGGTGATGATGTCATGATGGAAGACCAAAACTTTTTTGGATCTTTAAAGATCTCAAGTCTCCACCAAAATTGGCAAAAATGAATATGATGTACAAAGTTGAATGACACTTAAGTCTTGATTACTAGGGAAGAATTGTTTTTAGAAGTGTTTGTCTCAATCAGCCCTTTATGCTTAATATAGTAAAGATAGATTTCTGGCCACAATATATAAGAGCTTCAGAAGAAAAATGATTGTTTGTGCACCATTTGTCCCATAGCAGTTAAGTACTATTTGCTTTTAAACAAAAAAATCTGAGCTTTTAAAATGGGAACAACTTGACAAGTACTCATCGTGAAATTTTTAGACTATTAAGACAAAATATGAGGAAAAACAAGAAAAGAACATATTAACTTATATTCACTGTAGATAGTTAAGGGAGAAGAAAAACTCTTAAAGATCATCTTAGTACAGCATGATTCTCTTTATTTAAGATTCAGTTACTGAAACAATTGTTGCTATTGTTTCAAAAAATGTTGAGAAAAAAACCTCGTGGAGTTAAAGTGATTGATACCTTAGCTAAATAATACTTCGTATCTTAAACATTATTTGGAAATGGAAATTAACCAAAATAGAGAAGGAAACAGAAACAAACTTATTTCCACCTACAGTTTTGATTTTTTTTGGTTGCAGGGTATGATCTGTGAAGAATTAAATGCAGGATGTTCAGCAGTCTTTCATTAACATGATTCCATTAAATCATTTATAGTAATGTTTAAAAAGGTACATCATATTATTTAAACTTTGAAATCTAAGACAGAATGTGAATCCCCTGTCCTCACTGACACTGCCTTATCAATTGGTCTATGCGCTGCAATTGCATTGTGTCTCATTGTTTCTGAATGGCATAAATCAAATACCAATATTTAACCTTAAGTACTATTCACTTTTCAGATTCTTGATTAGCCTGACACCTTTGCATTAAAAAAAAAAACTTGCAGAAAATATAAGAATAAATGTTACATTAAGAAGATTTTTTTCTTCCTTGTACTTACATTTTCCAAATTTTCCTGATGAACATGTATTATTTTTATGATCTATTAAAAAAGTATCATGCTTATGACCTGGAATATCATAGGCATCCAATAAGCTGTTGCATTTATAAGGGTTAAGTTAGATTATCTGATAACAATGCCAGGTAATATGAAGAGAAAAGCAAGCCATAGACCTTTTTCTAATGTACCTCTTTAGCATGTTTGCCTGAGACTGATTTCTATTTAGAATATTTTATATTTGTTCATCATCCTGACCCATCATTCAAGGTAGAGGGTATAAGACAGAGCATTGCAGACATTCTGTATATCCTAGAGAATAATTCTCAAGCTGTGCACTACAGAACACCAATCTTGTAACAGCCTCTGAGACAAAAATCTACACTGAAAATTTGTTGGAATTTAATTCTTACCTTTTAAAGAATCATCACTTTATTTTGAAGAATTCTAACTTGATTTGTCTACAAAAGATTCTGTGAAATCTTTAATGTTTTTGGACCATATATCTCCCCAAAATATATTTACCTATAAGGTCTTTCATGCATGATAAAAAATTATTAACATATCACAGACTGGTATTGTGAGATGCTGCAATTACAAACTCTAGAGAATGGTCACAAAAGGGAAATGAATCTTCTTGCACATTTTATGAAAGGTAGTAAAAATCTTTTTATTTTGTCAATGTACAAATTAACTGAAAGAAAGCACAGTATCTATTTCTTCAAAGTATTAAATATCTGAGCTACATTTAATACCCTATCAATTTTTAAGTGAAGTAAGCAGATCATTGCATCAATCTCCTACGAATTCTTCTGTCATGTTTGTCAAAGCAGCTGATCAGCATTATGGGTTATGAGAAGTTGGTGACATGACCATTATAAATTTAAATATTTCCTGTGCTTCTGAATTACTGAATAGAGTTCACTGTCAAGCACAGTTATAGTTAAAATGCAAAAATAACTAAATGCTCTGGGCCAAGGAATTTCATACCTAGTGACTATTACTGGAAGTTTACAATCATTACTACTAATCTTCTCATTAAGGGATCAAATTGGTTTTTGAAGTAAACATTTTCATTTTGTTCTTTTAAACACTCTTGTGTTAGGACTGGTATGCACCAGACTTAGCAGAGGATTTGCCTTGATCAATACTACTGGAGCAAGGGAAAAATTGGTCCAGTGATTAATTTCATGTTGTACTCATGGGAATAAAACAACTGAGTATATTTGTCTCTATAATCCCTTTTCCCAGATGTAATTACAAATGGAATTGATCAACTCATGTGTTTCTACTGAGGCAGAAGTGGGCATAGGAGAATTGCTAGGGTGTGTAATAACTTAGTACAGATCATTGGTCCTCAGGGCTACAGGGAATTGAGTATCAGAATCTTATTTTAAAAGAAAATACTTTTCTTCTTCAAGTTCCTTCCTTCTTGTCAAGGTTAAATAACTTCTCTTCTGGCATCTTTGTAGAGCCTTGTGAAGGAAAGCTAAGAACTGGATGTTTACCAGTAGTATGCCAGAGTTGGAAGAATAGGTTTGGGAAACAAACTTCCCCGAAGATACTTAAGTTGCTACAAACCACCTTCTTGGAGCCTCAAATGTCTCAACTTTATAACATGGACAGGAACATATAGCTTGCAGAGCCATTATAAGGATCTTTACAAAGATGATAAAGCAACCAGACATTTCCAGAGAAGTGGTAAGCAATTCATAAAAGCCATTCTTCACATTTTTGTTTTTTGGGTGTAACTTAGATATTACTTTTGCTGTGTAACTTCTATACCATCATAACAAAATGTGTTTTTAATATGTATGCCTTATTAAGCAGCAAACTAAACACCCAAAATTATCTGTCCCAGGCATCAATCTGTTAAGTTGGGCTTGCACACCAAATTAATAAAGGGAATGTCAACTGGATTAAAATCTATCCTTGAGGGGCGCCTGGGTGGCTCAGTGGGTTAAAGCCTCTGCCTTCGGCTCAGGTCATGATGTCAGGGTCCTGGGATTGAGCCCTGCATCGGGCTCTCTGCTCGGCGGGGAGCCTGCTTCCCCACCTCTCTCTGCCTGCCTCTCTGCCTACTTGTGATCTCTCTCTGTGTGTCAAATAAATAAATAAAATCTTTAAAAAAAATCTATCCTTGATATCTTCAGTCTCCTTAGAAGTGTACCCATACCTACATAATTATAGATACTGAAATCACACACGTCAGTCTTCACTCAGGAATATGATCAAATATAGGTCCAAAATAAGGACTTAGGATCTAAGTACTTTGGCTACCTAAATTACCTTTTTGACATTTTAGAAAAGTGAAAGAGATCCAACTACCTTGCTTAACTCATCTATATTTTTGAGAACTTAAACTTGAGTTGTTTATTTTTCAAATATATACTTACTGCATTTAGTAATACCTTGCCCAGCTCTGATTCATTATAATGCTACTGTCTGAAAAGTTTCCTAAAATACTTATATATGTGTGCATGTCTATAATGTATGTTTCCCAAGTTTGGGAGACCAGCATACGCTCTCATCTAATGAGAGCTAGAGCTAGAATGGCAGACTGTGCTGTAAATTTTCTGCCAAGAGGCTTTAATGCACTATTCTACAAACATCCTCAGCCAATGAGCAGTTCATCACACCTCTCTGATGTGAGCATGTTCTGCAATGTGTGTTTTTATGCCACAGAGGCCTTCCTTTCTGCCATTTATTTTGCACTGGCCAACAGTTTTGATTTCTAATATCTGATAAAATTTTGTACAGATGAGAAGTTATACTTGCCACAAAAAGCCATCATTCTGGGTGTTAAAATTCAAGGTGTACAAAAGCTCATAATGTTTACAAGAGAATGATGAAATAGAGTGAAAAATCAGTAGGCAATTAGGTAGCAGGCAGAAACAGTCTGACATTGTAAAGGGCATTATATACCTCATTGAATTCTAGTGTAGAATGGAGAGACACACAGAGACAGATGTGGATGTGGTCCATCATGGTTCCTAGGGATCCGAAGAGAATGAGAGAGACTGCCAACAGAGGAAAAATGTATCTTCAATGGAGACTTTGTTATAAAGACTGTCCAAAGTTCTGATTCAGTTAAAACATTCACTATGTTTATCTCTTACAGTTTGTCTTTATAAACAAAATGATATAAAATGATGAATCCATTTTTGTATTCTTATTTGCCCTGGTATTACCCAGCCAATTCTATCCTTTTGGCTATAGGCACACAGTTCTAGTTAATTATCTTTTTCATTTCTGGTCTCAATTGACCAGGACAGTTCAGTGACAGTTTCTTTCTTTTTCTTTTTTTTAAGATTTTATTTATTTATTTGACAGACAGAGATCACAAGTAGGCAGAGAGGCAGGTAGAGGGAAAGGGGGAAGCAGGCTCCCTGCTTAGCAGAGAACCGGATGTGGGGCTCGATCCCAGGACCCTGAGACCATGACCTGAGCTGAAGGCAGAGGCTTTAACCGAATGAGCCACCCAGGCACCACGACAGTTTTCTTCTAATTCTTGAAAATGTGAAAATCGGTTTTGAGAAAAAGATCTACTAAAGATTTGACCCAAGATAATTTCCCTACCTTATATGCATAACATGATTTGCCCGCAACAGCTTTAATGTTCTGAAGCTGTTTTGTTCCCTTTTGCAAACCAATTGTGTCTTTTTCTGTATCTTCTTGAACTTTGGAAACCATTTTTAGAAAGCTAATAGTAGTTGTATCAATTAGACCGCCTTGCCAGTGACAGAAAACATAACTAAAACTGACTGATGATAAAAGGGAATTTATTCACATAATTGAAAAACCCAGAGAAAAGGCTGGCTTTGGATGTTGACTTATGATAGGAGGTCAACTGATTTCCCCTGGACTTGGTTTCTGCCTCTCTCTCTCTCCTCTTTGTGACCATTTAGATGTCTCTCTTCTCAGGGAAGTAGCAAGATGGCTTCAGCATCTCTAAATTTTGCATCTTATTTTGATCAAATATTTCCTAGTTTCTTAAGTAAAGTCTGAAGGGTTAACTCTGAATAGACCAAGTGGAAGGGCCGTAACCAATTACCGTGGCCAGAGAGTTCCAATGCATTAATCATTTACAACATTTATCTTACCATCATAGGTGGTAGTAGAATCTGATAGTAGAATCAGCTTAACTCAAACCACAGATGAATCTACAGTTGGGGAGGAATGATTAACACAAAATTAAAACCAGGTGCATTTACTAAAGAAAGAAAGGGTGATGAACTGCTCAAAGAAAAAGTAAATAATACTCTGCTCCAAATCACATTTTGCCAAAAATATTTACTAGCCAAAATAGATATTTATTCTTCCTTTCCATCAGTCCCTCTTGGGTATTTCACCCTTATCAATGTCCATACTGCAGTTGGGGAAAGAATGTCCCTCTTCTTGGAAGAAGTTGTATTGCAAATGAGATGAATCTGAAAAACAGAAAAATGAGTACCTCTCTTAAGAGGTCAGAAGGTTCTGATCTGAGCCAGTGAGTCACAGCTGTTTGAGTAAAAACAAAAAGTCTGCAAGACTTGCTCTGAAGTTTCAGATTATATGCTAATGGCTTCTGCATGGAAATGACTTTGTCTTTTCTTTAATGGATGAGGCTGTCCTAAAAGATTTATTGAATATAAGATGCTATTTATTCATTATAAAACATACTATTATTTTATGTACCACTGGGACGAGGAAAAAAGCAGCCAATTAAACTATGGCACAACATTGATTGTAAGATGTTTATAGATATGAGAGATGTTACAAAGGAAGAAAAATGGGTACCTTATAATTCATGCTATATAAATATAATTTATATTGGGCTATATAGTGTACAGTATAATTGTTTAGGGCATACATATTAGAATCAGAACAATCCGAGTTTTAGACACAATGCTTCACATTGACTACGTCAAATTACGTATTTTCAGTTTTCTCATGTTAAAAAATATATCAACAGTGTTAATGATATAAGGTTATAAAGATTTAAAATGGATAACCAATGAAAAGGCCATGACTCTTAACTGTCACAATAAACATTCAAAAATGTAACTTTTATTATAATTAATTTGAGATACATACAAAAGTTTTATACATAAAAACAGAGAGATATTCAAATACGTTTGGAACCACAACTTTGAACTGCTAACCTTTGTACCCACAGCACTTTCTTATAAAGAAAATGCTATTGGGGCGCCTGGGTGGCTCAGTGGTTAAGCATCTGCCTTTGGCTCAGGTCATGATCCCAGGGTCCTGGGATCGAGCCCCGCATCCGGCTCCCTGCTCGGCGGGAAGCCTGCTTCTCCCGCTACCATTCCCTCTGCTTGTGTTCCCTCTCTCGCTGTGTTTCTCTCTGTCAAATAAATAAAATCTCTAAGAAAAAAAAAAAAAAGAAAGAAAATGCTATTAAGCTATTTCCATAAAACGGTTATTCTTCATCAACCACTGCTCATATTCTCCTTCTCCTAGGACGACCCTTCCCGCCTTATAGTTGTCTTTTCCAAAGAAGCCTTTTTCTTCCATGCTTCCATCAGATTTCATTTCTTCTTCATCCTCTTTCCTAAACTTCTTGCAGTAGTTTTTAGGGTTATTTATAAGTTTCCCATTTCACCCCCTTCATAGTTCATGGGAGGAATGACCCTGACTATCTCTTTGACGTTAGGCATTCCCAGATTTTTATCTATATCTAGGGGAAAGATATTTTACTTTGATTAAGGAAATGTGAGCAAAAGGTCAATTATTGCAGATATGGGAGTAAGGGCCAGCAAGTAATTTTCCAATCTTCTTGTGTGTGTGTGTGTGTGTGTGTGTGTGTGTGTGTGTGTGCGCATGTGTATGGAAACAAGTACAGGCAGCAGTGATATCTGAGTGAGTATCATGAGCTGAGATTTCCCATATAGAACATATGTTAAGGAGGGTGTGTATTTCATGGAGCACTGGGTGTTATACACAATGAATCATGGAACACTATAGCAAAAACTAACGATATACTGTATGGTGGCTAACATAACATAATAGTTGGGGGGTGGGGGAGAGAAATGAAACAGGAAGGGATGGGGAGGGAGACAAACCATAAGAGACTCCTAGACTCAAGAAACGAACTAAGGGTGGCTGGGAGGTGGGGGGCTAGGGATAGGGTGGCTGGGGTGTGGACATTGGGGAGGGTATGTGCTGTTAAGTGCTGTGAAATGTGTAAGCCTGACGATTCACAGACATGTACCCTGGGGCAAATAATACATTATATGTTAATAAAAATTTAAAAAAATAAAAATTAAAAATTAAAAAAATAATAGTAATTAAAAAAAGAATGAAGGAATCTAATTTTGCTGTGTTCATTCTGTTAGGTTTGCTTTTTTATATCCTAACCATAGCAAAACCTAAGCCAATAGTTCTCAACTAGAGATGAACTTGCTGCTGCCTTGCAGACATATGACCTAATCTGGAGATATTTTGGGCAGTTGGAACTGGGGACAGGGATGTTACTGATGTATAGTAGGCAGGGGCTATGGGCTATTGCTGAACATCCTACAATGCACAGAACAGCCTCAAAATGAAGAATTCTCTGGATCAAAATGTCAATTATGCCGGGGTGCCTGGGTGGCTCAGTTGTTAAGCGTCTGCCTTCGGCTCAGGTCATGATCTCAGGGTCCTGGGATCAAGCCCCGCATTGAGCTCCCTGCCTGGGAGGGAAGCCTGCTTCTCCCGCTACAATTCCCTCTGCTTGTGTTCCCTCTCGCGCTGTGTTCCTCTCTGTCAAATAAATAAAAATTAAAAAAAAAAATGTCAATTATGCCAAGGCGGAGAACACTTTATATTATCTTAACTGACATATTTTCCATTTAAAATTGACAATTTATATTAAAATTAAACAATTTATTTAAGAATATTTCATTTATGCTATCTTGACTGGTGATTTTTTCATTTAAAATTAAAAATTTCTTAAACTCTTAGATTAACACTTATATATATATATATATATATATATATATATATATATATATGACTAACAAATGTTCATTGAAAGTTACTCAACACATTTATTTCAGATATTCAGAATAAAATACTCCAAATAATTTTAAAAGCTTGTTTATAGGTATATTCAGGAATCACAAACAATATATTTATTTAAGAACTTCAGGCTGGAAGAAATGTTAGAGCCCCACAATAAAATCAAGTAAATATAGATGCCGAGTTGAAGACTCTGTTGCACTTTAGGGAACTGCGCTGGGAACATAATTTACCAAATATTGGTCATGTGCAGTTTATAGCTTTATAAAAATCAGAACTAAACTAAATTAAAGGAAATGCATTTAACAGGGCTATATAGTGGCCTTCTTTCCTTTAATTTCTGTGAAATACTTTTCAGCTATATAGTAGAGTTCTATCTAAGAGAAAACTAACAAGATTAGCTTAAATCTCTCCAGGCTTTGAGATATTTTCTTCTTTGAAATATCCACTTTGTCTTTAGAGATTAATGAAAAGGGAGTCATTTTTCCTGTTACTATAACTTGCCTACAATTCAAGGCATAGAAAAATGTGTTTTCTGTTTAAAAAATTTCAACTTATCTTCAAAAGCGGCTTTGAGGAGTAAGGATAAATTTTCTAAGTTTCTAGCTTCTAAGTGTCTGTGACAGGTAATTGCCAGGAGTCTCACTGCTCCATGAGGAAAGTGGGTGAGCAGCTCTACACATAGGCTTCACTTAGGACCACACAACCCTGGTTTAATGGGTTTCATCAGTTCATGAACATATATGTTGAAAAATGTGTGAGTTTGAGACCGTGATTTGTGGGAAATCAGAACAAATGTGTAACAAATATTTGGTATTTGTCTTAATTTGCAGTCTATTTTTTTTAATCCACATATTTTTTTTTCTTTTTCTGGTAAACTCTTCTTCTGATTACTTCAATTCTACAAGTGATTCTATGTGTATCAACACTGCCCAATAGAAATATAAGCAAGAAACAAATGTGAGACATATATGTCATTATAAATTTTCTAGCAGCCACATTAAAAAAATGAAGCAGATGATTTATTTTAATAATATATTTTATTTAACCCTATATGTCCAAAATATTTTTTCAAATATAATCAGTATAAAAATAATTATTGAGAATTTTATATTTTGGTTTTCATTCTAAGTCTGAAATCCAGTATATTTGTTAATATGATGGGGCATGTCAAAAGGAACTAGCTGCATTTCAAGAGCTCAATGTAGGCACATCTAGGGAGTGACTACCATACTGGATAGTGTAAATCTAGAAAAATGGGTAAAGAAATTTGCTTAATTTGGATAAAGCCAGAAAACTGAGGGAGGAAAGATTAGTCTTCAAAAGTAGAATTAGCAGTAAGTGGAAAAGAAACAAAATGTATTGTATTGTTCCAGAGAACAGAAGAACCAGGTGATGGGTGCCATCAGGGCTTAAAAAGATTTTTAGTTGTTAGTGCTAGTCTAACAACAGAACAATTTGCACTTAAAGTGTGAGAGAAATTCACACTACTTTATCATCCCAGGAAGAAAAAGAATGACACCTCAATAGTTAAATAAAGGCTTACTCCTGTCCACTGTGACTATGTCACCACAAGCACACCACCGCAATAGCATGTCACATAAACTTTTGCTAGAAACTGTGCTAAATGTATTTAATCCAGTACCACACTTAGTTCCTTTACCAGTTTTAATAAATAACAATATTCAGTGTCCTCATATTGAAACTGAGGTTTCAAGAGGTTAAGAAAATTGCCAATGGCATATGGTTAGTAAGTAATAGAACCAAAAGTCTGAGACAAGGTACCCTGAATTTTCAGTTCTTGCCACTCTGCCATGAGAATATTGATCCACATATAGCAGCTGTCTTTTGAATCACCCTGCCTCCCAACCCCAGCAAATACTGAAGGAAGTTTCAAGAACTAGGTGTACTTTCATCTCAGCTCCTTTATCTTACCCCAAGGTGATTTTCAAAACAATCTTCTCAATTTTGTGAAACACTTCACTTTCCTTTATATCTTTTCCCCAGTTCTAGCCTCAAGTTCCTCTTTAATTTTCTCACCAGGAGAAAAGTAATAAATCAATAATTAAGAAGGGAGGAAACTATAGTTATAGTTAGTGTAACTATAAAAAAAATTGTGCTTAGTTTGGATTATATTAAGGACATTTTAAAAGAAATTTTTACCCACTTTAAATATATGCTATTCGGTTTAAAGACGAAGAAATGTTTTTACAATAAAAACAATTGACTTATTTGCTTTGAATGTCATTAACATAACTTTTTAAAATTTAACATCTATTGTTTTTAATACTCCTATTCAGACATTACATGTCAGGTGAGCCCACATTCATGAGAATATTAGTAACCTTGTTCTTGCCTTCATTATCATCCCTGTGGAGTGTTATAATTGTCTTTCTTTAATCTATCAGTTCAATCTGCCAGGTGCTGGCATCACCTCCAGAAGTCTGGGAACATGTCATTCCTCTTAAAATCTTTCTATAAACATCCATTCCTTTCCCCGCCCCCTTTGGGAAACTTAACTTGTGAATTGTCTCCAAAACCAGCCAACATTCATGAGTTTTCCATCTGCCAGACCTCTACTGCCTTCATACTGTGGAAAATGCAGAATAAATAAAAGCACGGGCTCTAAATGTGGTTCTCTCTGTCCTCAAACAGGGAGTAGTGAGACAGAAAAGCAGCAGTCTCTTTGAGAGAAGGGGATGAATTGTTTTGAGATTAATCTCAAACACTTTGAGACAAATCATTATACTGTGATGACTTAAGCTATAAAAGTTGTATCCTCTTTCCATCCTCAGGACGTTAAAAATAGTGTGGTGTTAGACCTTTGTTTTACTTAAGCCCTTCTTATTATTATTGAAATGCTGAATAGCATTAGTAAAAAAAAAAAAAGTATGCTTTATATTGGTATTTTTTGACATTTCAAATGTTTTAGAGAAGAATGTCTCTCCACAAACATCCATAGATCCGTGTTAAATATGTATCATTTGTTCATAACCTTGAGGAGGCAGCAGAAGCCTTTGGAACATCTATCCAATTACACACCCATATCTGATGATAATCCTTCAGCATGTCCTTATTATGTAGAAAGAGGTTTTTAATGATGGTTATATTTTATTTCCCTTCAGAGTCCTAAAATATAATACATGACCAAATGGTAATGCAGACCTAAGAGAAAATCAACAGTTCAGTCTTGCACCTCTGATAACCTTATCAGCCACATTCACAACACATTAGGGCACAATAGATGAAGACACTTCCTGCAACTAAAACAGATCACTCTGTATTTCTCTTAAGCTCTTGTCATCTGTAATACGTGTTAGTTGAATATTTTCTCTAACTCAAAGTCACACTAGTTTGACAAATTGCCTTGCAGGTGATTTCTTCATTCTGTGAGTAATTATTTCCACTCTGATTTCATTGTTACCTAAATAGGGCAAATATTGCCTTTAATTTTTGTTTTGTTGGCTCAAAGGAATAAACGAGTGTAATTCCAACCAACTTACTCTTCATTAGCAAAGTATAACCTTACATTCTTTTTGACAGATAAAAGGTAAGCTATACTCAAGGTGGGGTTGAGGATGGGGGGAACTGGAAAATCCTTGAAGATTTAGTATTTAACAGAAAGAAAATTAGTCTATAAATCTGAAATAGGAAATGTATTCAGAATGTATTTGCATCTGTTCCCTAAAACAATATTTCTCACTATGATCTTTTCTCACTCTGATCTCTTTTAGGAAAAAAAAAAAAAAAAAAAAAACCTGTTCTAATTCTGCAATGTAGCAGGAAATTAAAGGAAGAAAAATATGCAAATGGTTATTTAGGCTCAAGTGGGACTGTAACATTTAGTACACAGTGGAATAGGCTTTTTCCTATTTTTGGACCTAAGAAGTCTAAGATGTGATAAAAAGATACCTCTGGGGGCACCTGGGTGGCTCAGTCCTTAAGTGTCTGCCTTTGGCTCCGGTTGTCATCCCAGGTTTCTGGGATGGAGCCTCGCATCGGGCTCACTGCTCAGCAGGAAGCCTGATTCTCCCTCTCCCATTAACCTTGCTTGTGTTTCCTCACTCTGTCTCTCTCTCTGTCAAATAAATAAATAAAATCTTAAAAAAAAAAAAAAAAAAGATACCTTTGTTCTGAATCCATACCCAGGCTAGATTTCAGAAGATGAGGTTTAATGCATGTACTTGTTAGGAATGTGTTCAAAAAAGAAAATCTCTCTAAGGCCTTAAATAAATAAAGAGTGGTTTTGTTTTACTCAACAAAACATCCAGGAATAAGGTGTCTAAAGTATATATAAGGAATTGGTAATGTCATCAAGGATCTTGGTTCTTAGCTGGATATATTTTTTTTTCTGTTTCACAATTTATAATGTGTAGATCTCTATCCATGCTTGTTGTCTCAGTCCTAAGCATCACCTAAATTGGATGCTTAGTTGATGCTTGTATTACATACAAGTAGCACACCACATTTCTGCTCATGCTACATTGGTCAAAACAAGTTATGAAGCCATATCTAGTTTCAAAAGGCTAGGAGGTAGAATCCCATCTTCCTTAGGAAGAATTGTAAATATTAGTAAATAATGTTAATATTTCTTAGATAAATTAAAGAGTGCTGTATGGCTAAATTGTAATGGAAGTGAAGACTCAGAAAAAGCAATAAAATATTATTTCAAGATTTAAATTTTTCCTTAATTGAGGAATGATGGAGCCAATGATAGAAATGAAAGCAGAAGTTGCTTTTAATAGGAAGAGGATAAATTCAATTTAAGATATCTTCAGTTGGATGCGGCACCTGTATGGCTCAGTTGGTTAAGCATCTGCCTTCATGTCAGGTCATGGTCCTGGGGTCCTGAGATGGAGACCTGCATTGGGCTTCTGCTCAGTGGGGAGCCTACTTCTCCCTCTCCTTCTGCCTGCTGCTCTGCCTGCCTGTGCTCTCTCCCTCTCTCTCAAATAAATAAAGTCTTTAATACAAATATATCTTCAGTTGGAAACAATAGCTTTCTAGGGAGCTAAGTAAGAATATTCAGCATGCACTGGGAATGATAGTTCTGCAGAGGTTAGGACAGAGATGTGGATCTAAGAGGCACAGCCGCTAAAAAGATAGCTGAGTGAAAGTACTGAAAAAAAAAGTACAGAGAGAACTGAGGACTAAATTTTGGTTTCTTCCTACCATGAGGGAAATTAGAACCAGTAAGAGAAGCCAAATGTGAAAAAGCTGAAGTTCTGCAGGCATGATGTATAAAGAGTTATGAATAGGAAGAGTTAAATTGTTAACTGTTAACTATGGAAAAAAATCCAGGAAGATTGAAAATTGTGAGATAGTCCTTAAATATATCAATTAGTAATAACTAGTAATAATGAATAGAAGTTCCAATAGATTAGTAGAATGAAAATATCAGTACACAGGAAGTTAAGAGGTTGGAGAAAATGTATTCCTCAAGAAAAAACAATGGTTATACGCAGCATAGTTCATGGATATAGTAAGCATTACTTACATGTGAATGGATAGTAAAAAGGAATAAATGGAAAAAAGTTAAAGAAATAGGGTCACCTGGGTGGCTCAGTTATTAAGCGTCTGCCTTGAACTCAGGTCATGATCCTAGGGTTCTGGGATCAAGCTCCATGTAGGGCTCCCTGCTTGGCAGGAAACCTGCTTTCCCTCTCCCACTCCCCCTTCTCATATTCCTGCTCTTGCTGTCTCTCTCAAATAAATAAATGAAATCTTTAAAAAAAATTAAAGATATAATTGACTTACTATTTTCAGTTTGTAAATGACAATGGTGACAATTATATCAATGCTTTATAATTAGAGAGCATCTCATAATGCCACTATTGAGAAGGAAGTGTTTATGGCCTTTATTTCCAGTAGAAAAATATGAAGTAGACCAATAATTCACCTATTTGTTCATTTTTTAAAAAAACACACAAGAGGTAGCAGAATAAGAAATGGAGCCTGGGGTCATTGCCTTTTACTGTAATACTTTACCAGATTGTTCTACTTCACTCTTCACTCTCACTGTACTCGGTATCAGTAACAACAACCACAAAAATCTCAGTGGGTTATCACAATAAACACAGATTTCTCACTCTCACATCTGTAGATTGGTAGAGGTTTGGCTGACTAAGACAGGGCTTGGTTCTAAGTGGTGAATTCTGTATAGGTTTGCTCCATGTAACTCTTTTCTTCGCTATACCAGATCCAAGTTTTTCTGGTGGTAATTGAAGCATAAATAGCAACACAAATGCATAAGCACATTTCAAGCTTTTGTTTGTCCACTATCATTTCATTTCTGAAAGCAAGTCATATGAACAAACCCAACCCCAATGTAGTGAGGAAATAATCTCTGCTTACAGTGGGAAAAAATAAAAAGACATATTACAATGGAACATTACTTAGCAATCAGAAAGGATGAATATCTACCATTTGCATCGACATGGATGGAACTGGAGGGGATTATGCTGAGTGAATAAATCTAGCAGAGAACAACAATTATCATATGGTTTCATTCATATATGGAATATAAGGACTAGCTCAGAGGACCACAGGTGAAGGGAGGAAATATTGAATGGGAGGAAATCAGAGAGGGAGACAAACCATGTGAGACTCTGGACACCAGGAAGCACACTGAGGGCTGTAGAAGGGAGGTGAGTGGGGAGTGGGTTTACTAGGTGATGGGTATTGAGGAGGGTACATGTTTGTGATGAGCACTGAGAGTTATACGCAACTAATGAATCATTGAACACTATATCAAAAACTAACAATATGTTGACTAACTGAACAGGATTAAATAAATAAATAAATGCATAGATAGATAGATAGATAGATAGATAGATAGATAGATAGATAAATAAAATAAGTACCAGATAATTTCAATTAGAAAATACATATTATAGGGGTGCCTGGGTGGCTCAGTTGGTTAAAGCCTCTCCCTTCTGCTCAGGTCATGATCTCAGGATCCTGGGATGGAGCCCCACATGGGGCTCTCTGCTCAGCAGGGAGCCTGCTTCCCCCACTCTCTCTGCCTGCCTCTCTGCCTACTTGTGATCTTTCTCTCTCTATCAAATAAATAAATAAAATATTTTTTTTAAAAATACATATAACAGAAAAAAAGAAGTTGTGGTGTGCTGGAGCCAGCTTGTGCTAACTCATGAGAGCTGATCTCTTCTCTGCTTTGAATTCAATGATGTCATATTGGTAGCTTGGAATTGTCCATGATAGGAGTATTTATTTATACCATGCATATAAGAAAATGCTAAAACCAGAGGGTTTGCTTGTTTGTTTCTGAGAGCCAATTGTTATACATTTACCAGTACACTTCTGGGAAGGAATGTAAGGAAGGGTGGAAAATTTGGAATCATTGATGCTGTTTACCACACACTATATATATTACACACTCCATATTTTCATTCATTCATTTTCATTTTGTTCATTCATTCATTCATCCATTCATTGATTCAACTTCACTGAAGACTTCCTACTGTCCTGGGTTAGTATAGTGTGAGAATATAATGATAAATAAGACATTAGCTCTGTTCTGATGTTTTTCACAGACCAAAGAAGAATGAATATATACATAATACCACATCATTCTAAGAAGTGCTGTGGTAAGCAAAGTGTTCAAGGTATTATATCATTCCAGAAAAAGAGAGAAAAAAAGTATTTTGCTACCCACACTTCCAAATGTTAAGAATAGAATAAGATCTGGAGTCACACACAGGTCTGAAACATTTAAAGTCCAGAATGTACTGGAAAAGGTACCTTGGCATGTTTATACGCATTCTTCCATGGTGCTATGACATTTTGCAACAATATAATCATCAGTGACTCCATCAAATCACTACTATAGCACTAAGCATAAGAAATGGGAACACAGTAAAGAGTGATATTTTAATTGCCCTGTATTAAATAAGTTATTGAATGTTTCCTATTGGATTGGTTTTATTGTATTTTCAATGTGATGTTTTATCTTAAAATATTTCCACCATCCTGTGTTAGATCAAGCTTTAAAATAAGTCTACCATTTTGGGGCATCTAGGTGGCTCAGTGGGTTAGAGCCTCTGCCTTCAGCTCAGGTCATGATCTCAGGGTCCTGGGATCGAGCCCCGCATCGAGCCCCGCATCGAGCCCCGCATCGGGCTCTCTGCTCAGCAGGGAGCCTGCTTACCCCTTTCTCTCTCTGCCTGCCTCTCTGCTTACTTGTGATCCCTCTCTGTCAAATAAATAAGTAAAAAAATAAAAATAAAAAGTAAGTCTACCATTTTGATGGTCTTTTTACGTTACCATTCACCTGCTTTACCCTTTTGTAAATGATTCTTAAAGCTGTATATAAAAATCATCAAGGGCTGGGAGCACATGTCCCTCCTTGCCTTAGGAGATCCAGTTATGAGTCTATTATTTAGGAACTTCAATTTGTCAGTTTTGACAATATTGCAATTGATTGCAATAATAAAACCCTTACCAAAAGCTGAATTACTTTGGGAGAATTTGCCTTGTTTTCTTAAGTGTTTTGAAAGTATGATAAGTAGGTTGTGGTGCTTTTCCTGACATAAGTGCACAAGAGATATACGATTTTTTTGGTGCATATAGTGACAAAAGATCAAGTTGTTGGGCTGCTGTCTACAAAAAATTGAACGTATTGAATTTCAACCTTGATCAACCTTGATCTAAGCAGTTTTAGGTTTGTTTCAGTCAATTCAAGTGATACCTTCCCATACTTGTACTGTAATTTTATCCACAAAACTGATCAATGGAGTAGCAGTATGTATTATTTGTTTGTTTGTTTGTTTATTATTTTAGTAGTATTTAGTGTTTATATGCAATAAGCCTTTATTTATTTGCATGACAAATTGCTGGGTGGATTTAAATGGTAAATTTCTTGTTTGAACCAATTTACAGGAGATATAAGCCAAACCTTCATAATGCAGTTTCCTAGAAAGAAAATGATATCTAATTTCAATTATACTAGATACCTTATTCAAGTCAGGAAAATAAAGCAATAAAAAAATTACTGTGGCATTTATTTATACTTAGATTTTCTAAAAATGAGAGGTACCAATGTATTTTTTCCTTGAATTTTTGGTATATTTAAAGTTGTAAATTACTACTAATTGACCTAGAGGATAGCTTTATAATCTGACGCAAATTAGCAAATTTCTTACAAACATTTTCATTTGTGATTGACAGATAATTTATACTGTGTTGAAAATTATAAATGTCTCTCCTAAAATTGGAGTAAATCAAGTATCTCTCTTAACAATTAAGGAAGTATAAGCAAATTTAAAAGGTACAAGACATAAAACCTTAGGGGACATTTTCCATAACTGATGACTAAGTTTTTTAAAATATGATATTTTGCACCTATAATGACACTAACCTGTCACTAGGTCATGTAATAATTATAAAGAGTCTTCCTTTTAAGAACATCTTATTATTCAAATTTCAGCATCTACTTCTTAGGTATAAACAATACTTTCTTTTTTTTTTACCCTATAGGTACTTTAGATCCTTGCGAGACGTGATAATAAGGGTGAAACCTTATAATTCAATGAGGATAAACCACCTGACTCATTAAAATGAGCTTCCTTATAAAGAGCTCAAGTTGCATTTCCAGAAAGATACAGGAAGGAACAATGAGATCACTCATTCTGATGTTGGAAATTAATATTTAAAACGTCTCCTAAAGCAATGGGCCAGATGATGCGATCATTTCTTTCCAAGTCTGATATTTTATTATTCTAAAAAATATAGAAATTTATCAATGATTAGAACACATAAAAAATGTCTGAATCCAATTCAGTTATACACTAAAATACCTAAACAATATTCATAGTATCAGATTACTTTGGTATTTAACTATTCCATTAAATAATCTCTTACCAAGTTTCTTGTGCTATCTACATGGCTATTGCAAAGGACAGACCCTATTGTATAACAGTGAATCAGTGACAACCAAGGAGAAATTTTCAGTCATATATCAGAGGGCTTTCTGTTTTAACTTGCTAACTTTGACTATTTTTACTTCTTTAGTCAACATCTTTTGCTATGCACCAAAAAACATAAGTAATGACACTAAGTGAGATGTTATGCATGATATACAAATTTCAAAATCAAGATTAAAAACAACATAGACAGGTTGAATATTGGAACACAATAAGAAAATTAAATCTGGGAAAAATTTAAATTCATATGAATTTAAATTTAAAAGGAAACTTTCTGGGGGTGATGATAATGTTCTAAAATCTTGATAAGAATTTGGGCTGATTTGTATCAGATGACAAAGCTATCGCTCAAAATCAGTTAAAAGCACTTATCATTTGAAATATGCCACTAAAATTCAAGGAACAAGGTATCACATTTTTTTAAATCCAAAATTTAAATACAAATAAATGTCACAGTAATTTTCTCATTACCTTATTCTCCTGACTGGAATAGGGTTGCTATGTAGTTGAAATGGGACACAATTTTGTTTTGCACAGGAAACTTCACCATGAAACTTTGGTATAGATCTTATGAGAAGTGGCTCAAACAAACATATTGAACTCTAGTTCTTGGTACACATGCTGGGGTATTAATGCATGTTTATGAGGTGATTATTTATACCCATTTTATTTTATTTTTATTTTTTAAATATTTTATTTATTTATTTGAGAGAGAGAGCAGGAAAGAGAGAAACAGCATGAGCAAGGTGAGGGGTAGAGAGAGAGAAGCAGACTCCCCATTGAACAGGAAGTCAGATATGGGTTTGATCCTGGGACTCCAGGATTATGACCCGAGCCCCTATGCCATTTTATTTAAAATACATCATAAAATAAGATGGTTTAATCAGTGAACAAAGGGATGGATAGAAAGATAGGTGTGTAATAAAGTAAATACAATTTTTCTTAACAAAGATTAATGAAAAAATTCATGTTTGGGCTTAAATAATCTACGGAGTAATTTGTGTTACATGGTAATATTCTAATAATTTATAGGGAATGAACGAATGAATGATTGAATAGTTTAAAAAGTGAATTAACAACAACAAAAAAATAACAAAAAAAAAAAAGTGAATTAACAAAAAATTTTCAAAATATTTGTGGAAGTTCAGGTGAAAAATATCCTGGGATTTTAGGTAATCTTCTGCTCATTTTACCAGTAAGGTACCACAGATAACAATGAACCAAAGACAATTTAGATGATAATACAGTGTATACAGTATTTAAATCAGAGCTAATGGAAGTATTTTGTCCTGTTCAAATTATTGCATCCTGTTCCAGGCACCCATCTTTACAAAAATAAATTTAAAATAACAGAAAAGAGTATGAGTAGAGGAAAACAAATTAAAAAAAGGGCTCTAAAAATCATGCAATAAAAGAAGCAGTTAAAAGAACTAGAGTCTGCAAACTGAAGAAGAAAAATCCAGTGAAAAACTATAATGGCTCCATTTCCATTTTGTTCACATTCTTTAACTCTTTACATTCCTAATCTCAGCATAGTTTTCACCTACTACAGGATGCTGTATGGTAAAACCCCAATTCGCTTAGTATTTTTCTTCTCTGAACCTTTGTTAAAATAGAGATTTCATTTATTTTATTATTTTATTCATTTAACATTTGGCTCCTGGAGCTTATACCAATTGTTCTTAATGTTTTTACTCTTGTGCTTGTACACACACAAACACACACCAAGTCTCAATTCTCAGTAAGTTTAACTTTCTTGAGCTATTGTCTGTGTTTCATACATTCTTACACCCCTCAAACTTTGCATAATTTTGTTTATTTATTCCATAAACATTTATTGAGAAAACTTCTTGTGCTAGGCACCGTGGTGAGATTTGGGCCTAAATAGGTCATTTTAACACTGACTTGTAAGCAGCTCAGAATCTAAAACTAGAAACAAACACATAACCCAACAATAACAAAGTAAAGTAGTCAGTACAATGGAGGAACAAACAAGATATTAGGGACACTGATATGAAAAGTGCATCTAATCCATTCTGCAGATTAGGGATGGAAGGACCAGGAGACCAGAGCAGGTATTAAAAGATGTACAGAAATTACCATTGTATAATGTAAATGAGATGGAGAAATGGGTGCTCTAGAGAATCATGGTATGAGGCAAAAGCAGGGGAGGGAAGGAAGGTCACAATGCATGGAGTGAATCTGTATTGGGCACACTTGTTGGAAAAAGAATATTAGACTTAATAGTAGTATGTTCACGTTAAGTGACAATTCATCCTTTCATACAATCCACAGCTCTCGATTAGGGTGCCCATTACCTAGATAAATTTCAGGATCCAATTAAAACTCTCACTTGTGAAAAATAGATACTGCAGTTTGTTACTTGAGAACAAAAAGCAAAAAAGGTATTTTCAGAACCATAATCTCTGATCTAATAAGGAAGCCTATCAACTGCAGTTGGTACAACACAAAAGTCGTGACAGAATCTGATATTATTTACTCAAAGGTAACTCAGTTATCTGTTTTATAATCTGCAAATGGTATAGAAGTTCTTAACCTAGGGTTCATGGGCTCCAGACTTCAAAAGTCCAAGGACTCAAACGGAAAAAATTGATACCTTAAAAAAAATTAGGTGAAATTTAAAATTTTTCTTTTTACAAACATAGGCAACAAACCAGACAAGTATAAGCAGCACCTATGACTTGGCATTGTTAAGAATCACATATATTTTCATATCATATTGCAGTTTTGCACAGGCATCAAATATCATTTACTTTCCACATGACTTTGAAAATATAGTAAATATTGTAATCACCACCAGAATTTTATTAATTATTGTGAGACTAAAAAAATCACATTCTTTACTAGGTCACAAACTTCTTAAAATGTTTTGATGACTGTAAGGCATATAACTGGTGACCTTTGAAATGTCATTTTATACATTTAATACATTGTTCTAAGAAGTGAGACAAGCTTAATCAAGATTACCAAAGTTTCCATGAGCCAACAAGATAAAGTTTAAATTGAAATTTAAAAAAATAATAATCATTTTCAAAAGACTCTTAATTCCTTCTAGGACCATCTTTATTTGTTTGTTTTGTTGTTGTTGTTGTTGTTGTTGTTTGCCAACACACTGCCCCCAAATTAAGGGGACAAGCCAAATAAGATCTAATACATCTCTCTTCTGTCAAACTTACACTTGACCATCTCTTTAGAGAACCTGAGACTTTCAGACCAGCCAGAGCCTACTGTGATAGATTGCTTATACAGCCTTTTTTCCCAAAGCGCTCTGTTGGCATTTTTTCTACTCTTAACTGAGGGTTAAACATGAAAACATTTGAATGCTGCTTTTCTGATCTTTCCTCTAGGCTGGCTTTGACTTTGCATTTCGCCTGTGCTTGTTTATCAAGGTTTGGGGCCATCGGATGCCTAATAACTTCAATGCCACTGCCATTCTCCAGGGATCTCAGCTCTTCCAGGCTTTTTATAGCACTCTCTGATTCTATTCCAACTGGCCTCAGAACCTGATTTGCTTTAGGCTCAGCAACAAGATGATCCCACCTCACTGCTCACTCCAAAGGACTTCCATCCTCCATAGGTAAAGAAGTGTGGATGATATTAGTAGTGCCTTCAGTGCCTCTATAGGCGCATTCATCCATATTTAAATACACATTTTTATGTTTGCCATTTATTCCTAGCTGTGAAATATTGCAACAGCTTACACATTAGCATACTAATCCAGGCCTTAGGTCTGGGGGAGATTTATGTTGAACATTTTTGATGCCATTATTCATACTATGAGTGAAGTTGAGTAAGACTTTCTTCTGAATCAGAATAATAGTAGATTCATACCACACTGGCTGCCCTGCTAAAAATCTATTTTAACTTCAGTTACATTGCAATATTTAAAAAAAGTTTAAGCCAATGTCATTGTAGCACCTACAAATATGAATCACTGTAGAATCAAAGAAAACCAGGTTAAAATCTTGGCTTTATCATTTACTAGTTGAATGACCTTGAGTAAGGACAATGTCATCTAACGTCAATTTTCTTGACCATAATGTAACTAATATTGTGGGAATTAAATGAATAAGAGAATGAAAATTAAGTGAAGAAATAAATACAAAGGCTGCTATGGAACTGGGACTCAGTGAAAGAAGGAAATTATAATAAGAGTCATCATCAGTGAATAATGATACACAAAGAGATTTAACCTCTCTTGGCCCATACTGAACAGTAGACATGTGGAAATGTTGTCAGAAATGGAGGACACACTAGAGCTCATCTATTTCACCTACCTCATCATACAAAGTAATAAAGTGAGGCACAGAGAGACTAAGGAGTTTATCCTAGGTCACTTAGTTATTAATCAGTGAAAACCTGGGCAACAAGAATACTTAGTTATTCAACTTATGGAAAAGAGGATAAGATCTAGTTCTTCTGGCCTCAATTTTATTCTTAAAAATGTGAACACCTGGAGTGCCTCGGTGGCTAAGTCAGTTAAGCGTCTGCCTTTGTCTGGAGTCATGATCTCAGGGTCCTGGGATTGAGCCCCACAACAGGTCCTCTGCTCAGGAGGAAGTCTTCTTCTCCCTCTCCCTATGTGCTCTCTCTCTTTCATAAACAAACAAACAAACAAATAAACAAACAAACAAATAAAAAAATCATTAAAAATATGTGAAGACCTGAGTTTAGGGCAGAATGCCAAGGAGTCAAAGGCAGAACACTTAATTGTACAGTAGGAAATCTCCATCTCCTGTATACAGAGGAAACATTCATCAAGTTATAAAAGCAATGAGTCCATAAAAAAAAAAAAAATGTCGTTGCCCCTCCACACCCTAAAGTTCCCACTTTAAGTGTTTTGATCCCAGGGAACACAAAGTCTAAGATCAAGGAATAGCTGTTTTCTCTTTGTATAACATAAAGAGCACAAATAAAATCTTTAAAAAAAAAAAAAAAACATAAGGAGCACAGACTGAATTAAGATTCTGCACATTTCTCATTCTGGACTTCCAAATTCAATTTTGTTCCAACTGTAAGGCTTTTCTCATTCCCTCTAGTATCTCCATTTGTTTTCTCTGTCTCCCATTTCCAACTATCTTTCCAACCTTAATCCACTGTCCCTATTTCATGTCTCCATGTCCTTCATCTCGTGCTTTAGTACACGCTACAAGATCATACAAGCTTTTTATTTATTTTTTTTTTTAGTACAGGTCCTGATACCCTGGTCAGATCATGATGTTATCTTTTGATTCTTTGCATTTCTGTTGCCAAGCAAAGTAACCTATTGATAGCATATGCTCAGTAAAATCATATCTACTCTCAGATGTGCATGCACACAGCAAATAAGCAAACGAGATCATGTCACTCCATTATTTAAAACTTATCAATTGCCTCACACAAAAAGCAACACCCTAACATCTACTATATTGTTGGCAGCATTCTGACCTCTCTCTATCTCTCCAGCACCAACTTTCAACAGTTTTAACCCATATATCCACCATCTCACTGCCTTGAGCAAGCCATTCTTTTCCTTGTATTGGAGATTTGGCAATGCTAGTCCCTCCACTGGGACACTCACCTCTCCACCACTCATCCAGTTATCTCAGAGTCATCCTTTGTGTCTCATCTTCAACATCAATTCCTCACTGGAGGCCTACTTTGATTCCTCGGAGTACCTTATACTTGATGCCTTTAAATGTCTGATTACTGATTTCTCTGTTGAACTCTTTCTTATATACTGAACTATCATTTTCACCTTGCTACTCATTTATCACTAGACTTTTAAGGGTGTCATTCCTCCTTCTTCCCACAGTTACTAACTGAAACTTTTTTTTTTTTTTTTTAATATGCCTCTGTCAGCTTGCTCTTGTTGCCCAGCCTTTCCTCAATTCTTCCCTTACTTCATTTCTGGTCTGATCCATGGCCCCTGTAAAAAATTCACTTGTGCTTCACTTTTTTTTAACCTGTCTTGAGAACAAGCAGTAGTTTTCAAGCTTTCACATATCCATGATAACATGCTAATAATAGGGATAATGCAGTTTTTCCTACAACTCAGCTTATTCAATTTAAGGAATCACTCCATCATCAGTGCATTTATTCAGTCATTTTGCAAGTATTTGTCAAGTGCCTATGTGATGGTCAATTAAAAAAGCATGAGGAAAACAATGATAAGCAAAAAGGAAAGTACCTCTGCCTCTCCCTTAGGGACTTCACAATCAATTGAAGAGATAGATCCTCCTCATCACACCCTACATCTATGCACATGATTTAAGAACTATAAAGGAGACCATATCATCACTAATTTAATATGGTATCCCAACTAGATTGAAATGTCAGAGAAAGATTTGCTGAAAATATAGCTGTTTCCAACAAGAAACAAGAGAGTGCCCTGTCACATACATAGCAGATTCAGCAAGCAGTTTTTGCTACTTGTTAGCTATGCCACCTTGCCAAGTTTTGTAACTTCTCTATGATTCAGTTTCTTCACTTGTAAAATTGAGTGAATATCACTACTTAACTTATTGGATTATTATACAAATAAAGTGAATTAGTGTATGCAAAATACCCGAAGTGTCTGACACATTATAAACTTTATAAACTTGACTATTGTCATTACTTTACAGTTCTGTCTGTCCAAATTTCTTGCAGTTAAGTTTACTTTTCCTGAAAATTATGTTGACAGAATATGGTAATGATTTTTTAAATGGCTTTATTTGACAAATGAGAAACTAGGGAACCTTATGTGTGCATGTGTATTGTGGGGTAATTTTATTATTTTAGACTTGAAAATATAAGATGAAGTATTCAAAATCTTTAAACTAGAATCTCAGGTCTTCTATCATCTTGTACTTGCACTGTTCTTCTGTTTCATAGTCCACTGAACTGGTTTTCAATATCTTTACAACAAACCAAGCCAATACTGAATGGCTTTAAACAGCATTCATTATATTGTATCTCATGATTGTATGGGATCAAGAGTTCTATAAGTCAGCTAAGTGATTCTGGAATTGACTATGGTCACTTGATGGATCCAACTAGTATGGTCCAGAGGGTCTAGGAGGATTTTATTCTTGTTCTTGGGACCTTGTTGAAGATAACTAGATGGCTAGGTTCAGCTGAGCCCCTCATCCTCTCCGCATAGTCTCAGGGTATCTCTATGTGATTTTTCCATTAAGATAATCATGCTCTTTACATGGTGACTAGTTTCCTGTACAAGCATTCCAAGTTTTGGGAAGTGGAGCTGCCAGTACTTGAAGACCTGGTTCAGAAATAAACCATCATATATGTCATTTCCATCATATATGATCCCAGTACTCACAGAGACAAAGACTACAGAACTGAAGAGGAGGGACATAGACTCCACTTCTCAAAAGAAGAACAGTAAAAGACTTTGTGACCATTTTTAATTTGCCACTCCCACCAAATTATGCTAAATTTTTGTAATTTTTAACATCCCTTACTTTCAATGGGTCAATGTCTTTGTACATCTTGATCCTCTGTTTATGATGCCTCCCTACCTCTCTTCTGGCCAACTTTAACTTTCTTCAAATTCCAGTTCAGACATCATCTACCCCTGCCCCACACCCCTAAATAGCCTTAGATTGAAGAGTACAATGAGAACATGCCCATTTATCTCTTGACATATTTTATGAAAACAGATTTTTAATCTGTTTCCCTCACCAGTGTATCAACCCTGTGGTGAAGGAAAACACCATGTTTTATTCATCTTTAGTGTTTTCTAGAGTCTAACACAATACATGCTATACTCGTGATTTCCTTCTGATCTGAATGACTGTCATCACTTTTATTTTTTAAATAAAAATGTTCTAGGATTGTATGAAGTAAGTTGATTTCAACTCAAATGACTAAGACATTTCACCATGAATATTTGGCTTCTAAACATTTTTAACAGACTAATTTGTAAAATTTCAGTTTTTATAATGACATGGACAAACTATTTTTTTAAATATTCAATGATAAGACTTTTAAAAATATCTTTATTCTGTTAAAGTATGTATTTTACTGCATAGAGAATTGAGAGTTGAATTGGCATAGATAGACTGAGAAATTTTTTTTTAAGTTAGACATCACCTGGAATTCAATAAAAATGATGAAGAAGCTGTTTTGATGCTGACAGAGAAACAGAATTATATATGATCTTTCAAGTATAGAAAACTAATCTATATCTGGCTTTAGATGTATTTGATCATAATCCAAAAATTAAAGTATAAGTAAACCCTGAGGAATTTTCCATTATTTCTAGGTGTAACAAAAACAGCATTCCAAATTGCTCTACTTGCAAAATTCTTCAGCCAATTTCATCCTATATCTCCTCCTATAGCTCCTGTCTTTCTATTTATTCTTTTGTACTTTCTGATTGATAGAAAATGTCTTCATTAATATATATGGTAAAACAATGTGTTTACATTTATTGAGCATTACTATATTCTAGCCTATACTATATTCCATTTTACTTTTCCCATTTTACTTGGTTATATCTCAATGTGTCTCTAATTGCCAACATTTATGAATCCTTCAGTTGTCATTTATTTGTGCATAAATATGCACAAATATTGTTGTATATATACCTTTCTACACTGAATTTTGGATTTAAATTTAGTCAGGTACTCCTATCTCAAATGTACAATTTTATAGGAATGTTAAAAACAAACAAAATTAAAGCCTTGGCTTTTTTGCTCCTTAAGATGCTGTGGCAGGAAGTACTAATTATATACTACAATCTTCCCACAAAACTTGTGTTATTTGTATCATTCATTAATTTGATCACAAAATATTTATTTAGTATATGACAAAATCATTCTAGGATTTGTGTATCCAACATTGAGCAAAATAAAATCCAAGCCTTCAGATAGTGGTAATACAGAAAATTATTTATTATGTAATACATCAAATGGTGATAGTCAAGTACTATAGAGAAACCTAAAGCATTTTAAGATTATAAGGAGTGCTTGGAAGCACAATTGTATTTTACATCATTGAGAAATGACATTTGATCAGAAACCTAAAGGAAGCAGGTAACAGGTAGCTGGGGAAAAAAAGAAAGAGAGAGAAAGAGAGAGAGAGAGAATGTGTTCTGGAAAGAAGGGACAAAAATGCCAAGAGCCTGAGTTGGCCATATACTTCATGTGCTTGAAGCATAGCAAGAGTGGCTATATAGCTGGAGTGGATTGAGTGTTGGAAAGAAGAGAAGAGATAGTACCTAAAAGATGGGAGTATAAAGCCTCTGTCTCTTAAAGGCTGGTGGATCTTGGTAAGACTTTGAATTTTACTTTAATGAATCAGAAGAGGTTTCTAAAGAGGAGTCACATGATCCAATAACATCACTTAAAAATCACTCTGTTTACTATTTGAGAATAGATTGTAGCAGGTAGGGAGCATAAACAGGGAGACTAGGTATTCAATAACCCAGATGAGAGGTGATGCTTTTGACAAAGGTGGTAACAGAAGAGGTAGTGAAAAGGGACTTAGAATCAGGACATATTTGGAAGTAAAGCAAATACGATTTCTTGGTAAAATGTGGGATTTGAGTCAAAGCAAAAAATCAATCATGATTTTTAGGTTTTTACCTGAGCAATTTAAAGGTTGGCAATGTCATTAACTAAAATGAGAAAAACCATGAAAGATTTGGGGGAATGGGGTTGTGATCAATGTCTGATGTTGGACATGTGCTGTTTGATAGATGAGGCCTCAATAGATACTTTAACACAAACTCCAGAATTTATTTATTTATTTTTAAAGATTTTATTTATTTATTTGACAGAGAGAGACAGAGAGACAGATCACAAGTAGGCAGAGAAGCAGGCAGAGAGAGGGGGAAGCAGGCTCCCTGCTGAGCAGAGAGCCCAACACAAACTCCAGAATTTAGCACCAAAGTAAGATTGGTCAATTAGTCAAAAAAACTATTTACTACTCCTGAAGCTGGGCATAATTATGAGAAATTTGTTTTTCATATGAGTAAATTAACTCTGAATTTGTCTATTTCTAGGTTTTACATGAGGTAGATGATGTTGTGCCCTGCCCACATCCCCTAGGATCTCTTTTACTGGTTTGGTGAACCACACCTTCAACCTCCTCCAGCAAGGTGTTCTTGAAAAGCTAAAGCTTCCTTCCCACCCCTAGGAGGTGTGGATTATACTAAACCCTATTCAATGGCCAGACTGGCCTGTAGCCCAGGACTAATAGTGTGAGTATCTCTGTTTCAAGGTAGAATAAACTTTCAGGCATAATCTATACCCATGTCTCCCAATAGGATCAACTTTTTCTTCTTTCTTTTTATGCTCCCTCAACTCCACTGCAGATTTCCCCTGACAGCACTCACTTAATAAATTATACCTCCCAACAAAATCCCAGGACTAGATGGATTCAATAATGAGGTCTACCAAACATTTAAAGAATTAATACCAATCCTTCTTAAACTCTTCCAAAAAAAATTGAAGAGGTGAGGATAATTCCAAACTTATTTTATGAGGCTAGCACCACCTTGCTACCAAAAGCAGACAAGGAACTACAAGAAAAGAAAATTATAAGTCAATATTCCTGGTGAACATAGATGAAAATATCCTCAAAATAAATAAGCAACCCAAATTCAACAACATATTAAAATGAACACATGCCAAATCAGATTGGATTTATTCCAGGGATGCAAGGATGTTTCAATATCCACAAACCAATCAGTGGGATATACCACATCAACAACATGAAGGATAAAAATCGTATGACCATCGCAATAAATGCAGAAAAAATGTCAGAAAAAAATGTTGAATTTTGTTCATAATAAAAACTCTCATTCAACAGTTATTCATGATAAAAACTCTCAAAAAAGTATGTACAGAGGGAACTTAACCTCAACATAATGAAAGCTGTATATGACAAGCCCAGAACTAGCATCATACTTAGTGATGAACAGCTGAAAGCTTTTCCTCTAAAATTGGAAAATGGCTATTTATAAAAAAGACAGGAAATAACAAGTGTTGATGAGGATGTAGAGAACAAAATAAGGATGTGACTTTCACCACTTTTATTCAAAATAGCAATAGAAGTCCTACTCAGAGCTATTAGTTGGAAAAAGAAAAGAAAAGAAATAAAAGGCACCCAAAACAGAAAATAAATAAAACTGTCTCTATTTGTAGATGATATGATATCACATGTAGAAAACACTAAATCCACCAAAAACTGTCAAAACTAATTAAATTCAATAAAGTTAGAGGATACAAAATCAATATACAAAAGCTAATTGTGTTTCTACACACTAATAAGGAACTATCAGAGGGAAAAATAAGAAAACAATCACATTTACAACTTTTTATCAAAAAATAAAATAAATTAATAAATTAATAAAATTTAATAAATATTAAATATTTACAATATTTATTATATTAAATAATATATATTATATTATATTATATTATAAAATAATATAATATATTAATAATATTAATTTATAATATTTAAAATATTAAATATTGATAATAAATTAATTATTTTATCAAAAATAAAATAAATTTAACCAAGTAGGGAAAATACCTACTGAACACTATAAAAAATTGACAAAAATGAAACAAGACACAAATAAATGGCAAGATACTCTGTGCTTATGTAGTGGAAGGAATAATATTGTTAAAATGTCCATAATATTCAAAGTATTCTACAGATTCAGTAACATTACTATCTAAATTACAGTGTCATTTTTCATAGAAATAGAACAAACCATCCTAAAATTTGTGTGGAACCACATAGGATACCAATAGACAAAACAGTCTTGAGAGAAAAGCAAAAAGCGGGAGGCAATCACACTTCCTGACTTCAAACTATATTGCAAAGCTATATAGTAAACGAAACAGTGAGATATTGGCATTAAAACATGCACATAAATCAATGGAACAGAAAAGAGAGCCCAGAAATAAATCCATAGATATATGGACAATTAATCTATGACAATGGAGCTAACAATATACAATGAGGAAATGATAGTCTCTTCTAAATGGTGGTGGGAAAACTGAACAGCCACATGCAAAAAAACAAAGTGAAGGGCACTTGTGTAGTGCAGTTAGTTAAGCATCTGACTTGTTTTAGGCTCAGGTCATGATCTTAGGGTCATGAGATCGAGCTCCATGTTGGGCTCACACTCAGCACAGAGTCTGGGTTTCTCTTCCCTCTGCCCCTCCTCCCTCAAATAGGTAAATGAATCTTGGAGGAGAAATAATTAAATGGGACCACCATCTTGCACCATACACAAAAATCAACTCAAAATGGATTAGAGACTTAAACAAGAAAACTTAGAAGAAAACATGTGTAGTAAGCTTGACATCAGTCTTTGTGATGATTTTTTTGGATTTGACACTAGAAGCAAAGCCAAAAAAAAAAAAAAAAAAGGCGTGGGGCAAAAATACACAAGTAGGACTACATCAAACTAAAAGTTTCTGCACACCAAAGGAAACCACCAACAAAATAAAAAGGGCAAAAAATGGGAGAAAATATTTGCAAATCATATATCTGACAAGAGATTAATATCCAAAATATTTAAAAACTCATATAACACAATAGCAAAACAAATTCAATTTAAAAATGGGCAGAGGATCTGAATGGATGTTCTCCAAAGTATACCTATAAATAGCCAATAGGTACATGAAAAGATGCTCAATATCATTTATCATCAGAGAAATGCAAATCAAAACCACAATGAGATATCACCTCATATTTTTTAGAATGGCTATTATAAAAAAGACAGGAAATAACAAGTGTTGATGAGGATGTAGAGAAAAGGAAACCCTTCTGCACTGTTAGTGTGAATGTAAACTGGTACAGCCACTTTGGAAAATAATATGAATTTCCTAAAAAAAATTAACATATAACTACCATGTGATCTGGCAATTTCACTCTAGGTATTTATCCGAAGGAGATGTAGACACTAACTAAAAAAGATATCTATACCCATGTTCACTGAAGCATTATTTACAATAATAAAGACATGGAAACCACCTAAATGTCAGCCAGAGAAGGTTAAATACTATAAATTTTATACAGCTTATATAATTATGTATTTATTATATAAATATATAAATCATATACATTATATATTTAAATATATATTTATATATATGGTTATTTATATATATGTATGACTATATATATCACTGATATGTGGAATTTAAGAACAAAAAGACAACAAAAAGACAAACTCATAGAGACAGAAAACAGATTGGTGACTCCCAGAGGTGGGGGTGGGGAGTTGGAAAAATGTATGAAGGTTATCAAAGGGTATAAATTTCCAGTAATAAAATAGTTAAGTCTTGGGGGTGCAAAGTACTATATGGGAACTACAGTTAATAACATGGTATCATGAATTTGAAATGGTGTTAAGAAGTAAGTCTTAAAAGTTTTCATTACAAGAAAGAAAAATTCTGTAACTATGTGTGGTGCTGGATGTTGACTAGACTTATTGTGGTGATCATTTTGCAATTTGTACATTCATCTAATCATTATGTGGTATACCTGAAACTAATGGGAAAAAATTGCTTGTTCACATATCCCCTCTTCAAGCTTCACTTCCAGGGAACCCAACCCAAGACAACATGGATGAAGACCATACCTCAAGGGAAGCAAGGGCAAAAATGAACTATTGGGACTTCATCAAGACCAAAAGCTTTTGCACAGCAAAGGAAACAGTCAACAAAACCAAAAGACAACTGACAGAATGGGAGAAGATATTCACCAATGACATATCAGATAAAGGGCTAGTATCCAAAATCTATAAAGAACTTCTCAAACTCAACCCCCAAAGAACAAATAATCCGATCAAGAAATGGGCAGAAGATAGGAACAGACATTTCTGCAAAGAGGACATCCAAATGGCCAACAGACACATGAAAAAGTGCTCCACATCACTCAGCATCAGAGAAATGCAAATGAAAACCACAGTGAGATACCACCTCACACCAGTCAGAATGGCTAAAATTAGCAAGTCAGGAAATGA